>CM023486.1:6755030-6857530 GCA_013339685.2 Hyalomma asiaticum | reverse complement strand
TCTATCCCCGAGATGTCCTAACACGAGTATCTGGCGTTCGCCAAAACGGTACTTCTTCAAATTGAGCGCAAGCCCGGCCTTCTTAACGCAGTCGAGTACGATATGCAAATTTGTGTTATGTTCCTGAAATGCGCGCACAAAAATGACGACGTCATCACGATAGCACATACAAATCTGCCATTTCAGACCATGCAGAATGGTGTCCATCAATCTTTCAAATGTCGCAGGGGCATTGCACAATCCAAACGGCATGACGTGAAATTTATACAGCCTTGTCGTTGTCGTCTGGATGCATAGGGATTTGCCAACATCCGGATCTCAAATCAACAGAATCAAAGTAGGAAGCGGAATGCAAGCAGTCTATGGCATCATCAACGCGCGGGAGCGGGTAACCTCTTTCTTAGTAACGGAATTCAATCTGCGATAGTCAACGCAGAATCTCCGCGTACCACATTTCTTTTTCACAAGGATGACGGGAGCGGCCCAGGGACCCGCCGATTCCTGAATTATTCCCTTCGACAGGATCTCTTGCTGTTGCAATATAGATATATATATATTGTAACTGCAAGGCTTCCTAAGAAAGCAAAGGAAAGGAAGCCTTACAACTGCGAGGCTTCCTTTCCTACGCTTCAATGTTTGTTGTTTCATTAACTTGTTTCTAACAAATAAAGCGAACCCTTGGCTCCCTTCCGTTTCGTTATATATATTGTCACGTAGGTGACGTTGAGCTGGCCGGTGCACAGACGAGCAGAAAGGCAGACCCCGGCGGCAATAAAACTAAGGATAACTTATTGGGGCTGACTTGCGCCCGAAAGCAAACTAAAACACACTGCTCGGCGACAGCGAAAAAGAAAAACAGGCCAGCGTGCCCGAACGGCGGCTGACAGAATCCTCGCCGGGGGGGTGTGACGATCCCTTATCAATCCGTTATGTTGCAGCACATCCGGGCATCAAGCTGGCTTGCTGATACACTCCAACACATACAAAACGCGGATAAAGAAAGCGGTTAGATGAAGTCCGCTTCTTTTTCTAAACACGCGTGGCAATATATATATATATATATATATATATATATATATATATATATATAACGAAAGGGAAGGGGTTCAAGGGCTCACTTTTATTTGTAAGTAACAAGCTAATGAAACAACAAACATTGGAGCCTAGGAAAGCATAGGGGAAGTTTATTCCAATTCGTAATTATGATATTGTAATTCTGGGGTAAGTAGAAAGGAACTTAAAGTGGACGAAAGGACAAACCTGCCTTCGGTGGGAACCGAACCCACGACTTTTGGATATCGCGTCCGATGCTCTACCGCTGAGCTACGAAGGTGGTCGTCCCCCCGTCCACTTTAATGGGTATTTATGTTTACGGAATCCTGGGAGTGTTAGGCAGCGCCATTCGTAGCCATGGCGGCGAGTGTACACACACACACACATATATATATATATATATATATATATATATAATCAAAAGAAGAGGCGTGCAGGACACGGACACAAGAAGAGAAGTGAACACCACGAACGCCGACTAGCAACTGGTGCACAGCACAGAGGCGAAAAAGAAAGAAGACACACAGCTTATCTGCGCATGCTCGAAATGGTAGCGCCACCTGTCAATCGGTTACACGTGCCCGCCTACGCGATAGACAACTCCCAAGGCATTCTATCTCCTCCCTGTTTAAGCTAATCGACGGTTGACTCACGCATGCACTTCCACTAATACTGATATACCAGGCCTCAACCAATAAAAGCGTATCTTCGTTCTTATGCCTGTACAGGATCTCGGTATTATCTAACTCGGGCATGCAGCTACAGACCTGGCAGTGCAAGGATAGATTGGACGGCGTCCCACCTGATAGCGACCTCCTGTGTTCAATTAATCTTTGATTAATACAACGCGCAGTTTGCCCTACATAAAACCGTCCGCAGCTAAAAGGAATCTTATAAACTACACCCATGCGGCAGTCGGTGAAATTGTTCTTGGCTAGGTGCTTAACCGGACAGATATCGGTTCGCTTCTTACCTTCCTTCTGCTCAATTCTTCTATGCACTGCAGCACAAACCCTTCCTAACTTATTGGGAGCCGTAAACACAACATTAACCCCATATTTACTTCCCACTTTCTTAAGCCGGTGCGAAACTGCGTGGATGTATGGAATACTCACGACCTTTTTCTTGTTAATGTTACTCTCTGCTACCGCTTTTGTTCCGGTCGAAATCGACTTCTTAAGACGCTCAGCTACTGTGGCTATGGCTAGTCTAGGGTAACCTGCATCTAAGAGGCGCTCAACCTGCGCATTAAAGCTAATGGTCAAACGGTGCACGCACGACTTCGATAGGGCTGACTTTAAACAGGACAACGCTATTCCGTTTTTTACTACTTTCGAATGCTTGGAGTCAAAATTTAGCAACGGCTTAGATGCTCTAGGGGAATACTGCCAACACACGTGATTCCGCTGAAATGACAACGAGATATCTAAAAATTGTATTACGTTTTTCTCCGGTAGTTCTTTCGTAAACGTTAAACCATCTCCATTAAGTTTAAATTGATCGCTTACATAGGTGACGACGGATTCAAAATCATCTTTACTACAAAGTACCAAGTAATCGTCCGCATACCGAAATACCCTAATGATGCGGTCCCCTAAGGCCTCTTTTAAACGGCAGTCAAACTTGCTCAAGTATAGATCACTTAGAATAGGGGCTACCTTTGAACCTATACAAATCCCTGATTTCTGCACATACACGCCTTCCCTGTATCCAACTAATGTTGACGTTAAGTACATGGAAAGAATTTCTAGAAAGGTACCTGTGGAAACTCCGCATCTATCTATGAAACCGGACTCTTGCCCTTGTTCTTGAATACATTCCTTCACGCAATTTAGTAAACCTTCATGCGGCAACGAGTAATACAAATCTTCCACATCCATGCTAAACGCTGTGCAGTCGCCAGGATTTTCCTCTGTTAATAACTGAACTAGAGCCTGAGAATTACGTACATGGAAGGGGTCAGAAAAACTTAAGGAAGTTAAGCATTTCTGTAAATACCTAGCTACACAAACTTGCCACGTCCCTGACTCCGATACAATCGAGCGAAACGGAATTTCTGGCTTATTATTTCAGCTTACCTCGATCTATAACTAAGGTTATTCCGGAAGTTGAACGGTCTCGATGTATTTCAGATTGCTTCGCCAGCATCAAGCATTCGAACGATCTCGTTAAGGCCTCTGACCCTATCCGACCGGTTGTAAATTACTGTGTGGAACATAAGCTTCGACCCGTTTTATCTGATAAGGAAGGTTGTTTTGTAATAATGCCGAATAGCACTTTTTCTGATAAAGCCTCAGCAGCTGTTGAAAAGAATTTTAGACCTGTGAAACTGAAACCTTCTGTAGTAAAACAACGAGCTGTCGATCTCCTTTTGAAACATAATCTAGATAAGGTTGCTTCCAGTGTTAAAAAGGCAAAATTGCTCACCTTAGAATTATTTTTCTCGGCGAAAACCCATAAGCCAGAAATTCCGTTTCGCTCGATTGTATCGGAGTCAGGGACGTGGCAAGTTTGTGTAGCTAGGTATTTACAGAAATGCTTAACTTCCTTAAGTTTTTCTGACCCCTTCCATGTACGTAATTCTCAGGCTCTAGTTCAGTTATTAACAGAGGAAAATCCTGGCGACTGCACAGCGTTTAGCATGGATGTGGAAGATTTGTATTACTCGTTGCCGCATGAAGGTTTACTAAATTGCGTGAAGGAATGTATTCAAGAACAAGGGCAAGAGTCCGGTTTCATAGATAGATGCGGAGTTTCCACAGGTACCTTTCTAGAAATTCTTTCCATGTACTTAACGTCAACATTAGTTGGATACAGGGAAGGCGTGTATGTGCAGAAATCAGGGATTTGTATAGGTTCAAAGGTAGCCCCTATTCTAAGTGATCTATACTTGAGCAAGTTTGACTGCCGTTTAAAAGAGGCCTTAGGGGACCGCATCATTAGGGTATTTCGGTATGCGGACGATTACTTGGTACTTTGTAGTAAAGATGATTTTGAATCCGTCGTCACCTATGTAAGCGATCAATTTAAACTTAATGGAGATGGTTTAACGTTTACGAAAGAACTACCGGAGAAAAACGTAATACAATTTTTAGATATCTCGTTGTCATTTCAGCGGAATCACGTGTGTTGGCAGTATTCCCCTAGAGCATCTAAGCCGTTGCTAAATTTTGACTCCAAGCATTCGAAAGTAGTAAAAAACGGAATAGCGTTGTCCTGTTTAAAGTCAGCCCTATCGAAGTCGTGCGTGCACCGTTTGACCATTAGCTTTAATGCGCAGGTTGAGCGCCTCTTAGATGCAGGTTACCCTAGACTAGCCATAGCCACAGTAGCTGAGGGTCTTAAGAAGTCGATTTCGACCGGAACAAAAGCGGTAGCAGAGAGTAACATTAACAAGAAAAAGGTCGTGAGTATTCCATACATCCACGCAGTTTCGCACCGGCTTAAGAAAGTGGGAAGTAAATATGGGGTTAATGTTGTGTTTACGGCTCCCAATAAGTTAGGAAGGGTTTGTGCTGCAGTGCATAGAAGAATTGAGCAGAAGGAAGGTAAGAAGCGAACCGATATCTGTCCGGTTAAGCACCTAGCCAAGAACAATTTCACCGACTGCCGCATGGGTGTAGTTTATAAGATTCCTTTTAGCTGCGGACGGTTTTATGTAGGGCAAACTGCGCGTTGTATTAATCAAAGATTAATTGAACACAGGAGGTCGCTATCAGGTGGGACGCCGTCCAATCTATCCTTGCACTGCCACGTCTGTAGCTGCATGCCCGAGTTAGATAATACCGAGATCCTGTACAGGCATAAGAACGAAGATACGCTTTTATTGGTTGAGGCCTGGTATATCAGTATTAGTGGAAGTGCATGCGTGAGTCAACCGTCGATTAGCTTAAACAGGGAGGAGATAGAATGCCTTGGGAGTTGTCTATCGCGTAGGCGGGCACGTGTAACCGATTGACAGGTGGCGCTACCATTCCGAGCATGCGCAGATAAGCTGTGTGTCTTCTTTCTTTTTCGCCTCTGTGCTGTGCACCAGTTGCTAGTCGGCGTTCGTGGTGTTCACTTCTCTTCTTGTGTCCGTGTCCTGCACGCCAACTCGCTCAACTTTCTGTCCTTTTGAGCTATATATATATATATATATATATATATATATATATATATATATATATATATGGGCGGCAATCCTTATTTAGCGTGAAATAAAATAAACACGAGAAGTCAATGGAATAGGAAGAATGCTGAGGAAGTGCGCTGTGTGGAAGATGTTTTTTTTTTACCGTTAATTGTAGCCCCCCTGAGATATCGCCTATCGGGAAGGTGGGTGATGTATGAAAAAAAAGTATAAGAAAATAAGAGAGGACAAGCGCATTTTCCTGCGGTCTTTCTGGTGTGTGTTCTTATGCGCTAAATATTCATTATGAAATCGCACCACCAAGCCCACCAGCACATTGCGTTGAATTGGAGCAACGGATTTAAGCCGAAATGAACCGAACGCATGCTATTGGCGCAAGCCTGTTGTGGATCAAACTAAAACTATTTCTTATATTGAGCTTCCTAGCTGCCGCCTTCCTATAGCTCAGCGGTAGAGCATCGGGCGAGTTATCCGTAGGTCGTGGGTTCGGTTCCCACCGAAGGCTGGTTTGCCATTTCGTCCAGTTTAATTCCTTTCTACTAACTCCACAATTACAATACTACAATTAAGAAGTCCAATAACTTCCCCTTTGCTTTCCTAGGCTTTATTGTTTGTTGGTTCAGTAAGTTATGAAGTACAGGGACAGTGCATATGACAGTGCTTTAGAGGCGGAGTTGCTGGTATACAAGCACCATCCTTACAAATACTATTGCAATAAGTTTATTTACTACATATACCGATCGGGAGAAGCAGCCGTAGCCTAATGGTAGAGTGCTTGCTTGGCACCTGAACGCTGCGTGAACAGCTAAAAATGACGCGAAAAGCTCGGTTTTGAATATGTTTTAGAAATGAAAGATGACACTGATACGTATTCCCTCATGATGCGATGCCGTAGCTGATATGAGAATGTATGAAAGCGAAGTGAATAGAAATAAGAGCCTTATGCCAAAAATATGAGCAAACCTTAGGCAATGCGCGAATGCCGAATGCTGTCTTTTTTCTAATGAGAGCAATATGGTTAGCGAATGTAAGGTTAGCATAGAGGTGAACACGAGAAATTACACTGTCAGTGATATTAATAAAATACCAATCAATTATAATCCCTGGTGTAGAAGTTAATTTGCGCCGAGTTGATCGAAAAAGCACAAATTTAGATTTGCTTGGATTAATATGTAAATGATATTTGTGGCACCACTTGGAAAGGCTACAAAGTACGTCATTTAATTTTTCTGTGACAGTGTTAATACATCTATTAGCAAAGGAGGTGGTGGTATCGTCGGCATATAAAACGCAGTGAGCCATGTGTAATCATGACGTAGGTGATGAGTATATCATTTTAGCAATGTCAAGAGCAGTTAGTAATGTTCGTCGTACATTTGTACCCTAGCGTGCAAATATTCGGTTATGTCGGGTGAACTTGACGACCATGGAGAGCACCGAGACATGGGCGGCTGTATTAGATACGGTCAAAGTGAGGCAAGCTCACCAAGAAATGCTTCGCGTTTAAAATGCTCTATCTAGGTCGTCACGCGTGCTGAGGTGGATTCTTGCCGCTTTTTCTAACCCCTCTGTGTAGCTTCAGGGGCGCTCGTCATGACAAAAGGGCAGTGAACAGACGCCAACTTGACTCAGCAGTTCTGCTACGACATAAGGGATTGGAAAAAAATATTTTGCAGCACGCGATTCGTGAATCATGTTTTTATGTGGGGTTTAGCATCCCAAAACCAGCTCTGATTATGAGAGACGCCGTAATGGGGGGCCCGGAAATTTTGACCACCTGGCGTTCTCTAACATGCACTGACATCGCACAGCACACGGACCTCAACATTTCGTCTCCATCGAAATGCAGCTGCCGCAGCCGGGATTCAGTCCCGCGACCCTCGGATCAGCAGCCGAGTACCATAGCCTCTAGACCACCATGGCGGGGCGATTCGTGAATCAGAAATCTTTTTAAGTGACGTCCCTCGATGGTTATTTGAATAAGTGCGGCATATCCTTTTTTACTAACTACATGTCTATCTTTATTTGTCCGGATTTTAATTTTTGGCCAGAGTCCAAAAGCACGATACGCACAGTTGTACAGCACCTTCACAAACCACCAAATGAGTTGTATCCTGTACGGTAAGTTTCATGTGTATTTTTTTATGTTTTTGCGATGAAACATACGCGAAATATGAAAGAAAAGGAAAGACATGTGAGAGCTATGGTGCTGTTCTCAAGCTTCCAATCGGTGGTCGCCAGCAGCTTACTGTGGCGACATGAGAGCGGCTGAGTGTTTCACTACAGTCGCCGGCTTCTGTGTCCCTGCCTGTTGTTGGATGACGGCGTAAATGCGTGCCGCAGGTCGAACGCTGCTCAGAAGATAAGATGTTCGAGGAATAATGCTGCTGGTGACCGTGTTCACCCATTGCACGCTTGAGGCCAGCAGGTTAGCAGTGCGCGAACTCTACAACACTTGGCATTTTTCATACATAACGGGCTGGCCTTGCAACGCTATAAATATGACCACGTGAGGTCGATCGCGCAGGAGAGAATTCATTCTGTGGTCTCCGAACGTACTCTAAAAGCTTGCGCGTCATAGGTTGACTTCAGCGGATAAATAAAAAGGTGGGAATTCAAATTAAATAACGAGTTAAAGGGAAAAAATTACAGCATATCCACGGAGTGAATGATGATGAGTGGGCGAAGCTCGGGAGGTTCATCGTAGATCGTTCCGAGTTCCGGATTAATTTAGTTAACGCGCACGCTACGAATCCTGATGGTTCAACTATGCACAAGTGAAATCTCCCACCGGCACTTCATTGCAAGTCAAGATCCAGTGCCTATATATATATATATATATATATATATATATATATATATATATATATATATATATATATATATATATATATATATATGGGTTGCCGGTGAACGCTTCTCCAACGCGAGCAGTCGGTATTTCTCAATCAAGACACTCCCTTGGAGACGCTGCCTGCGCCAACGTTGCCTCTCGCGGGTGAGGGCGCGTTCTCCTTCTTTGCGAGCTGGTAGAGCATTGCTCTAAGAAAGAGCGTTTCCATAGCCAACGCGCGCCTTTCTCTCTCTCTCTCTGTCACTGTCTCTCTCACACAAGACAGCAGAGGCACGCGCCGGGAGAGAGAGAGGCACGCGCCCGGAGGCACGCGCAGAGGGCGCGTGCCTCCCGGCACGTGGGTTACGCCTAACGACTGACGCGTGACAAGGTTAGACTAAGAGGAGCTTCGCCCATAAAACACCAAATAGCCTGAGTGATTTCACGCAAGAGCCAATAGTGTGCATTTGGTTCAGTTCGTTACCACATGCCTCATATGTGACGCACGGCTCAGGTTGTGCAGAACATCCGTTGAGGGAGAATCTTACACACACACACACACACACACACACACACACACACACACACACACATATATATATATATATATATATATATATATATATATATATATATATATATATATATATTCAGTATTGTCGGTTCGATGCTGGATGGGTCTGTTGTAATGTAGAGTTGAAAAGAGGAACACAAGTTCGAAATTCTTGTTTTATTAACGTTTGACCCGGTGGGCCAGCCTTCGTGGACGGGCATGCGCACCTGCCTGCGTGTCTATCAACCGTTTGCGGTGCTTGGAGCACCCGGAGGCCATAGGTGTGTTGCGAAGAACACTACAGGCCAAAGGTGCCGTCCTCAAACATCGGAGAACGTGTGGAATGTGCCGAGGTGCTTATCAGAGGACCACTATGGCTTCATAAGTATACCAGTAGAAAAATACGAAAGACACGGACCAGGACGACACGGGACAGAGTGCTGACTTGAACTAACCTAGTTGACCTAACGTGTCTTCCATGTCAGAGGCTTTCGTATTTGTGCCGTTATGCTTATGAAGCTATGCATCACCAACTAACCTGCTAACAATCCTTATTGGAGACCACTATGAGCTGTAGGAGAAGCATGTAGAATAACTAGCCGAAATACCGCACAATCATGCTTGATCTTGAGGTGGTGCAGACTGTTATTATGTAAATGAAAGCGAAAGGGAGAAGGATGGGGAAGTCCAGAACACAAGTATTAGTGAACCCCGTGGAATATGTTACCTGGAAGCTTTTGGGTGCTTATGTAACGCGTCAGATATGTCGAATAAACAGGAATGAGTATCGCGTAGGCCTGCTGGAACCAACAGGCACGGCATAAGTAACTGCCTTTATTACTTTTACAAACGATCGCTGGATCGCCGTACTGAAACGAAAAAGAAAAACGCACTGTTTAAGATAATGGAGATGAAAAAACTGTTTGCTTGATTAATTTAAATATGAGAAATAAAATGCGACACACAGACACAGACTTCGCTCAGTCACACAGCCGCTCGTATCGCTCGCTCAGTCTGCACTGTTCTGGAAACACCCGCTCGTATGACGCACATCCTCGCACTTTGTTCTCCGCTTCCTTGGCGGTCAGTTCGCTTTGTCACGCTTTTTTTTCCCGTCATGTAGCTACATCTCCTCCAGGCACTAGCGCATGCTGCCACCAACATACTGATGATTGACGAATGATTGTGGTTCGGTCAAGTAAAGAATTCTAATTTCTGCAGCCCATGTAGGGAGCACGGCTAAGCGTCGGTAGGCGTAGGGAAAAAGGACTGAAAGAGGAAGGAAAGAGAAGCCGTAGTGGAGGTCCCCGGAAATTTCGAGCACCTTGGGTTCTTTAACGTGCACTGACAACGCACAGTACACGGGCCTCGGGTATTTTCGGCTTCATCGAAAATACGACCGTCGGGGCCGGTATCAGACCTCCGTTTTAGAGAACGACCTCCTCATAGAGCCCTTGCATTGAAGGGGGGTTCCCCGTAATCGATGCCACCTAGTCAGTCGCTGGCTCTAGTAACTAGTATTAATCTAGCAACAAAATATATAACCACACGGCCTCCGAAATGGCGCCGAGGCGTCCCAATATCGAAGGCTGTGCGGAAGAAATCAGCGCCGATAGATGGCAGCAGCTTTCCTGCTTACAATCAAATTTGGTTGATCATGGTCTTGCAAGGAAACTTTTCGTCAACCCGGACGATAGAACCATAGAAAGTGGAACATTGGCCGTCCATGGAGCGGAAAGCTCAGTCCCAGAAAAAAAATTTGAGCACTACACGCCTAGCTACGACAACCAGCGCACCCTGTGCGCGGACCCCTCGGGCACTGTCGATTATCGCAGTGCCCGAGCGGTCCGCGCGCGATACTCAGTGTACGTACGTGTTAAACATGATCCATTCTTTTGGGCGCAGAGAGATCTTTCGACGCACAACCTACCTGTCGGAGTTCATTTGCCTGTACATAGCGGTGGAGGCGCGCTGAACCACGATGGAAGCCTGTGTCGTCAACATCGCACAACTCATCCGTCGCTTAACCCGCTACGGTCACAGAGAGAAGGGCAGGTCGCAACAGTGGTAACGTAACAGCGCGAATGCGCCGTCGTGTCAACCGATGTCACCGCGCGATCACATGTGTCATATCCAACATCCAAGCTGGAGGAACCGAATACTTAATACTCTTCATTTCTGGCATGTGTGCAAGTCAGTTACATGCCAACGAGATGAGACAAAAGGAAACAGACGTAACTGTTTCCTGAGTGGGCCTACATCCCGGCTCGCGAACAAAACAAGGACAGCAGTGAGGTAAGCGCAAAAACATCCAAACAACACGATTCAATAGCATCACTTAAAGAAGTCATGGAAGTCTCATGCTAATTACATTTCGTAAGAGAAGTACAAAATTTGTAAATTCTTCCAAGTTGATATGTTATCGCAATAAGGTTATGATTAGATTTAACTCGTGAAGAGGTGCAATAGTATCAATCAAAGTTTAAGTGGAGCTAACGTGTAAATTAACAACTGAACCGCAGTGAAGTACAGTTAGGTCACCAGGAGCAGACGTCGCGAGCGGTAAAATACGAACGCGTGTACATTAACACCGAAAAAAGAAACGCTTCATCCTGGACCGCAGAGTAATCTTACTTTCTTCTTAAAACAATATACAGATCTGCTTTTCTGTATATCTACTAGCATCTGAAAAAAAATAGATCCGAAACCATGCTTCATTTATACGATGTGTGCATTAAGAAGTATATTATTCACATTCTTAGGAAGCGGTTTCAGTCAGTAATATATACACACTAAGCCTTCGCAAGATTATTCAATTTTCAACAATCACCATGAGGCGCCCTATACATGTTTTTAGCTTTTTCAATAATACTTGCGCTGGCCACATTGACACATTGCAACTGGGGGGCGCGCAGGCGGAACCCCTCCCCTCATCTGCGGCCTATCTTTGCCTCTAGAGTCAATATATTAACTCTATGGCTGACAGAAACGCACAAACACGTGCGCACGCAGAGACTGGACAGCGCCGAAGGGAGAGAGGTCCCAGGACCAGGGCGAAGGCCTCAGTCCACAACAGGAGAGGCCTCCCCTCTAGGCCGGGTACGTGGGGATGACAGGAGAAGGAATAAGAACAAAAGAACTAGAAGTTTCGCCAGCGGTCGCGCACATTGTGTGGCCTAAGGATTTGTGCATGGCCTAAGGAGAGCATCCTTTCTGCGGCACTTCCTAGAGGCCAAGGCAGGCGGCTAGGCCACTCGATCGATGGATCGATCGATCAAATTAAATTTCCTTTGGAAATGAGGAGTTCTAGACTAAAAGACTGGGAAGCTTGACGAGGTCCCGACCCGTGACAAGCTCGTAAAGCAGCGAGATGAAGGTGAGAAGTGCACGAAGAGCACAGATATATACACAATTATTACATAGCATGAAGGAACACAAAAATATTATTAAAGCGCTAACCAATACTGAAACACCCGTAGTCAAAAAAACCAACATGACAAACAGCGATCGACAACAACAAGAGCAAAAATCAGAAGCGGTGACTATTCCGGAAAAGAAATTACCTGCGCGAAGCGTTACTGATACTCTGTTGATTAAATGAAGGAACAAAGACTTCATAAGTTCTGCAGGAAAGGTATTTTGTTGGATAGAGATTATTCGTCATAAAGAGTTACAGGGTGGGTCCTTCAGTGAAGAATCCCAACCGAGGGGTCAGTGAGTTCTCACAATGATGGCCGCGTAATTACGAGCAGAATATTGCGACAGCGCAGACGAAACCGATCCGGTAAAGTGCACTGTGATCAAGCAGCTATGCGCGGTGGTTGGAAGAAGGCAGCTTACGTATGTGAGCTTACATCTACGCTAACCTCCTTATCCTTCCCCCTCCTCCGCATTTGTACTGGCCTAAGTAGTTTCGCCTGAGGACTACGGCTCAGGCCATGTGCGTCAACGGGCACGGATGGGTTAAAGTGAGCCAGTATAGGCAGCAAAGTCAGTACGGTGATCAGCGTCCAGTGCTTAGACGAAGGCCCGAGGCCATGTTAAAAATCAGCAAGGGACCACAAAGCAAAGTGAAATACTACAGGACAAATTATGCGAAAAAAGAAATACCGCGTGCCACACTGCCAAAATGGTAGTGCGATTTCCTAGCGGAAGAGTTGTGCGTGTATTTTGTGGGAAAGTACTCGTGAGCTCCTATGGGCTCTACGCGCCGTAGAATTCCATTTTCTCCAGGCCAGATAGTTTGCGGAGCTTTGTATAGTGCTACTTCGCGGTCCCGAATGTACGTTGTGTATTGGTGCCTCAGTGGCGCCGCCCTTACAGCTTCATAGAGTGGCGCGAACAAAATTTAAAGAAGTGACAATGGAACAATGCAAAGTGAAAATCGCAGCGCTTCTCCTCCCGTTGACTGCGCTCTTCGTGTCCTTTCCTCGTCTCTTCAAATTTTGTTGGCGTCGGTGCATGAGTGCAACCAGCTATCCCAGCAAGTGGTCATTCTTGTAAATTGTTCGCCAAGTTTTCGCAATATTAGCCAATTCCTAAATATCGTAATTTTTGTGGTGGTTCTACGCAGAATACAACTGCACTCGGTTTGATCCCGGACCACACCTGATTGTTGCGGAGTTTGCGAACAGCAACAGAACTTCGTTCCAGGAGGGGGATTCGATCAACTTCGATTGCGAGGCCGGATACGTATTGGAAGGAGTTTTCCGCACCGTGTGCAAAGGTGGCGGCTGGTTGCTTCGCCGGCCGCCCAAATGCGAAGGTGAGGGATTTTTCTTGCTTAGGAAAGAAATGATCAGAAATTTTTCAGCACTGCGAAATTTTAGAGTTAAAGCATATTTGAACTAGCACCGTATGAGCACAATGCGAGAAAGAGCTGCCAGGGAACGTTGAAGCTAAAGAGAGCGCAACGCTCATTAACTGCATTTCCGAATGAGGAGTTTCCTGGTACTTTAAACGAATGTTATTGTCCTCTTTTGGTACGCTGGAAACTTGCTCATATTTGGTCGTAGATATACATAGACGCTTTGATGCATTGCGCAAAGGTGTCCTGCTGAGCGAAATAAAGTGTTTTTTAGTTGCAACACATTCTTAAAATTAGAAAAACATAAATCGCGGGAATGTCTTGTGTACCATTCCAGTATACGGGTTGGCGGCCTCTAGATACAGAACAATTACCGCACTTGTATGCATAATTAGCGAAATTACGCTAATTAACTTTTTAATTATCAGCAATTGGTGGCTATAGAAAATGAGTACTTTGGAGCCCGTCCTTGACACTACCTATCCCAACGATCAAATTTTTAATAGCGGAGTGCATGTCGGAGCTACGCGAACAATTAGTTCCCCGCGGCAGGCTCCTTGAAACCGAAATCGGCCGGGACAAGAGCGTCTGTGACGTCGATGTCACCGCCCCCACGGCTTTCGTCACTCGCCCGCGGCCACCAACGCCGCAGATAAGAAGGAGATAACGCAAGCTGCTTGCGCGGCCGGAGCGGCGGTGACCACGGGCGAGAGGCTTCTTGTTCCAATTACGCCGGTTTAAAAAAGCTATACGGCGCATTGACGTGCTGTCACAAGCGTCGTTCGTTAGATAAAGTATTCGCACACTATGGAGCAAAGTAGCACAAAAGCAATCGCAGTGGCATCAGCCATAGTGCTTATCACAAATTACAAGCAGAATTAGTGTTACAACTGCTGGTGCAGTTGGTTTACTTACTATATATACCTAGAGAGAGAAGCAGCCGTAGTCTAGTTTTGACGCCACGCGAAAGCTTGGTAGGTGGCATGTGTGCGTGCTCGTTAGCTATAGATTTCAATCGCAGCCTACGATGAACGGTGCTCCCTTCATGTCTTAAGAGCGGAGCTCTTTGAGCCAGCCGTTCTTTATCAAGTTTCAACAGAGAAATGTGAGCCGATACTGAAAGCGGTTCATCGGGTGAGCTGCAGAAAAGTTCAGGCGCCGCTCAAAATTACGGGTTTGGTACCCGCAATCGCGGCTTTTCATATGTCTATCTACCGCAGCCCCGGCGTTTCTTACGTGTCTTTTAATTGGTCCTTGGGTGACCCAGGTAGCACACAAAGGATTTAAGACGTCTTCGAAACGGATATCCGAGACGTTAACGACGTCGCACAAACGGCATGCGTAAGAAGTTTTAATCAGAAGACGTCGTATATCTCATCTAATGTCCGTCTTGTTGCACAGAAACGAGACGTTTCCTGAACGTCTTCGAAACGTCATCAAAAAGCTGGTCTTTTCGACGGCTTGGGGGAGCCTCCAATAATCCCACCTACCGGGATTTCTGAATCCGTTTAAAGACTTACCAAAGACGTCATCAAAAAGCTGTTCCTGAAACGTTAGCCGTAATCTGAAAAACAAGCAGGAATCGTGCTCGGGAACGGGGTGCGCTCGCCAAAATTTTGATCTGGTTACCACCCTCAGAATGTAAGCTAACGCTATAGGGGTACAAAATAACCACAAGACATTTTTTGCACCCCTAAGGCATTAACTCTGTGGTTATGAAGGTGTCAACAGGATCATAATTTTGGGGGGCACCCTAATCCGCGGACGCCGTCCCGGCCTTTCTGGTAGTAGCTAGTACCTGCTCTGTTACCAGCTGCACCAGTGCTGCAGAGTGGGGGGTAGTGCCAGCCGAATACTTTCGTAGTTACGTCCTAGGAAGAAGTCCTGGCATCTCACTTGCCTGGAAATCTTTTTTTTTTCTCGTGGTTAAAGGCATCAGCACTGAGTGCAACAGAGCACAGATAGTGCAGTAAGGTAGGTACACAGTTCTCAAAAAAGGCTTCATCAGTCTTAGCATTTAAGTCAAAATTGGTTGTTATGAATACAAAAATCAACCTAACATGTAATTTGTACAGTATGAAGCAAATCTACCAAAAATATTGTTGTTGTTGTTTTGTGGGGTTTCACGTCCCAAAACCAGTTCTGATTATGAGAGACGCCGGAGTGGAGGGCTCCGGAAATTTCGACCACCTGGGGTTCTTTAACGTGCACTGACATCTACCAAAAATAGTAATGACATATCTTCCTACAGTGAAGGATAAAGAATTTCTTGGCAAGCGGCCTAAGAAGGAGGCCTCAGTGCCAATGATCACGCAGTCGAAACACTGCTGCATCAACATTTTATTGAGAAACTAACTTGTGCGAGTTTAAAAAAAAGAAGAAAATCAGAAACGCGAGAGAAATAAAACCAGAAATATTCAAAAGGAACTGCAGAAGAAATACTTTAAATATATTTGGAACTTATTAACGGCTAGAGGATTACAGAAAGAGCACTAGTAGTCACACAATAATCAACAGCCAAACGACTATGCGCTTTTCACCATGAGAGCAGCGGATCCGGTTATATGAGCAGAGACAGAATAATGGATCACTGTGTGATAGCCACTTTCAATCATGTTATGCAGTATTTTCACCGCATAAAATCAAGGAATATAAACAAAAGAACTGAAATATGACTAAGATATGAAAGTGAAAATTTGCCTAGGACATCAGCTGATGTAATGAGGCAAACTTTAAAAGACAACCAAAAACATCAATCAAGTGTCAATGAATATCGACCAAAGTGACCTCCAAAGAAAGTAGCGCATGAAATATTAACAAAATCGGTATAATGAGCAACATCGCAATGCAGTGCACAATCTGGCACAGCGAGCAACGTTACATCGAACCAACCTCCGTTTCATAATGGAAGTTACATACGCGCTTGAAGTCGAGTACACTGGAGACAGTGCTGAGGCGAGGAAAACGAAAAAAAAGCAATATTCTCACTTACACATACAAAATACAGATGTGGCTCTCTAGAAAGCACTGTATTACGCACATCTATGCAAATCTGACATGAACGACGATCAGACTGGCAAGCATCAGTTGGCAGCCACAAAAGAAAAAAAAAGATTTTGGCACAGCACATGAAGCTACTCCTAAAAAGGACTTCAAATAACCATCAGGTCTACTTGTGCAGGATCAAGCGGAGTCTCCGAATTTTGCCCTGTTTCATATTTAAAAAAAAACACTGTTACCTTATACCTAGTCATTAAACAAAACAGCCAACTCCTTTGAGAATGCAACCTCTACCAAGCGCGCAACTAGCTCACGTTCACACTCATCAAAAACTAGTTGTAGTGTCCAGGCTTAGTGGAGTTGGTGAATACAATGCTACTGGCATCATATGACACGCTGAAACCGCCGTCGCGGAAATGCTTTCAATGTAGAGCCGCGGTTGGGCCGTGGTAGAACGCAGTTGGTGCACTATAAGGTTATCCATACAACCGCCAATTAAACCGCATGTATTCCTGCAAAGGAAAAAAATGGGGCCATTATTTTCTATAAAGCTGTTCTGCAACGGTGCTTTGAGGAAAGAAATTTGAAATGCATCTCTGTCATAGACTACGCCCTTTACAGGAAGTGCTCATAATATCCTGCAACTTGCAATAGATAAACACTCAAAATGAATTTTCCTCGAGTGCCTGGTTCTTCTGCACTGCTGCCTGCACCATACATATATATATATATATATATATATAAAATTAACGAAGCAACAAACTATGAAGCCTAGGAAAACATAGGAGAAGTTATTGAAGTTGTTAATTGTAGTATTATACTTGTGGAGTAAGTAGAAAGGAATTTAAGTGGACGAAAAGACAAACCTGTTTTCTGTGGGAACCGAACCCACGACCTTCGGATAAGGCGTCCGATGCTCTACCGCTGAGCTGCGGCAACGGCCTCCGGCAAAAGCGCTGTGTCTATGTCTCTCTCATTTACAACAGTGAGTGGTGTTCGGGCCGTCTCCGCAAGAAACTTTATGCATCTGCTGATGCTACCAGCGCCGAACAGTATGTCACTCGTGAACGTTAAACTGCACATTACTGATTCGTAGTTTATTTTGGACGCATTCCCATACGCAGCATGTAGAAATCGAGGCATACACATGCTTCACAATTAGAGGGTAAGAATATTCTTCGAGGCGTGCTTACGTGCTCACTGCGCACTTGCTATGGAAGGGACCCTGCAACACTTTTTGAACACACTGAGCAAAAGGTGCCAATAAGTCGTTGAGGCTTCTGTAAACGTGTGAGCTACATGTTATTGTTCTGCAAGCAGCAGTGGATTTGCAGTTTCATTTTAAATACATCATGCAATCGCATGCTGTTGTTCCAACAAGTGACGTCACTAGCGGCACCGACCCACGAGTTGCCTGCTCTTCTTTCAACAAATAACGTCACTGACGCCAACGACTGGGTCCCTTCGCTCATCTCGGTCTCCTTAAAGACAGGTACTCAGATTGCCTTTAATGTTTTGAATGCAAAATGAACAAATATATAATTCCAGACTACCTTTCCGTGACCGTAAGTTCAGCCAATGCTATATCTGCCTCGAGCAAAGTAGTCGGCGGCGTAGTGACATTTGTTGGAACGAAGAGCAGGTGAATTACAGCTGTGTTTAAACCAAATAAAAAATTCCCTGATGCACGCGGCTCAATAATATTTGGCTCACACATTCACAATAACCTCCACGACTGTTAGGCATCGTTTGCCATCGAGATTCCAAATGCTGCAGGGCTCCTTTAGTAAATGGGACCTTCAAGGTCGCGCGATCGGCGGGCACAGTGACTGCGCACCACAACTGTGCATATCATCAACAAATTTTCGCTGTGGCTTCGATTTCACCTGCACAAAACTGTCTTCCATGGCCAGGTAATAGTGAAGTTGGTACAATGCAACGAAATATGGCTGATTCGGGGTAGCGGGTATGTCGCGGGGTAGGAGGAAAATGTCAAACGTTCCGCAGAAAACTGTTGAATGGCACCGTGGCTTTGATTTGACGATATAGGTATAGGCATGCACCGCTAGATCCCGGCACCGGACAAGCTGGCGGCGCCCGTAATATATAATAAAAATAAACAAAATACGTCCAAACGTTCATGCATAGGCCGTCGTAACACGCCGCTCACCCATAGCCCTACGTATTTAGTTCGTTGTTCGTCCCCTTATCACCTCTGTCCTGCGCTATCAGCCCAGCAACCTGGTTCAAGTCTTCACTCCCCAGTCCGTACCACGTGAAACACTGGACAGCTTATGGCATGCCAAAAATCTACTGCGCACAACAGCGTCCCTGTAACAATACTGTGGAACCAGATAACAGGTCGCGTAATTGTTTCGGTATTTGCGGTCTGGAAGAATGACGAACCCCAAAATGCAGAAAACCGCAACAGCGTGGACAATGAGAAATAATTATAACGAACATTCGCAAACGAGTCACATGCCTCTGACAAAGTTTAAATATGACAGAGAACGAGCGCAACGACACTTATGCTCATATGAATGCTGAGCTGCGAGAAGTCATTCCACTACCATAAGACGTCATGATTGCCTGCGGCAGTTCTGCTGACATGCCACAACAAGCAATGCGCGATTTTCACATCCACATCACATTCACGTAAATTTTACAACCCTGAACTGAAGTCTCACGACTGCAATGCCACAGTGAAAGAGCGCGCAGCACCGGTTGCCCTACAACACGCGATATCCATGCATGTATTCGTCTGTGGAAGGCACGAGTGAATTACTACTATCTCACATTGTTGTACAGGCGCTGCACTCGCTACCTGTAACGACGAAATTACATGATGGTGGGAACGAAGCCGATGCACTCCTTACTCACTAATCAAGCTAAACACGCACATAGACCTAAGAAAGTTTCAGAATGCATTCATACACGGTGATCTGAATAATAAAACCACAGTTGCGTTGCTTTGTGTTTAATGCGTCAACTATCTTAGAGCTTCAATAGCATTAATGCTCCTTGTATCTGTTACAGACCGATGTGCCCTATCCGCGGAACACATGAGTGATCTCACAGGCATCATGCTAAGCCATTCAAATGTGGTACTTACATTTATTTTCGGCGAGACGTAGTTATTGGTGTTTCGGGATGCAGTCACAGAAGCGCCGGGATTGAACCAGGGTTAACGCAAGGAGAAGAGTAGAAAGAACATAATGCCAACGCACAAACACACGCAGCAGTTGGAGCCCGGTAACGTAATTTTCTCCAGAAACGAGGGAAGAGCCAGACGTCAACAACTTGACTACACTGACTCCACCGCCAATCACGCAAACGTGCTTTGCTGCCTTTGCTTCGCGTCTCCGCGTGTCTTCACCAGCCTGCGCCCTCTCGCCTCATCTCCCCGGCGACCGGCGAGAAGGAGCCAGACATTCTGGCGCCTCCCTCCCGGCCCCATTGCAGCTGGCGACATCTCGGCGCCGTGTATTGTGCCGACGCCCGCCGACGCTTTGAGCCATGCCCTGCGTTTTTATCTGCGGTGGGGAGGGAGGGGGGCGGTATTTTTGCACGTCTACTTTCCGTCTAAGGTAGGACGTCTCGAAGACGGATTCATTGCCCCTCTGATGTCGCTCCCGCTTAGTTCGCGTGGCTGACGTCTTTGAGACGTCAGCCACGCGAACTAAGACGTTAATCCCCCAATAAGACGTCTTTTTGGTCTTGTGTGCTAGCTGGGGAAATAGGTTCTATAAGATTCCAACAATTGTGGCGCATACCGTGGGCCGATCACTGCTTGGTATGAGCCAGGCATGACTGCGGTGTCTTTAGCTCCGCCACGGTAGTCTAGTGGTTATGGTACTCGGCTGCTGATCGGAAGGAAGGTCACGGGATCGAATCCCAGCCGCGGAGGCTGCATTTCAATAGAGGCGAAATGTAGAGGCCCATGTGCTTGTGCGGTGTCAGTGCACGTTAATGAACCCAAGATGGGAAGTTTCCGCAGCCCTCCACCACGGCATCTCTCATAACTGGTTTCAGGGCATAAAGCCTCAGAAACCAACCAACGTCGTTAATGTGGCCGCAGATGACGAGTATATAGATTTATTGGTATAAAGATGAGTCATTCATGTTCTTCATACATTTATACCACACCTCCCAAAAATTTGCATGCACCAGGTTAAGGAGACGTAGGCGGCCAGATAAATAGGTACATACGGTCGAAGTAGCCCAAGTTAGCCATGAAATGCTTCGCATTTAAAACGAACATGAGATAGCTTTCTCACATTACAATTCTGTGGAGCTAAAAAAGTGTTAACAGAAATGCGACGAGGTGCTCTTTTCAATTTTGCGGAAGTGCACGATACCTTAATGTGTGCCATTTTCATTTATCCCTTATAGGAAAGAGGTATTTGGTCCACAGGCAATGATATTCTTGACGATGATAGCAATATTTTTTCAATATATCGCATAGTTTGACCCCGCCATTCCGCCAGTGCTACGTTGTTACTGCAACGTAAACAAATATTCTTGCATTTACCAAAGCCCAGCTTTTATTTCTAGGATATCGGAGAGGTTGCGAATTGCTAAGGTTATACGCCTTATCCTCCTCGTTCACAGCAAATTTAATATTGGCGCTTCTTTCGGACTATTCACCATTCGCTATTTCTACAATGTGTACGGTGTGCAGAGAGAAATTTCGTGCTTGCAATCCGGTTTCTCATGCAAAATCTCGTCTTACACTTGATGACAGTCGTATGTTTTCAAGTTGAGGGAATGGTGACCGGGTCTAGATTACTTTGCTGTAGTCTCTTATTATCATTTTTGCGGATTGTATAAACAAACTTGGTAGGCAGAGCACGTACAGCAGCCAGCATTATGAATTGGAACCCGCAACCATGTGGCGCGCTCTGCGACGGCTGCTTAGCGCTGCGTCAAATAGCTGTAGTGAAAGGATGCCCGCTTTTAGGATCTCCACCACTTGTGAGCAACTACTTTTATTCTAGGCGAGCCTCGATCTACGGCGACCAAGGTGGAGAGCGAGCCAAGCAGCTGATGATGATCGATGTTGATGGGGGAAAATGTACAAGTGATGATGATGTGCAGAGATGAAGAAGAGCCAGTCATATGTTGAGCTCACACTAATTACAGGCGGCTGCGTCTAGCGGATGCTTGTCGTTCAGTGGGCACTTTAGCCGAGACGCCCCAATCGGGTGTGATTTATATAGGAGCCAATTGTCGGTGTCGCCGTAGAGGCACGCGCTCGCGCCTTGCGTTTCATGAAGATAACAGTTGTAACTGTGTTGGCTGCAGAGTTAAATGCGTTAATCTTACAAACATATGTTGGACTTCTTTTTTCCACAGAATGGATAAACACGAAGAAGAATATAAAGTGCGCTATGTCGCCTAAAACTTGAACGGTGAAAGCGTCGTCAGTTTTCTTCTCTAAAGTTTGATCATTTCATGTTCATCAAAATCGCCACCTAGCCATATTTTTTCGTCCCTTCGTTTTAACATTTATTTATCTTTGGACATTTATTTCGCTTTTTATAGTGGCTTCCCCGTTTCTAGCCTCGTGCGAACAAAATATTTCTTTCTTGAAGTCGACGTAATAGTGGTTCTGCGTCCTGTGCTCTTTGTCTGTCCGTGTGTTCCTTTGCGCTACAATTTTTATAGAAGTGGTTCTCGCGATTTTGGTTTTGCTATCACAGGCCAACGTGCCTGAAATGAAGGGCGACCAAGCAAAGATAGCATGTAGTGCGGTGTAACCGATAATTAGATATGTCAGCTTTCGTTATAACGAGCTTCAACATTGTTCTCATATTATACTGCCCTGTCCCGTACAATGCCTGGTATAACAAAAAACGTCACCAGGAGTCACCCAACGAGCGGGAAAGTACTTGATCATGAGGCTACTTTTGCAAAAGTGTCTTAACGGTACAGAGCAGTATTCGCTTTGCGGGATAGCACTGGCTGATGTTAGTTAACTGCAGGCGATGGCTAGTTATTGTGGGGGACAATCGCGCACTGTTCCCTGCTTTTACTATTTTAACAATACCGTCAGACTCCTCCAGATTCGACACGCTGTGGAATAAGCGTCATGCGAGGCCGTCAATGTGGCGATTTCTGAGGCCGAAATGTTTGGTATTCACCCAGTGTTACGTTTAAGATCACAGTCTTTGAGCATACTGGGCAAATATGTACGTAATCTGGGCTTACCAGCACTCGGAGAGCAGTGTGGTGCGCAGTGCTGTCTCTTCACGTTGGTGCCCGGACGCCTGTTTCGTTTAAGACAAACGCGGGCTCTGGTGTGCTGATGCGTATACCGTGAGCATCGTTTGTTAAGCATGTCCCTACCTAAAGGGGGGCGAGTGGCAAGGCTTCACAGAAGCGTCTCGAATGGCGGCAGTATCAATGCGTTGTTTCCTACATCGCTTAGCGGTGGGCACAAATTCCTACAGAAATTAACGCACGAAAAGAAACCACTACCACAACCGCTGATGCAAAAAGTTTATGTACCGCATGGGCTGTATTGTCCTTGCTCGACACCGCGCAGGCCCGAGTCCGACTCTTGTCTTTCTCCATAACAACAGCTTATCGTTGTCTGCATTTGTCCGCTTGTTGCTTCTACATTTCAATAGAAAGATGCAACAAATGGTGTGTCTCTTGTTTAGCCAACGCAAAGTGTGTTTTCATCAAATTTTGTATGCTATCTATCTATCTATCTATCTATCTATCTATCTATCTATCTATCTATCTATCTATAATCTATCTATCCGCAGACATCTCGGTGCCCTCCTGGTGGTCTAGTTCACCTAGTATACACCAAAATTAAAATGGCAGGGCCTTAACGTATGGCGAATATGGCTCGTTAATCTTGAAGTACTTGTCATACACCTAACGATGAACCATGATACGATCATGTGCGACTGATGTTCGTAGTCCTATGAGAGGAACATGCGGATATGCGCCACCGGTGATTAAATTTTAGCACTGCGGCTTAGCTGAATCAAGGCCTAACGAAAGTATACCGTGCAAATTGGATGTGACCACACGTTGAAATCATCAAACACGAGAAAGAGACATCCTTTATTGTAGCTTGCAATTCAAATGTACCCGTAACAAGCAGCCTTGGTCTAGAGAAATGCACTGTAATGCCCGAAGGTAGGAGTCCAACACAGGAAAACCAGGTACCAAAGCAAGCACCGCACCGTCGTTCACGTCTCTGTTCACGCGGTACGCGCTGTAAATGAACTTATTACATCATAGATAGATAGATAGATAGATAGATAGATAGATAGATAGATAGATAGATAGATAGATAGATAGATAGATAGATAGATCTAAAGTTACAGCAAGTTGCAGGCCACCACCACTGGTTTGCTGGTCACCCTTTTCTATCTATAGGCAACCTTCCATGTACCTGTGCTCTCCCTGTACGCTGACGCTGACAACGTGTTTTATCACAATATTTGTTCTCGACAGAAATCCGTTGTGGTCCTCTGAGAGCTCCCAGGCATGGGTGGATGGGAAAACACTCTACTGCTGTCGATGGAACAGCGCAGTTTGGCTGCTCTACGGGATATACCCTGCTAGGTTCGAGCATTCGCACGTGTGGACTGAACGGCCAATGGGATGGCGAGCCGGTACGCTGCGTATCCAACGGTGAGCGACGCCATGGGCGAACGAGTATTATTTAATATTTTCTTACAATTTTATGTTCACGGCTGCAAGAAGCTTTCCGGTACGTGTTCGCAATTATTTTTTGCATCTTGAGATTAGAATCTAATGATGATGATTAAAAGGTTTTCGTGGCGCAAGGGCATTGTCAGAATCAGAATCCGAATCCACTTTATTTCCAACAGATTTGTTGGGGGTCCCCCAGGCAAAAAGCTGTGCAAACAGCTTGACGGGACCTGGGGGCCTACAGAGGGCAGCACATGCAGCGGATTCTACACAGTTCTAAACACTGTCAACAAAAACAAACAGCATAATACGAAGAAAACCTAAAAGTCACATACAAGGAACATCGGAGCACTGATACAACATGATGCACACAACATGAAAAAAAATTATATCTTCATCAAGTAATCACGCATATCTGATTTGAACACACTGAAAGGGCACTGAAATTTATATGGGTTTTTAAGGAATTGTAGAGAGTTGGTATGCAATACTCTAGTCTAGCTCTACCGTAGTTTGTGCGTGTATGGGGTACTGGTGTTTGCCTGTTACGTATGCTGTAGTCATGACGAGTGTGTTTTTCGTGTTTTGGAAGCTTGTTTTTATACATATAAATGGCATTGTTTGGCGGAAAAGCGCCAGACACAAGGTGAGCGCGTGAAATGTGATGGATCCTTGTGTATGTCACTGTATGGAGGCGTACACTCTCTATCACAATGATGCGTTAAATGTGGTTGGATTAAAATTATGAGTATGACAGATGAGCTCGTATGTTACAATACTCGGTGAAGTTAGAATATATAGGCAACAACTTCTTAGCTTCCTACGCTTTTCATCTGACTTCGTCGTTTTTGATAAGCATTGTGCTGCTCTCTCAGAAGTATCATGGCTCACCCGGCGCCTTCCAGCACGTGCCGCAATTTTCGCATTTCGCTAGAAATTTACGGGTACGTTTGGAATTCCAATGATAACGAGCACATACCGACTTTGAAGAAATTTAAGTCGGACTAATATCGGCCAAGTGAACAACGAAGATTCGCCCCTTCCCATTCGGAAGATCCTATTCCATAACAGTACGCATGGAGAATGACTGGCTGTCTTCACACAATGCGGGAACGCTTCAATCAAGGAAAGAAAACGCAGGGCCACTTATAATTCAAAAGTTTACAGACGTATACAGAAGTCGACAATTTTTATACAGAAAAATGTCCCATAGTGTAAACACGGTAAGGGGACCTTATGATAATGGTAGAAAAAAACATTACTTAAAAGCAAACAGGATATATTTAGAGTACAAAGTAAGAAATGGAACAAGAAAAGAAAGAAACACAGCGAATCAAATACTTAGGCAAACGGTCATATAATGGAAAGCATAAAACAGTAAGGGTGTGAAAATGTAACAGAATACAAAGCAAACACCAATCAAATGCAACGAAAACAACAGAATTAAATTTGTAATTTAAGAGCATTCAGTAAGTGGTGTTATTAAAAATGAATATGTGAAGCTGATGTTTGAATTATGATACAGAAAAAGCACATTTAATGTTGTACGGCAAAGAATTCCACAGTTTGATTAAAACAAAAGCTAGTCGTTGAGAACCATATTTAGTTCGGACCTTGAGAAGAAAAAAGTTGTTATTTGAAGAAAAGCGGGTAATGTTAGAATTAGTAAGGTCTGGAATGAGAACAAATTCCAGAAGGTTATAGTCTTTAACTACCCGATAGGCAAATGTACACCCATAAAATCTGTTCAGGTTGTCAATATTCAGTATGCTTAGTTCACGGTACAGATCAGAAACATGAGAACGTCGGCTACTCCAGGTGATAATGCGAATAGCTTGATTTTGCACATGTTGGAGAGAAGAAAGATGGCAATGATATGTTTGACCCCATGAAGCAATGTAATAATTAAGATGACTGTGTATGGATACGTAGCATAAGGTGACCAAAGTAGCCAAATCAAAATAACATCTACCTTTCAGTAGTACCCTAATACCATATGACGAAGAACTGCAACGGAGCAGTGTATATCCTGAGTGCTAATTAGAAGTGCAAAACGAAACATTTTGTTCGCACGAGGAGACCACTGCCTGAACACTACTCGTCTTCACCCAATGTCATTTTCATTATAGACCTGAACTAGGCCAACAAACTACAAGACCACGCAACTCACATGTTCACTCCGAGCGATCGTGCTGTAAAAACAGCTGCGACATACGGTATGACTGGTTGCGTTCTCGCATGAAACAGATAGAAGGGATTGTTCTCACGCACTCTTTTTTTGTTGCTTTCTTTGCTAGCTGCTTTGGTGCGTAAGATGTATAATCGCGCAATAAGTCAGCTTTAAGCAGTTCAGTGATAAACAACTCAGCGATGACATTGTTTGAAATAAGCGGCATATTGATCTAATTCGTAGGGGCTGTCTGTACCCCAGCTAGCACACAAAGGATTTAAGACGTCTTCGAGACGGATATCCGAGACGTTAACGACGTCTCAGAGACGGCACGCGTAAGAAGTTTTGGTATAGAAGACGTCGTATATCTCGTCTAATGTCCGTCTTGTTGCCCATAAACGAGACGTTTCCTGAACGTCTTTGAAACGTCTTCAAAAAGCTGGTCTTTTCGACGGCTTGGGGGAGCCTCCAATAGTCCCATTTACAGGGATTTCTGAATCCGTTTAAAGACTTACCAAAGACGTCATCAAAAAGCTGTTCCTGAAATGTTAGCCGTAATCTGAAAAAGAAGCAGGAATAATGCTCGGGAACGGGGCGCGCCCACCAAAATTTTGATCTGGTTACCACCCTCAGAATGTAAGCTAACGCCTGAGGGGTACAAATAACCACAAAACATTTTTTTGCACCCCTCAGGCATTAACTCCGTGGTTCTGAAGGTGTCAACGGGATCATAATTTTGGGGGGCACCCCCATCCGCGGACGCCGTCCCTGCCTTTGTGGTAGTAGCTGCGACCTGCTATGTTATCAGCAGCACCATAATCTTTTCGATGCTGCAGAGTGGGGGGTAGTGCCAGCAGAATACTTTCGTAGTTACATCCTAGGAAGAAGTCCTGGCATCGCAGTTGCCTGGAATTCTTTTTTTTTCGTGGTTAAAGGCATCAGCACTGAGTGCAACAGAGCAAAAATAGTGCAGTAAGGTAGGTACACAGTTCGCAACAAGGCTTCATCAGTCTTAGCATTTAAGTCAAAATTGGCTGTCATGAATACAAAAATCAATCTAGCATGTAATTTGTTGAGTATGAAGCAAATCTACCAAAAATAGTAATGACATTACTATATCTTTCTGCAGTGAAGGATAGACAGTTTCATGGCAAGCGGCCTAGCAAGGAGGCCTCTGTGCCAATGATCACGCAGTCGAAACACTGCTACATCATCATTTTATTGAGAAACTAACTTGTGCAAGTTCAAAAAAGAAGAAAATGAGAAATGCCAGAAAAACAAAACAACAAATATTCAAGAGCAACTGCAGAAGAAATACTTTAAATATATTTGGAACTTATTAAACACTAGAGGCTCACAAAAGAGCACTAGTAGTCACACAATAATCAACAGCCAAACGACTATGCGCTTTTCACCATGAGAGCAGCGCATCCGGTTATATGAGCAGAGACAGAACAATGGATGACTGTGTGACAGCCGCTTTCAATCACGTTATGCAGTATCTTCACCGCATAAAATCAAGGAATATAAACACAAGAACTCAAATATGACTCAGACATGAAAGTGAAAATTTGTCTAGGACATCAGCTGATGTAATGAAGCAAACTTTAAAAGACAACCAAAAATATCAATCAAGTGTCAACGAATATTGACCAAAGTGACCTTCAAAGAAATTAGCGCATGAAATATTAACAAAATCGGTATAATGAGCATGGTCGCAATGCAGCGCACAATCTCTCACAGCGAGCAACGTTACATCGAGGCAACCTCCATTTCATAATGAAGCTACATACGTGCTCGAAGTTGAATACAGTGGAGACAGCATTGAGGCGACGAAAAAGAAAAAAAGAAGCAATATTCTCAATTACATATACAAAATACAGATGTGGCTCTCTACAAAGCACTGTATTACGCACATATGTGCAAATCTGACATGAACGGAGATCAAGCTGGCAAGCATCAGTTGGAAGCCAAAAAGAAAAAAAAGAAGATTTTGGCACCCAGCACATGAAGCTATTCCTAAAAGGGACTTCAAATAACCATCAGGTCTACATGTGCAGGATTAAACTGAGAGTCTTCGAATTTCTCCCTGTTTCACATTTAAGGAAAACACTGTTACCTTATACCTAGTCATTAAACAAAACACTTCGAACAGCCAACTCCTGAGAATGCAACCTCCACCAAACGCGCAACCAGTTCACGTTCACGCTCATCAAAAACTAGTTGTAGTGTCCAGGCTTAGTGCAGCTGGTGAATACGATGCTACTGGCATCATATGACACGCTGAAACCGCCGTCGCGGAAATGCTTTCAATGTAGAACCTCGGTGGGGCCGTGGTAGAACACAGTTGGTGCCCTATCAGGTTATCCGTACAAACGCCGATTAAACCGCATGTATTCCTGCAAACGAAAAAAAAAAAGAAAAATGGGGCCGCTATTTTCTATAAAGCTGTTCTACAACTGTGCGTTGAGGAACGAAATTTGAAATGCATGTCTGTCATAGACTGCGTCCTTTACAGGAAGTGTTCATAATATCCTGCAACTTGCAATAGATAAGCACTCAAAATGAATTTTCCTCGAATGCCTGGTACTTCTGCACTGCTGCCTGCACCATATATATATATATATATATATATATATATATATATATATATATATATATATATATATATATAAATTTAACGAAGCAACAAACTATGAAGCCTAGGAAAACATAGAAGTTATTGGGGTTCTTAATTGTAGTATTATACTTGTGAAGTAGGAAGGAATTTAGGCGGACGAAAAGACAAACCTGCCTTCTGTGGGAACCGAACCAACGACCTTCGGATAAGGCGTCCGATGATCTACCGCTGAGCTACGAAGGCGGTCGTCTCCACCCCCCCCCCCCCCGTCCCTTTTATCGGGTCTATGTGCACATACAATCTAACACTCACAGGATTGTATGTACCTATGTACATATATACGAAGGTCAGCGAGTTCCGCCGAAGCTTGGACGCTCGTGCTAGATACCCAGCGATGAAAAGGAAGAGAAGAAAGAAGTCAGGATACAACAGCCGGCCTGCGGCAAAGGCGCTGTGTCTATGTCTCTATCATTTACAATATACAGTGGTGTTCGGGCCATCTCCGCACGAAACTTGATGCATCTCCTAATGCTACCACCGCCGAATAGTATGGCACTCGTGAACGTTAAACTGCACATTACTGATTCGTGGTTCATTTTGGACGCATTCCCATACACAGCATGTAGAAATCGGGTGGCACACATGCTTCACACTTAGACTGTGAGAATATTCTTCGAGGCGTGCTTACGTGCTCACTGCGCACTCGGTATGAAAGGGTCCCTGCAACACTTTTCGAACGCACTGAGCAAACGGTGCCAATCAACCGTTGAGGCTTCTGTGAACGTGTGAGCCAAATGTTATTGTTCTGCAAGCAGCAGTGGATTTGCAGTTTCATTTTAAATACATCATGCAATCGCCTGCAATTGTTCCAACAACTGACGTCACTAGCAGCACCGACCAACGACTTGCCTGCTCTTCTTTCAACAAGTAACGTCACTGGCGCCAACGACTAGGTCCCTTCGCTCACCTCGGTCTTTTTAAAGACAGGCACTCAGATTGCCTTTATTTCTTTAATGCAAAATGAACAAATATATATAGGCAAATGAGTTCTGCGGAAACCCGCAAGGGTGGGTAACGTTTGCCTTGTGCTACAAAACGGTGGCTGCTAATTTTTCGTTTCATGAACAAATATATAATTGCAGACTACCTTTCCGTGACCGTAAGTTCAGCCAGTGATATATCTGCCTCGAAAAAAGTAGTCGACGGCCTAGTGACATTTGTTGGAACGAAGAGCAATGTTAATTACAGCTGTGTTTGAAACCAAATAAAAAATTCCCTGGTGCACGCAGCTCAATAATACTTGGCTCACACGTTCACAACAACCTCCACGACTGTTAGGCATCGTTTGCCATCGAGATTCCAAATGTCGCAGGGCTCCTTTATTAAATGGGACCTTCAAGGTCGCGCGATCTACGGGCACAGTGACTGCGCATCACATCTGTGCATAGCATCAACAAATTTTCGCTGTGCCTTCGATTTCGCCTGCACAAAACTGCCTTCAATGGCCAGATAATAGTGAATTTAGTACAATGCAACGAAATATGGCTCATTTGGGGTAGCGAGTATGTCACGGGGTAGGAGGAAAACGTCAAACGTTCCGCTGAAAACTGTTGAATGGCACCGTGGCTTTGATTTGACGATATAGGTATAGGCATGCACAGCTGGATCCCGGCACCGGACAAGCTGGCGGCGCCCGCACTAAATAATAAAAATAAACAAAATACGTCAAAACGTTCATGTATAAGTCGTCGTAACACGCCGCTCACCCATAGCCCGACGTACTAATTTAGTTCGTCGTTCGTCGCCTTATCATCACTGTCCTACGCTATCAGCCCAGCAACATGGTTCAAGTCTTCACTCCCCAGTCCGTACCACGTGAAACACTGGACAGCTTATGGCATACCAAAAATCTACTGTACACAACAGCGTCCCTGTAACACCACTGTGGAACCAGATAACAGGTCGTGTAATTATTTTGGTATTTGCGGTCTGCAAGAATAACGAACCCCAAATGCAGAAAACCGCAACAGCGTGGACAATGAGAAATAATAATAACGAACATTCGCAAACGAGTCACACGCCTCTGACAAAGTTTAAATATGACCGAGAACGAGCACAACGACACTCATGCTCATATGAATGCTGAGCTGCGAGAAGTCATTCCACCACCATAAGACGTCATGATTGCCTGCTTCAGTTCTGCTGACATGCCACAATAAACAATGCGCGATTTTCACATCCACATCACATGCACGTAAATTTCGCAGCTCTGAACTGAAATCTCACGACTGCAATGCAACAGTGAAAGGACGCGCGGGAACGGTTGCCCTACAACGCGCGATATAACATGCATGTATTCGTCTGTGTAAGACACGAGTAAATTACTACTACCCGACATTGTTGTACATGCGCTGCACTCGCTACCCGTAACGACCAAATGACAGGATGGTGGGAACGAAGCCAATGCACTCGTTACTCACTAATCAGGCTGAACACGCACATAGACCTAAGAAAATTTCAGAATGCAAACATACACGATGATCTGAATAATAAAACCACAGTTGCGTTGCTTTGCGTTTAATGCGTCAACTATCTTAGACCTTACATAGCATTAATCCTCCTTGTATTTGTCACAGACCGATTCGCCCTATCCACGGAACACATGAGTGATCTCACAGACATCATGCTAAGCCATTCAAATGTGGTACTTACATTTATTTTCGGCGAGACGTAGTTATTGGTGTTACGGGATCCAGTCACAGAAGCGCCGGAATTGAACCAGGGTTAACATAAGGAGGAAAGTAGAAAGAACATAATGCCACCACACAAACACATGCAGCAGTTGCAGCACGCTAACAGAATTTTCCCAGAAACGAAGGAAGAGCCGGCCGCCAACAACTTGACCACACTGACTCCACGACCAACCACGCAAACGAGCTTCGCTGCCTTTGCTTCGTGTCTCCGCGTGTTTGCGCCAGCCTGCGCCCTCTCGCCTCATCTCCCCGGTAACCGGCGAGAAGGAGCCAGACATTCTGGCGCCTCCCTCCCGGCCCCATTGCAGCTGGCGACACCTCGGCGCCGTGCATTGTGTCGGCGCCCGCCGACGCTTTGGGGAGGGAGGGGGTGGGGGCGGTATTCTTCCACGTCTGCTTACCGTCTTGCGTAGGACGTTTCGAAGACGGATTCATTGTCCCTTTGATGTCGCTGCCCCTTAGTTCGCGTGGCTGACGTCTCAAAGACGTCAGCCACGCGAACCAAGACGTTAATCCCCCAATAAGACGTCTTTTTGGTCTTGTGTGCTAGCTGGGACGTTGCAGTTTCGTCATCAAACAAAAACTCAGTGGTTAGCGTAGTGCTAAAGCAGTTCTACTGAAAGTGGAAACTGTAGGTGATGCGGATCTGTGACTGGCCTGTGTATGTCTTATGTTGCGCATGAGCTTTGTTGTAGTTATGGAGTGTTGTACTTTTGTTATGACCCGGTTATGCTGTGTTGCGGTGTGTTTCAGGGATGTTTGCTATGTTTACGTTTTGTGTGCTTATAATGTATGCGACGTTCTACTTACGGTGTGTTGAGCTGGCCACATGTTCTTTTGCTATACTGTTCTGCAAGTTAGGTATACGTTGTTCTGTTTTCGCGCGAAGATACGGAATGCTGATGTTATGATCTGCTCTTATTCAGAGCCCCTCATATTGTCTTGTAATTCTTCGGGCTCATCTCTTGTCTTGCGCTTGTTCCTTTTCTAGGCACAATTGGTTCTAGGATGTAACAGCGGGGTGAAAAGGGTGTGCAAATGGGTCGAGATCAAGAGCGGGCCCGCTTTTCCCTTCTCTGAAACGAGAGACAGAATGATGGACGTCGAGGCTTTATTTACTTATTTATTTATTTTTCATTTATCTCCTCAAAGGCCTCAAGATGAGGTACTACATGAAGGAATGGTCCAACAACAAAAAAACATAACCTAAAGAAAAAGGCAAACAACAAGAAGACAAGTTGTGATGAGATGGATTCGATGAGCCGCTTGAATACTGTTGGACTGATGACAGTGGCAACTTTGGTAGGCATGTCATTCCACTCACGAGCTGTAAGTAAAACGTAAAAAAAGATTGCAGAGAAGTAGCAGTATTCTTTCTTTCTTTCTTCCTTCATGTAGTTCCATTCGTATAATCGCCCTAATATAGCAGCAAGGGGCTGACGCCAAGAAGTGTGAGTAGTACGTCGAGAGAAGCGCCTCTTGCCTGAGCGGGACGTCATGACACACTATACGCCGAGTTCCGGGATCCCTAAAGTGCGTAATGCCACTTTCACGCACTCTTCAGGGGAACCTTGGTAGTCGGGGACCTCAGGGAAAAGCGCGAAATTCAACTGTACATGGGGCCTTAAATATGCCTGGCGGTCCTCTAACGCGGTTATTATATGCCAAGGTTGGTCCTCACCGCCATCATTCAACTTTGAGAATTTATAACATTTCGTCAAAGGTCCGCCCAAAGACTTCCATCTTTACTAGTTCAAGTGCCGCGTTCTTCACTGTGACAACTACGTAACATAATGGCAAGTGTTTCAAGGAGCACTTTCGAAAATTCTAAGAAATAGTTGATTCCAGGAAGATAAACCACTACTTTCCATTTTTGACATTCCTTGGGCGGACACCACGAAATGTCAAGTGCGGGATAAATATTAGGCCTGTCTTTTCTGGGACAGGCCTACTAACACTTACTAGTTATGTTTCCAATTATATTCATTTGGGGGTTATTGATAATGCTGAGCAATGAGCCATTGAAAATTATATGAGATATAAATTTTTAAACTGAGGGAGAGGTTGTTGTCTGAAAGCCCTGAAGTAACAGAATTTCGATTTTTTTCGCACCAAACTGAAAGAGCCGATGCAGAACTGCGGATGTCTCGGCAAATCAAAAGTGCGCTGTGGAAATATGTTGCAATGATTGCGGCGAATAATTCAAAATGTACAGTGAACCGTTTCATATTTCCTAATAAAGAAGGCTCGACGATCACCATGGGTAGCATTTAACGCTGTCTTTTGCACATACGCTATGCTCAAGAAATAGCTTACTACGGGCTCTGAAAACAAAGCGGACGCAATTTATTGCGGCCTCTATATTTAGCATTGTTGAAAAATTGGCATGCGCTGGCTACATATAGAGAGGCGTTGATAACGGATGATGGATCAGACCGACGTAGTGAATATCAAAGGCTTGACAACAGACCGACAGTAAGATAGACCAAATCAACACCAAGAGCTAGAACACAGATTGTTGACTATACGGACGCATTGTATGCCATGAGCTAGAAAGTTGAATCGACTGAATGAATACGAAAAACCTCACACCCGATTGTCATTCATACCGATAGAATGAATGCGATGAACAGTGGATGGTCAATGGCCAATTATATCAATGGAATTTATGCCGAGAGCCAGGCAACGGATGTCCAGTCGGGTCGGTGGAATGGACACGATGAGCTAAGGGACCGATGGTCAGATCCACGCGCTACAGATGACACCTATTGTGGGAACCTGTGTCATGTGAAGCTGTCAGGCAGAAAATTGTTTATCATGAATTGTGTGGCATTCAGCCACGCTTTACGAATATGATGAATCGCTTTTCGCAAAGTGCATGATTAGGTGTGCGCTTAATGTTGTGCTAACTCAGCACGGCTTCAGCACCATGGCGACTCAAGGGTAGCTTGTGGTACGACGTCAGGATGGCGCTCACGCTTGTGCACAAGCTGCTTTCATCGGAGGGATGTTCACGCTATGAGGCGCAGACTCGCTTATCATAAACATTGTTCATGGAAATAATAGTATGGAATCGAGCAAATATGGACAAAACCATTCCGAGTGATAGCAGAACATACGTGTTCTTTATTACACTACTTAGATGAGGGACTGACATGAACTAGGATTATTTTGCTTTATGTTCGGTGTGGGAGGAGGTGGCGTTGCCTGTAGCGACAACGTGCTCGCATGGTACTTCAGGGTCCCTGGTTCGGTTCGTACTCCAGTAACTCTCGGTAGGTTTCCTTCAGAGATTACCGCGCGCTGTTCTCTGTCTGTGCTTGTTGTGTTCAAATTTTCATCGGACGCTATGAAGAATATATGCTTTTCTTGAGTTGAGTGTATTCTAATGATATGTTAAATGTAATGTTAGGTGGTCCTTGACTGCCCCGCCACGGTGGTCTAGTGGCTAAGGTACTCGGCTGCTGATCCGAGGGTCGCGGGATCGAATCCCGGCCGCGGCGGCTGCATTTCGATGGAGGCGAAATGTTGAGGCCCGTGTGCTGTGCGATGTCAGTGCACGTTAAAGAACCCCAGGTGGTCTAAATTTCCGGAGCCCTCCACTACGGCGTCTCTCATAATCAGAACTGGTTTTGGGACGTTAAACCCCACAAAAACAAAAGGTGGTCCTTGACTGACAGACCGGCATAAAATTCAAACACCTGTTGCACATACTACTGTCCGAGCACTACGGGTATGAACGTTACATGATTGCAATATCGTCAATCATGACGTAGAGGGCAAGGATATCATGCTGGAGATGTAATTATCAATCATTATCGGTCGTCATACACTGATGCTCTACTACTCAAAATGTAGTGTACACCTGATGAACGAGACAAGGACAGCATCGAGATGTATGCGGCTAGATAGATAGATAGATAGATAGATAGATAGATAGATAGATAGATAATACGGTCGCAGTGGTGAAACTTGCGAAAATGCTTTGCATATAATGTTCCACGAGCTAGATAGTCGATGGCGTAGGCTGACAGAATGAATACCAAGAGCATGGTCAATCGAACCGACAGAATGTATGCCAACAGCTAGACACTCAGTGGACAGTACGACCGATGGGATGAATACCAACATCTTGACAACGGATGGCCACTCAGATCGATAGAATGAATAGCAAGAGCTAGACGTGCCATAGTCAATTAGATTGACTGAGTGAATACCGTAAGCTTGACAAGCGATGCTGAGTTAGCTCAACTGAATCAGTACCAAAAGCAAGACACCCGATGGTCAGTGAGATCGACTGACAAACCATAGTCATTTAGATAAACGACAATAATGCCACAAGCTGGACAACCGATAGCTAATAAGAACGGCAGAATGAATACCAAGAGCTAGATATAAAATAGCCAACTCAATCGACGGAATGAAATCCACATCAAGAATACCCATGGGGATTTCGATAGGGATGAATACCAAGACAGGAGAAGTGGTGCATGAGCGACCGAGTGTAAGCTTTGGTGAATAAATTAAACGGATTTGCAGGCATAAATATTGCGCGACCCTTGAGATTTGCAATAAGAATTTAACGCGATAACGATGCCTGGCCTCATGCTTGCAGCGCTATCTTCGTAATGCTAATCAGTCGCCTATACACGTAATTGTCGTGACACGACCTAGTAGAAAGTGCGAGGTTACCTGCGTTACTGCGTGGCCTCCTTCGTCGTGTTGCGACATTTGGCGTAAATGTGTCATCATAACTCGCCGACGAAGAAGGCGCAATTAGAACTGAGACTTGAGCTAGTTGGCAATGGTTCATGTTGATGTGGGTGCAGGGCACCACGAGATGTGGACAAAGAACAAGCGCCTGTCCTGTGCGTCTTCCTCTGTGTCCGTGTTTCGTGTAGCGCAGCACCCGCCTGCAGGTGAAGAAGGCAAGCGAATATATGCGCGGTGGCCGAGCACGAAGCCCATCGCGTTCCGGAGCGATGTGTCCCAGAATGTATTCCCCGGTCGACAAAACTTTTTCTTATTTCTTTAGTTGCATCTACCTCAAATCTTCGCTCACTGACAGCGCTGATTTTTCGCACACAGTCAACGACTACGATGCCGACGCCGACAACGGAATTTCTGCTTAACGAGATCTTAAAGGCTATCGAGTTAAAATGGAATCAGCTACATCTGGGCAGAACACGATGCGGAGCATTGGGAGGGCCTTCGTTGTGTTGTGGCTGCATAATGAGCTGAAGATTTGCTGAAGAGATAAGCTGAATGATATTTAGGATTGCCAACCTCAGTCATTGGAAAGTGCTTCCAGTGGACGTTGCGCTTTCGCGTGACTTCCGGTGATTCTATCATGGCGTGTTTCGGTTTCATACGTAAAACCTATCAGATTTCTTGTGGGCCCCAGGGCTCGTGTGAATTACTTTGCGCAAAAAAGTGAAACTACATCATCGTTGCGGTGGCTATAAACTCACTCTAGCCAATAACAGGAAAGTGGGGCTAATTAAAAATTCAGTGTTCGTTAAGCAATTTTATCTATGTAGCCATGTTATTTGCATTTCTCTTACCTTTGTTGACATTCACCAACCTGTTAGCTCGGTTCTTGAGAGAATTATCTTCGTTTTGGGAAAACCTATGAGCATTAATTTGCGTATTTATTCGCTGAAACGCTGGATATCGTTGACGGTGCCATTTGGACTGCTCGTAATAGTGAATTTCACGCTTCACGCGACGTGACTTGGTGGCTTGTGAAGTACCATGTGTCGGCCTCTCCTGCATGTTGAGCTTCCGATTCCGTTTGCGACAATGTGCAAACAAGCGATGAGCAAAAAGGCCGACGTTAGTGGGCGGCTTCTCGCTTCGGCGCTCACTGAGAGAAATCGATTCAACGAAACGGCTCACTGATTCCATTGCATCTTTAGCCTCTCTTTTGCATTGCCTAGGTAAATGACCTTGACAAAACATGTGGGCGTTGGTGTAGTAACAAAATAGGAGTATTCGGCTGTGTCAGGTCACCGTTTCATGAACCTTACTTCTAAAAGCGTTACCTTAACAAGTTTCATATCCGAAATAATACTCTCTGACACTGCAGCAATAGGAATGTGCAGTGCTTTCCAAAAGATATTGCTATTGTGCTTGTGATTGGTTCCTAAAATATTTTTTCTTGGTTCGCCAGGAGCGCTATATATACAGACTTGATGCAGTCGTAACACAGACGCATGATAACGAAGCGAGACGTGTATTTTGCACTAATCTTGTGCAGCGATTCGTAATTCCTGAGACGGGTCCTTCACGTGCGCTGACGTCGCGTAGTAGACGGCACCTTCATATAACTAGGGAGAAACGTACCTCTGAAGATATGCGATTATAAACGATCACGCAGACGAAGCTAGCAAGCCTAGACGATTGTGAAATGAATGAACCATTTGAACTAGCGACGTGGGTGCTATGCGAATGGGTAACTCAAAGAGAATATGAGTAGTGTTGCGCCTAACACACGGGCAAACAAAGAACACGGTGACACACACAGAAGGCAAACTATCAACAGTTATTGAATTGATCGAAGTAACATGACGCTTTATATATTGCCACAACATTGTGCATGACAAGAGCAAAATTTCACAAGAAAACATTACCGTACATGTGACGCACTACTAAGATATCATAGTCCCTTGTTGGATAGCGTGATGGAAGCGGCGCTAACACTCCTGTGTCCTGGCCTATTGATATTAGAAGCCTTGATAATGAGGCACAACACTTGTGCATAGGTGCAACCGCACCTATCGCAGTGGAGTTTGAGCGAGCCTCACGTCTTTCTTTTTACGTTACTGCCGAGTTCGCGGAAAGGACCAGTGTGCAAAATGAGAAACCCAAACTCTGCCTCACAAAAAGTATCCATGAAACAACACACCTTTTATGTGAAATGTACTGCGGGCATAGTCTATCACATACCTTTAACATGTAACCATTTTTGCTTCGGGCAAACCGGTCGTTCATGCAACGACCGGTTGCGTGAACACACCAATAACGTAAAAAAAATTGGCCGCGTATCTCCGTGCTTCGCTGCAAATGTCGTCGAAAGACGATAGCCTTCTACCGGCCGTACTACATGAGTCCCGATTCGCATGTTTCTATTTCCCCGAGGAGTTGCGCAAGCGAGAGGGAAAACGAAGAGACGCGAGGAGAGAAAGGGACCGGCCGGAGTGGCGGGCGGCCGTTCCGCTGCCTTCCGTTCGGCACGAGCGTGAGGTAAGGGCGCCATCTGGCCATGATTTCGGGAAACGCAAGAAGCTTGCCTAGTACGCAGAACTGCGTAGGACGCGTCCGCTAACAAGCACTAGGGTCTTTAGAGTTGCACATCTATGTATTTTCTACTAAAGGATATGCGTAATATTTGCTTTTTGGTCGACTGTGATCACAAGTATGAACGCAACTGGGTGGTCGCAAGATGGGCGGTCGTTTAGGATGGGGTTCACCTTTCGCAGCAGGACAGACACACACACACAGACAGACCAAAATTTTTGCGTTGAAGTTCCCCAAGAAAGACTATCGTCTTTAGAAAAGGCGGGAGGCTGGAGGGCACTGCACTGTGACAGGTGCGGTTGTAAACCCATGTCCTGTTCGTGCATAATCTTAGCAAGAAGCAAGAATGAAATGGCGCTTATCAAGGCTTGTAAAATCACTACACAATCAGAGTTGTGTTAGCGCCGCTTCCATCACGGTATCCAACAAGGAACTATCATATCTTAGTAGTCCGTCACATGTGCGCGAATTTTTCCTTGGAAAATTTTGCTCTTCTGTCATAGGCACTGCTGTGGCAATGCATGAAGGCTCATTTCACTCACATGAATAAACTGCTGATAGTTTGCGCTTTCTGTTGTCATCATGCTCTGCCCGTGCCTTACGCGCAACACTACTCACATTCATGCATTACCAACAAGTGGAAACCCAATCAAATAGAATGGTGACTCCTTCGTTGTTAGCCACTGAACTGCTGTCTGATGGTGCCTCGAAGCGCGACCGAACGAGCACATTTAGCCACATTACAACGAAAACAATACACTCCAGTGCCCCTATAAGGGTGAGCAGGTAGCTCGCGATCGAGCCGGACGTTCTGAGTCGACTGCTGGAGCTGCTGGATCTTTCAATCAGTACGCAGCGAACTCACGGGTGATTCCCATTTGAAGATGCGACGTGACAACTCCTCGTCAGTCTCGATGGCTCCGGAGCTGCATGAGCAGCCAGGAAGTCATATCGTCCCCGCTCTGACTGCATGGCGGCTCCGGCGGCTCCACGATTCCTTAGAGCCCGCTTCTGTTGGATAGAGGCGCGGTCCATGGCCTCCGACGTTTGAGCACGCTAGCGTGCCACGTCTTCAAGGCCGTCCGCTTTATTCAGATGTACGTGTGTTTCCTATGCAGGCTATGCAGCACCGTTTGGTTAGGCCCTCTCTTCCTCCCCAGAAGATTCGCTGCTAACTTTGACTAAACCACGACTCACTCGCCCTTTTTGAAGAGTGGCTTCAAAGAGCTGATTCACTCCAGACTAAATCTCCAGTGTTATTACAGCATATTTCATATTGAGGCACGTGTAATGCCTGAATAATATATGCCTATAAATTCTCCCTAGAGCTGCAATATTGCTGTTCTTACAGTAAAATGGTTCGGTCTGACTAGCGTCGCCATATAAAATGGAAATACAAATAGAGCTGAGGCTTGAGCCAGTTGTTATGGATTCATATTAGAAAACACGCGCGTTGGACGCTGTTAAGACCGGAGACGAAAGGATGTATATGAGACAGGCTCGAGACTCAATAAGTAAAGCTTATTGACAAAAGGAAAGAACAAGTACAGATAGCACGCAGAACTTGTCAACCTGTACGCTCAAAGAAATCTTGGCAAACCGTCATTGTTATGTTCTGCACGTGAATATATGGTAGCCTTATCCATAAAGGTTCACTTTAGAAATGGCTCGTTGATACATTGCTCTTGTTTTCTATCGTACGGTGCGCTTCAATTATTTCGTACAATTCCTGCCGGTGCCCTGCGGGGATTTCGCTTCCTACGAAAAACGTCGTACAGTCACAGTCGTTGCAATGGACACCGAGGGAAAGCGGTATCGCCTCTTCAGGTACTCTTTCATACTCTTATTCGGGCGTTCAGGCACCTTACACTCTGTCCTACATGGCTACTTCCTGAGGGGAGGGGTATTACATAGACTCTGCCCGTATGGCATTCCATATATATGTTGACATAGCTCACTTCGCACCCTCCTTTACAACTTCACAGAGGTCTACCCGTCTTTTCGTGCAGAAAAAGACCAGCTCTGCCCCGTAGTGTTCGGACACGTTTTGTCAGTCCATGTGCTAGCTTATGGGTGTATGTATGGCTACACATTGTTTCCACCTACCTGGGCTTTCATTTTTATTCTGGCTGGGTTTTCCCTTTAAGGGGAGAATAAGAATGACAAAGAATGCGTAGATAGACGGAAGAAACGTGAAACTCTACGCCATACCATTGTACAGCACGTGTCACGTGTTATCCTGTAAATGTTTCACACTTTTGTGACACTAATTAGGCCTCATTCATTTCCTCATACGCAGCGTTGGTGGAATCACGGCGTCGCAACGAATGCGTGGACCCAGGCACTCCTGACAACGCTGTCCGGTACAAGAGCTCTTTCTCTGTTGGCAGCCGCGTCAAGTTTGAGTGCAACCCTGGTTACTATATATGGGGAAACGACACTATAAGCTGCGAAGCAAACAGGCAATGGTCATCTCGCATGCCAGTGTGTGTTGGTAAGTCACGTGAGTTTCGGGCCCCTCTTGGGGGTAAGTGATTGCTGCTTGTGGTGCTGTCAGTCCTTTTGTCACCAAGCACTTCAACACAAGCAGACTACTGTGATGTGACGAACCAATCAAAAAAGGTAATATGCTGGCAAGGTTGTAAGGTATGCTCCGCAACCAGTCACACTTAGAGACCATGCAGCATATCCTCTGCGTGTGCCCTCAGTATTCGGAAGAAAGGAGAACGCTTCAGTTCGTGGTCATTTAGGTGCATGGAAGCACAATGACCATGCCCCAAGCAACTTCAAGACGCTTTTAAATATTTTTTGTGAGACGGGTTTAGCTGCCTGTCTTTAGTACTGTGCTGTAAAGACCACTGCGCATGGTGCACATCCGGTTACAGGACGCGTACAGTGACTTATTGTACTCTGCCATCGTCACCTGTCATACCTCCCTCTATTTTGAAGTGTGACACACACGGCAATCGGGACTCTCATTCTGTGCGATCTTAAAAAGATATCTACGAGCGTAGGCGACACACAACCGTAGTCTGTGCAATAGCGTCTCTTGTACTCTTCCTAGCCGAACTGGAAGACGAAAGCACACGCCGGCGTCAAGTGAAGGCGCTCTTGTCGAATGTCAGGGTCATCCCATAGTCACGTCATTGAGGCTTTCATGGAGCTGGAGAGCAAGGCATTGACATCGTGCCGTGAAAAGTTATTAACAATCAGTTGGCCGGTGATATGTGCCAATTTCGCTTCTGCGTCAGCTTGTTCCTTCCCAGCAATCCCACAGTGGCTGGGAATCCACTGCAGTGCAAAGTTCTGTCCGTATCGAGAAGCCTCAGTAAGGAGGTTCATGATCTGACAAACAGGACCATAAACGGCTCCTTGATCCGTACAGTTCCTTATTAGTTGAAGAGTCGGCCTAGGATGTTAAAATAATGCCCACTCCGCAGGACTTTGTCTTAGAATGCAGCGGAGAGCTTATCGGACATCGGTCAGCTCAGAAGCAGCAGTGTAGGCGATTTCCCTGTGATATGCTTTCCAACAGACCTGTGGCGCTTGCCAGCTGTGTAGGGAAAATCACAGAACGGATGGTGCTGATGCTCTTAGAATAGCTTTTAGAGAAGCGCGATGTATATCTAAAGGCGATTATAGGCTTTCGACAGGGAACATCCTCAAATGATAGCGTGATTGACTTAGCGACCACAGTTTGACATCAGAAACAGCGCAACGAACTGAAAGCCGGCAGTGTCTTTCTTGACATCAAAGGTGCATTCGACAATGTTCCGCACGACGTGATCTCGAATGCTATTGAAAGCTATGGCATTGGCGGCCGCCTCCATCAGTGGGTGGCGAGCTACATTCGAGAAAGAAAAATATTCATGGCAACAGCAGACAGTAACACAAAGAATTAACCTTACTATCGCGGTGTACTTCAAGGAGGAGCCCTTAGTCCAACGTTGTTTTATATCAAACTCGTTGGCCTTGTTAAGCTGTTGGGAGACGAAATCTCAATCTCTGTGTACGCAGATGACATCTGCATTTGGGCAACAAGCTTACAGTCGTTAATAAGAACAACAGAATTTGCAACTTCCAGTATCGGTAATGTCTACATACCTTAACAGTCGAGGACTAGAACTGCAATAAGTGCAACCACTGCATTCGCAAGGAAGTCAATGGCCTGTTACCCTAGTTATATCGATGGGAGAAGAATCGCTTCAGTAACATACTATAAGTTTCTTGGAGTTGTCGTCGACCGTGATTAATCTTAGTCGAAACACCCCCCCCCCCCCCCCCCGCAGTGAGGAAAAAAGAACTAGACACCTTTGTCGAAGTCATTTGGCATATGTCTGGAAAATCGTGGATGCCATGTAAATTATCACTGCTGCAGCTGTATCAGGCATTTTCGTTTGATATGTCCGTTACAGTGCCTTCGTACTTTTTCGTATGAGTGCGTATGCTATCCATACACTCGAAGCTACTGAGTATCGTGCCCTGACAATTTGCCTTGGTGTACCTCGATGTACTTCCACGTGGGGCACTATTGCAGAAGCACGTGCCTGCCCAGCTCGCATCTTCAGCAAGAACCACCACGAGTGCACCTGAGATTAGTGACCTGACACAGTGTCCATCCACTGGTCGGAATTCTTAGTAGGCGTCCTAACGATGTATACTCGAAAGCTGTTCTATTGCAGTAAGATCTGCTGCCATCAAATTATACACCGCAAGTCACGCCAGACATACCACTGTGGACGATGCCAAAGCAGATCCCTGGAATTGCTAAAAAGTCGAACCCGCACCTCCACGAGTTTTTCACGAGCCTTCAGGGGGGCTTTAGAGGCACCTGAGGGGCTAGCTTAGACAAAAGGCGTCCGGCGGGCTGGCTCGGAAGAGGAGATGATGATGGTGATGAGCCCTCATATATCGGGCTTCGGGGGATTGGCGAAGACCTGATATGTTTAACTTTTAGTTGTATAATTATCGAATGCCGCAACATGATGAATAAAAAGAATAATAAATTAATAATAAACGAGAGAATATCGGGGCGAGAGAAGGTCGAGAGAAGAGCTAGGTCGGGGCGCCGGATCACGGCTGCATGTTCTCGCTCTGCTGCTGCCATATCGCGTTCGCCGCGGCGGCTACATTTCGATGGAGGCGAAATGTTGAGGCCTGTGTGCTGTGCGATGCCAGTGCACCTTAAAGGACCCCAGGTGGTCGAAATTTCCGGAGACCTCCACTACGGCGTCTCAGACCTGGTCTTGGGACGTTAAAACCTCACAACTCATTCACACTGCTATATCGCGTCGGAAAACCTTTTGGCGGTGAAGTGTTGTCGTGAAGGCTCTGGCCAAGCGGCATGCTGAGGATCTTCGGCATTCCGTCGTGCGGCAACCGCACCTCCATCGGCCGCTGCCTTTAGTTTCCCATAGAGGTACTGGGAGATCAGCCGCGGGTTGGGCCGGTGTACTGCCGCCGTTGTGGAGGAGGAGTGAAACATCTTTATTATTATTACTAATATCAAGGAGTTGAAGGAGCAGCATGGGAGGAACCCCTAGTCCGGGGTCCCTAGGATGATTCCGGCGATGCTTCGAGCCCGGTGTGTTATAGCTCGTAGGACCTCGAGAGGTCCGTCGCGTAGGGCATCGTCCCACAGCTCCTTTTTGCGTAGAAGGTAGAGGATTGTAGGCAAGGGAGGGAAGATTTGCGGTGCATTCAATCGTGACATGGAAGACTGAGGGCGACCTGCCACAGCCTGGGCAGTGGTCTGCATAACGGTGTGGATAGAATTTATTCAAGGAGACAAGATTTGGAAATGTTCCGGTTTGTAACTGTCCAAGAGCCACTGCTTGCTCTCGCGAGAAGGATGGCGGTGGCACGGTGTAAGTGCAGCGAATTCGCGTATAATGACAGAGGATGTCTCTGTAACAGAGCAGAGGATCCCCCCACCCTGAACTGGTCGCCTCACCTTGCCGAGCTGCCCGGAGGAAAATTTCGCGAGCAACTGCATGTGCGCGTTCATTGCCCGGCAGCGAGGTGTGACCAGGGGTCCGGAGTAAGTGGATGCGGGAAGATGGTGTTAATGAATTTTCGGAGATCTGTTTGAGAATTTGGTGTGCCTCTCTTGGGATGCCATGTCCCGAGCGAAACGCCCGGCATGCCTGTCGTGAGTCCGTCAGTATATACACTTCCCCTTGAATGTTGAAGTTGAAGTTGAAGTTTATTTTTCATTAATTCCACCATACAATCGTATCCCGTGGTACAGTGGGAAGGGGTGGCGAAAAGGCAACTGAGTGCCTGACAATGCGCCAGTCCCCGCCCAGACCACGATATTGCACAACACTCAGCATGTGAAGCACAAATGCAGTAAACAAAATAACAAAAACATTGAAGAACACTCAGCCTGGTGTTCTAATACATAAGTACACTGAAAGAAAAAAAAACAGAATAACTTATCGAAAAGAAATTTTCACGGCTGAATTTTAGGGCATAGTACATTTCTGAAAAGGTTTAGAGGATACGCAAGTTGTACACAGGCGAGAAAAGAAAGTGTCACGTTTGAAGCGTGAGTAGATAAGCGTGTATCTTTTTTTTGAAAATTGCTTCTGACCGGGTTTCATTCACTATGCTCATGGCCATCGTGTTAGAGTTCAAAAACCAAGGAATCAGGTGTGTTAATTTCTGCTTGCCGTAATTGGTCCGAATCCTTTCACTGGAATAGGTGGTTTTCCTAAGGATATACGTGTGTGTCTTCCGGGAGTAAGTATCCTTGAATATATCTGTGTTCGATTTAATTTGATACTAGATCACTGTCGCTAGCTTTTTATAAAATATATTTTCGAATATTAAGACACTGTGCTTATGGAAAAGTGGAGCAGAAGGCGTTCGGCGCGGAACATTTTCGATTATACGCGAGATTCTTTTTTGCACTCTGTGAATACAATCTTTATTTGTTTTCGTTGTAGTGCCCCAGATTAATAGGCAATAATGTATGCGCGAGTAAACTAAAGTGTAGTAAAGCTGTTTTGTCACCCAAAGGGGCAGTAAGCATCTAATTTTGCCAATTATGCCAATGGAGCGTGATATGTGGGTGCGAAGATTATCTATGTGATTGGACCAACTCAATGTTTCGTGAAAAATAACGCCTAAAAACTTTTGAGTCTGAACGCGTTCAATCAAAGTTCCTCGGAATGTGAGCTGCGTATTGCGGAGAATACAATGGCTTCGTGGTCGAAAGATAATGTACTTTGTTTTCTTAATGTTTAATTCAAACTGATTTGTTCTCAGCCATAATGACATATTGCTAAGCCAAAGGTTCGCTACTTTTTCTAGATTAAACATATCTTGACCCGAAAAAAGGACGTTAGTGTCATCAGCATATAATATAATATCTGGTGTTAGAGATACGTTTACGATTTGGATGGCGCGTCGAATCGCGAGAACAACGCCGAGAATTTCGCCGCAAGTGGCATTAGTTCCGCGCATTGTAACAGAGCCCCTCAGGGATTCGGTGCCATCCAACACTACAGAGGTGCAGCCATCCTAAGTGCGTGCTGTGTCCGTGTATAGAGTATGGGATTCTGGGATACTTGCAAGCATTCGGTTGATGTATCGTACACGAGCTTTGCGCCGTCCTTTGTCGTGCGCAGGGAGCATATTACGCGGCAAGGGATGAATGCTGAGTACTTTCCGTATCGCGGGCGATGAGGTCGTTGGATTTGGCTTAGTATCAAGCGGAGGGACAGAGTATCATAGCCGTGTGAGAAGATGGCGCCCAGTAGGGGTAAGTAGGAGGCGCTGGCGGTGACTAACCCAATGTGCTTTAAGCAATTCGCTTAGTGTATTATGCATCCCTAAGTTAAGCAGACGGCGTGTGGAAGTATAATTCGGGGGGCCATGGGCCTGCTTCGTCGCTTTACGAATCACTGCATCTATACGAAGTTATTGCGGCTGTGTCAACCGCTGAAAGGGGAGATGGTATGTAAGTTGGCTGATTACGCACGCTTGCACCAAGCACAGCAGGTCCTCTTCTCGAAGTCCCGACCGTCTGTTAGAGACCCGCCGGATCATGGCGAGAATTTGATCAACTTGTCCCCGTAGGAGGGAAACAGTATAGTTAGACCTCCCGTCCGCTTGAACGTGTAGGCCAAGGATGCGGGCACGACTGACCTGTGGTATGGGTATACCATCTACATGGACCTTGATAGGGGGAATAGAGGAAGCGCTGCGGGGGCGAATGATTATGAGCTCTGACTTTTGCGGAGCGCATGTTAACCCACCCTTCCTCACGTAATCGGGGGCTGTGTCGACGGCTTGCTGCAATCGGTCTTGGATGGCACCGTCGGAACCCCGTGTCGACCAGATAGTGATGTCGTCCGCATAAATAGCGTGGGCGACATCAGGGATCTGGTCGAGTAGCTGTGGTAGCCCTGCAAGCGCGACATTGAATAGAGTAGGGGAAAGGACTGAGCCCTGTGGCGTCCCACGTCCTACAGGGCGGATTCCGCCGGACCGATGCGGTCCCATTCCTACGGTGGCTGCGCTATCCCGAAGAAAAGCGCGAATGTAATTGTACATACGGGTACCACAGTGTGATTCTGCTAGATTACGAAGAATGAGGTCGTGTTCAACGTTATCGAAAGCGCCTTTCATGTCTAAGGCGATGAGTGCTTTCGTTTGGGCGCGCGACGGATGTCCTAAGACTAACTCCAGGAAATTGTAAAAGCACATATTTGGCAGAGAGATGGGCTCATTATCCGAACTGAGTGTGAGAAAAGAATGATTTTTCTTCGAGGAATGCTGGAGGCTCCGCAAGAGTACTTGCTCCATGAGTTTACCAATACAGGACGTTAGGGAAATGGGCCGTAGGTTTTCAAGTTTTATAGGTTTGGCCGGTTTGGGAATAAATGTAATGTCGGCCGGTCGCCACGCTTGAGAGAGCGTGCCCTCGTGCCAGTATTCATTGAAGATATCGGTGAGGCGGTTGATATCCGCGTCACTTAAGTTACGGAGCGTGGTAAAGCGGATGTGGTCTCCTCCCGGAGCCGTGTTGCGGCGTAGATCCTGTAACACCACCCGCACTTCGTCCACTGTAATACCTGCATCCAGCAGTTCGTGTGCCTCGCCTACATAAGGATAGTCAGGGTACTGCGGCGGGGAGCCTGTGGGAATAAATCGCTGCTCTAGCTCCCTGAGGAGCGCCGCGGCATCATCCCTATATTCGTGCATTAGGATGTGCAGCTGTTCAAATGTTTTTCTCCTTGTTGTGGTGGGTTCTGTGAGCGAGCGAAGAATTGACCACGTTTTTGCTGTGCTCAATGTACCTGAGAGGCGGTCGTAAAATCCGCGCCAGTTATACCTGGTGAGGGTCTCTGTGTACTCCTGGGATTCCCGTGTAATTCGGTCTATGCGTTTCTTAAGTTTTCGTTTTAGGCGTTGCCGCTTCCATCGCCGTATCAACCCTCTCCGGGCGTCCCAAAGATGAAGTAAATGCGGACCTACGTCTGGTGTCTCGGTTGTGGTATTCAGTGTGCGGGTGGTGGCCTCGAGATCGTCTGTCAGAGAGTCAAGCCACTGTTCGTACCCCTGGCCCCCAGGTGGGTCCTGACGGCGTTCCCTGAATTTCGTCCAGTCCGTAATACGCACATTTTGCTCAGACCTGCGCGGAACCTGTAATGGCAAGGTGGTGGCCACAATATAGTGGTCGCTACCAAGGTGCTCCTGCGGAGGCCCGTGGGCCACGACTGGGCGAGTATCTCGTACCAAGGTAAGGTCAGGACAGGTGTCGCGAGATACACTGTTGCCTAACCGAGTGGGGTGCTATGTGTCCGTGAGTAATGTGTATCTCATTTTACAGATGGCGTTCCACGAGCGAGTGCCTTTGGCCTGGGGTTTAACGTACCCCCATGCTGGATGCGGAGCGTTAAAATCCCCGCATACCACACAAACCCTTCCAAAACTTCCAAACTCTGTTAATAAGCGCAGGAAACAGTGCGCACGCGGACGAGGGGAACTGTATACTTTGAGGATGAACAGGCTGTCGGTGCGTTTTCCTTGAGGAATTACTTCTAATATTTGATGAGGGATATCGCTGCTTGTCGTATGCATGCGACATGTAACACGTTTCGAAACTGGGGCTCCCACAATAGGTGAGACACCCGAAAGGGTGTTGTAACCGGATAAAGAAGGGGTGTAATTCGGTTCCTGCAAAAGGATGACATCGGGAGGGTCTGTGGACGCGGCAATGTACTGTTGCAGGGAACCCCGTTTTTTACGGAAGCCCCTACAATTCCACTGCCACACCACTAGCTGCGGCGCGTCACGCGGCGCCATCATCGCGAGAGGGAGCAGGGGGTCGTGTATAGGGTGCGGGCGCCGGATGCCCATGTTTGAAGGTTGCGGCCTAAGGCTCTGGTCGGGTGGCAGGGTTGCGTCATAACCGTTGGCTCAAGAATTTGTACGGCGGGGTGGCGTGCGGGAGTTCGTTCTATACACGATTTTACTTGCTCCGTAATCCCTATACGAAGGTCCTCCATTTGCTTTTCTATTCTGTCTAGAAGCGCCTGCATACTTGTGCCCATGTCTGCCACCAGCGCGTCCATCTGCTTTTGCAAGCGCTCACAGGGTACTTCCATGTCACGACGTAGACGGGCTATCTCTATTAGCGGATCGGTGGTTGCGAATGAATTGCTAAAGGGGGAAGGGATAGAAAGTGATTTCTGCAAAAGAGCGAGCTGTGGGGTACCCTCCGCCCGACCTACCTCCCCGAGGTGCCTCCGTGGCGGTTTTGTGCGCCGGGTTTCGCTGCGTCTCCGAAGGGGCCTGGGTCACCTTGGCCGAGGCGCTGGTCTGCAGGGTCTTCTTGTAGGGCTGTTGAGAGGAGGGGGAAGGAGGGCCAAGAGGTCGTTTCTCCGGAGGGCACGTCGATGCTTCGCGGGAACGGGACCGAGACTTCGAGCGGGTCCGAGACTTGCGGGATATCGAACGGGTCTTCGTGCGTACTCCTGTCACCGTCGTCAGGGCGCATGAGTTTCGTGTGCCAGTTGCACCTGTGGGCATGGTCCTTTCGTTGGAAGGTTGGAGTTCACGCTGCTCCTCTTTCTCAATAGCTTTGCGCACCGAAGCCTTGTCCAGTGTCTGCCTAGTGCGCTTCGGGCAGTTTGGGTCTGTTGTGGGGTGGGGTCCGTCGCAGGACCTGCAGTGTGGGGTGCACGGATGCGACGGGGCGGTGTTGTCAATCCCGCATGTTGCACAAATGACCACCTGTGGCGTAGGACAGTGGTCAGCCCAGTGTCCAAGCTTGTGACATATCTTGCAAACCAGTCGGCGGGGGCGATGAGGGTAGCAGCGGAGTTCCGCTCCGTACAGGCGAACGTACCTATGCACTTTGAGTTCCTCAAATCTCACCAACGCAACGTTGGTTAGACCCATCATTCGGGCTTGAAGTATCTGGGTTCCAGGCGCAAAGAGCTCGTCTACAAGCGTGGAAGACGACGTACCGGGCACAAGACCAGGAACAATGCCCTTACATGAGTTGTCATGAGTAAAGGGGCCCAAGGCACGCGCCACAGGGCGAAGTATGAGAGATGGCGTGCCAAGTAACGGAAAGGCGCCAGAGTGCACGCGCCGGTGACACGCTGGTGTTCGTGGTCGGTCGACGACGGGCTTCGCGGCACGCGATCCGAGCAGAGATCGGTGATCGAGAAGGCTGAGCTGGCATTCTCTGCGCGGCACCAGTCGACGAAGGTTGTCTGGCCAGCTACGGTCTGGTGACGAGGAGACGAGGGCGTCGGGCTCCGGGGTGCCGTCGATCTGGCTTACGATCGAGCACGGACTTCGGAGTGGCAGCGGCCGAACTTCAGCAGTTCCCGGTGTACCCGCAGCGCTCCACCTTCGCCGGCAGAACGGGACGACTGGCAGAAGAATCGCTGCAGAGGGCCGGTCTTGGTTGTAGACCGGACATCACATATGAGGAGGCCTAGTCTGGGCTAGGCCTAAGCGGTGACCCGCCACGTCACAGGTGAAGCAAGGCGGCGGACAAGGACGGACCTTGCGTGAGCGGCGGCCACCATCAGGAGCACCTTCGACGACAGCGACGGGACACGACCCACCAGAGAGCTTCGACTCTGAACCACACCACGTCGAACGCCCAACGTAAGAGCGTCCAACTTCAGTTGAGCGGCTAGCAGCTACCGCGCACGTAAACGCGAGGCACAGTGTTAAGAGACTCCCGTTGGAACGGCGCCCAACGCGGAGGATCTGTAGATTGGCTATTTAGTTTGTTAAGCTAACCTGCTTTCGTTTTCTCTTTGTGTGCGGTTTGATGTTTGTTCATCTGTTTCATGTCTTTGTGTTCTTGTTATAAAGTAACGTCTTTGTTTCTGTTAACGCCTCTCGTCTCGTCTCTCTCTCTCAGTCCATCGGAGCAAGCGCTCCCGAGATCCGCATACACAAACTCGTGACAGTTGTCGGGGGCAGCAAAATATGTTGTGATTGGATAAACCTGCTGACCAAGGCTCAGCTCTCCCACCTTGTACAATGCGTCGGCCACATGTGAATGGGGTGCGCTGATGATTGCCAAGTTCTGCTGAGGCCTCAGTCGGAATATAATATCCTGACAGTCTTCAGTGCTCAAGCCGGCCGCGCTCCACAGAGGGTTGGCGAGTTCAGGGCGCGTCCACTTATCGAGACATAGTCCTCCGTGGGGCCGCAGAATTATCTTTTCATCGCGCAATGGAAGCGGTGGCAGGTTCTTATTCCTGCTGCGCTTGCGTTTGGCTAGCTGAGAGTCGTCCGTGTTGCCCGAGATATTCTCCGAGGGTTGCGTTTTTGCGTGCGTTTGGCGGGCGCGTCGCTTGTGTATGACCGTCTTCCAACAGCCACCCGCGTCGTCGTCTGCTTTGTCGTCGTAAATGTTCAGGACGGCATCTTCTTCCATCTTTTCCCCGTCAGGGGTGTCCACCTCTCCTGGTTGGGAGGAAAAATGGGCGGTGGTGGGATGGGCGACGAGCCCCGCGCTATCCATCTCGGGTGTCTTCGGTGATGCCGAGCAACGAGCGGCGGCGTTCTCCGTCGACGGCAGCGTCAGCTGCTCGTTGGAAAACAAGACTGCGGTAGATAAATGCTCCATCGAAAGAGAGCGGGGAATAGGCCGATGGCGCTTAGCGCTCATGTTTGGAAGACGCTCTTCAAAAGAGGTGGCTCGTTCGCGTTCCTGATTCATGGTGTAGTAAACACGCCAGCACAGCTATGGCCCCCACAGGGGCAGCTGCCTTTAAACCGGTTCAGAGCTGTAGAGCCGCGGGAAGCGGCGAAAAGCACTCAAAGCAGCAGGTGCGGTGTCGGCTTGCGAGGAACGCGGCGATGCTGTAGAGTTGCAGCAGGGGAGCGGGCACGACGGAACACGCCGTAGTCGAAGGAGCTCTGAAACGTCGCGTCCGCACTTCACGAGTGCCAGGGAGAGACTACAGGAGAAGGAAGAGGAAGGTGTGAGACCCCTAGTGGCAGGAGTGGCTCGCAGGTGCGTGTCCGAAGAATGGCATTTCATCTCGTTTCGGAAGAATTCTGCGTTCGATGACCCAGTGGCCTTGGCTCTACGCCGTTGTGGGGAGATGTAGCGGCCGGGCGATGGTGAACGGGACAGTGGTCGTCATTGCCACAGCTCCGCGAGGTCGTTGTTCATCTGGGTGCGGACGCGGCGCGTTCACGTAGAAGCCACAGAGACCCATCTCACGGTACTGGCAGTAGCGGTAGGTGTGCACGGCTTCCCCACAGTGGTGGCATAGTCGGCGATGGTTAGGCTTGAGCCAAACTTCAGTTTTCCTCGGCGTGCGTTGGAATGGTGGCGAGCGGGATGGCGTCGGAGGTGGCGGCAGTGGCTGGCAACGCAACTGCGGAGGCGGGTTATGGCGTGGGCGAGGACAGGCGGCAGCTCGGCTTGTAGCGGCCGCGTAGGTCATCGCCTCCGGTTGGGGTTGCTGTGGTTTGGGAACAGGCGGCGATCGCTGTACTTCCTCGGGTTCTCGAACGATGTCTTGGAGGGAGGCTCCTTGGGGCTGATACGACGGGATGTCGGGCGCAGCTCCTCCAGAACAATAGCCCTTATTATCTCGCGTAGGTCGTCTGGGCCATGTCCTTAGGCTTTTGCGATGCCTGGGTACATGTGCCGATTGTATTGGCGGGTGCATATTTCATGAATCTTTCAAGTGGTTGTCGCCTCGGAGAGGAACTGTTGGACTTTCTTCGGTTGGTTCCTTATTAGTCCGGCGAAGAGCTCCTGCTTCACTCCTTGTATGAACAGGCGAACCTACTTCTCCTCGGACATGCCGACGTCGGCGTGGCGGAAAAGTCGCTTCATCCCTCTTTGAAGATCTTGACGTTTTCATTCGGGAGCTGAACCCTAGTCTCAAGCAGCGATGGGGCTCCTTCCTTGCATACGACGCTTTCGAAGGTTTCCAAGAAATCCACGCGAAAGATGTCCCTCGTTCGAAGCGTGGACTCTCAGTTCTCGAACCAACTCCTTGCGGCGTCTTGCAGGTAGAAGTATACGTGCCGTAGCTGATCGTCGGGGTGCCTCTTGTTGAAGGGGTCCCACTTGTTATATGTATGGGGTGGCCGGTGAAGAGTTGTGGAGCGCGAACAGTCGTTTTTTTTTTTCCATCAAGAAACTTGCTAGCAGACGCCGCCTGCGCCGGTGTTGTCTCTCGCGGGCGAGGGCGCATTCTCGTTCCTTACGAGCTGGCACAGATGATGATGGCCGCCGCGCTGGTGTAGTGGTTACGGTACTCGGCTGCCACCCAAAATACGCGGGTTCGATCCCGGCCGCGGCGGTCGCATTTTCGATGGAGGCGAAAATGCCAGAGGCCCGTGTACTGTGAGTTGTCAGTGCACGTTAAAGAACCCCAGGTGGTCTAAATCTCCGGAGCCCTCCACTACGGCCTTTCTCTCCCCTCTATCTCTTTCACTCCCTTTCCCCCACCGCTACGGACGCTTAGCCGTGCTCCCTACATGGGCTGCAGAAATTAGCGTCCTTTCCTAACCGAAACACAATCATCAATATCATCATCATGATGATGACTATTGCGTTTCGGTTGAGGATCTGATTGGATCGGTGGATGTCAGGAGCGTCCCCTTAATAATGGGGAGGTAGCCCGCCGGTCACCAAGCTCTACCTTTATGTTATCCCCCGTAATCGTTTGTTTCCCGTAATCACACATATTTTCACAACAAATTTTTCACCTCGCCTACCTATTATATCTATTATTGTTCCGCTGTGAAGTAATTCTCTTATTCTAACTACCTTGCGTTTCTGTTTGCTCCACACTTTTCCGCCACCAATCTGGATTTTGTAGTGCAGCGCTCCCTGCGGTATTTTTTGTATCATGTATTGTGCTGTGATATACTTGGTCGATGCGCAGATAAAGTCAGTTCTTTAGGCAGATGTTTTGGTTTTCCGCTGTGTAGGTGTGCAGTTTCGGTTTCGGCTTTGTGTAGCGTGATGGACGCGGACGACAAAGCTAGGCCCTAAGGAGGTTGGCGCCTGAAAAAGAAGCATCTCAATGCCAATGTTGTTTTCCGCCCCTAATAAGCTTTCAAAGCTGTGTTCTGTAGACGAGGTGGCCGACGTGTGCAAGATGCGCAGGAACAAGTTCAGCACTTGCCAGTCGCACAGAGAGGCTTGGTTGCAGCGGATGACAAAACATGGAGTCCTACGACCAAAGTCACAGTGTAGGTGGAGACATGGTATATCCTCGAGGCGCGCAGAAGGCAGCATTTCTGGAGAGGAATCTGCTAGGCCGGGGGAGCTCGCGCCGTGGCCCGTTCATGAAGCGGTTTTGCGAGGAGAAATTGAGTTTTCTCTGCATCACGAAAGATAACACTTCCGGCGTGTGGCCATCGTTTGCACATCATCCTATGGGCACATCATATAAAAATTGCGATGCCGTGTCATATATTGCAAATTTTCTCAGTTTTGTATCTGTAGCATTAATAACTGAGGTCTACGGGTATTGCGGCTGCCGTTTGTATTAAGTACCTACTTCATTACCTGGCACACAGCACTTGCAATCAGCTGCGTGTAGTGACTCCAGTGCAGACGACATCTGCCGCTGTAAGTCACTTGCTGGCATGTTGTGAACACGCATGGGTACATGGCCTTGCGAAGGCGTCCAAGGTGCGCGCGTATTCATTGTGATCTGCTGTAGAAGTCTTGTACACCGTATGCGCGGCATACGCTCTCCAGGATCAGTGCCGTTTTAGGATGGGACAGAGAAACTGCAAAAGTGGCGCATCCGGCACGGTGAAGCTGATTACTTTCAGCGCTACCAGCGGCCCGGTGAAATTGCAGGCGTGAGCTCGTGCAATACCAATATGAACAGCTGATTTCCCATGAGTACGTTTCCGAGAAGCATTTCTCAGACAGCGCGATGGCGATGCAGTGAAGGTGATCTTGGTGGTGAAGTCCCTCTCGACATACCCGAGCTTCCTGTTTTGTTACTAGATCCCTTGTCGTAAATATTTCTGCACTGCATGTGGTACCTGTCTCCTGTTCTAAAAAAGAGAAAGGAAACGAGATGGCTCACTGGAGGTTTTATTTGCTGTAATGTGCGGAGAGCGTGCGAAGACAGAGATTTGGGTGGTTAACGACACAAATATGCTCGCTGCTTGCCACACTGAGGAAGATGAGGTGGTGCATCCTCTCGCCATGAGTGAAATGCCTTGAACAATAAGCAAATAATGACGTATATGTGGTGAAAAGACAAAGAATGACACTGTACCAATAGTTCTCGCATAGTGTCTTTCCTAACCAACCGATCTCGAGTTATCGAAGGATAATAAATTTCGCATTCCAGAAAACGTACTGTGACAGTAGTAATTGTTGCATAGGCAACACTTTTTTCATTCCTCTACCCAATAATTCGCGCTCACCAAGGTCGCACAAGAAACGGATCAATTAGCATGAATCGGCAACAGTCTTCCTTGACAGGTGGAACCGGCAAGCTTTTGCAGGAAGCGTGAAACCTGTGTTCCTCTTTCCCCCCAAACCGACTCGCACGACAGAAGGTGTGTCGGCGCCCTGTCCGACGGCGTGACTTCACCGGGCCTACCCGAACAAGCGCCGTTTCGCCTTCTCAAGAATTCTTGCTCCATGGCTCGCGGCGAATAGAGCAGTTTCCTGTATCGCGCTGACCATCACACAAGTGCTTTTCAATTTGAGCCGGCGCATTGGATTCAAGAAATGCCACAGCAAGAAAACATGGTAAACTTCGAAGGACTCCCGAGATGTAACAGGACGGAGAGCACTTTCTGAACAATAAGACAATGAGTGGACGCCACAGAAAGAAACACAATGAGCCCTTAATATTTATGCTCGCCAACACAGAATCGTTTCGTGGCAGTACAACTTAGCATAATATCTCCAGATATACAGTATGTTTGGAAATAGCACTTCAGATTTATCGTTGAAGTCTTTATTGACTGTTTCTTTGTTTTCTAAATAATTCTGTTCTAGCAGAAAAGCGTCATAGCAGGAATATGGTCTAATGCAGCTCTAAGTGCATGACTGTGTTAGCAGACCTTTTTAGAAGACTATACATGAAAAATACATTTCGTGCATGGCGTGGGGCACTGCAACGTATTCTTTTGCTTCTTTGGACGGACTCGAGGAATCCAATGCTATTAGTGAAGTAAACGACATACATGTCTTCCCAATGTAGTGACGCAACATGCAGGCTTCAACACAGGTGACTGCAGCTCTTTATGAATTTGTCATGCTAGTTGCTACACATTCACACCTTAGATTCTACGACGGACCTTTTGTGCTATGGAAGTTCACAAAACAAACTAGTCCACATCATGTAAGCGCGCGCACATACAGATGTTATTGTCCGCTACTTTTAAGATGTCATCTTTCGGATAGATATGTGTTGCCGCGTTCGGTCACAATAGAAACTAAATGTGTTCCGTGTACAGACGCACGCACACATATACTTCATTCGCGGCTCTGTAAATGTGAGCTTTTGGTTAGATGCCGGCTGCGTCCGGTTCGGAGGCACTGTAATAGGCACTAGCGAGCAAGATACACGAACCGTTCGTCGCGAACTTGATGCGGAACACGGGGATCATGCTTCGCGAACACGACGACTTCGTAGGAGAATACGCGAATACTTCCTACGCGGCTTCATCCATGGCACAATTTTTTTTCTGCACGGCGCGAAGCAGCTGCTGCGCCGCAGCGCTGCCGCGACCGCCATTTTTACGTCTTCGCACTTATAAGAGGAAGCCGCTGTTGCGCACACCAAATAATTTGCCTACTCTTATATATCAGCATTTGCACAATCCGGCGAAGACCAGAACAAAGCAGCTTCGACCGGACACTCAGAGCTCGTGACCGCGCCGTGGTTGGCAGCGTTCCAGATGCAATAAAATGGCACTTTATGAAAAATTGGGGGACCCTTAAGCTGCGCCTTTAAGAGTTGAACGCGATAGCGAAATCCGGCCCCTGGTGTGTACTTAAACCACTCCGTGCATACTTATTAATATGTACTGTTACACACATACACACACGCCGGCGCACGCGCGCGACTTATCTATAGTAATGGTAGAGGTTCTCAACCTATTTAACAGCACTTTCATATCAACTTCATGAAACTATTGTACAGTGATGTAGTCACATGGTCCTGTAAATTGAACTGCGCGTAGGCGTGACACTTTTATTCGTAAATGGTCACATTCTGTCGTCCTTCTTGCGTTAACTATCCGGCAGCTGTTCGATTTGTTCTTCAGGAGACCTCTTCCGGCCAACCGCAACAAGCATCGCCTTATAGTCGATTAAATGGCAAACAGCGCGTTGTCTAATAATATTTGCTGTTTGCTTGATATGACATGTTCCCTGTCCTAGAATGGCGGAACCATATAGGCTCTGCTGTAGTAGCATGGCTTCCGAGATGACGGGTGCGCCCGCCATCTCGGAGGCCATGGTAGTCGAGACATGCTTTTCACAATGTCTCACAGATGGCAGCACATTATCTAATGTTTGTTTCATATGTTCAGTAATGTTTATTCCGCCCCGCCACGGTGGTATAGTGGCTACGGTACTCGGCTGCTGATCCGAGGGTCGCGGGATCGAATCCCGGCCGCGGCGGCTGCATTTCGATGGAGGCGAAATGTTGAGGCCCGTGTGCTGTGCGATGTCAGTGCACGTTAAAGAACCCCAGGTGGTCGAAATTTCCGAAGCCCTCCACTACGGCGTCTCTCATAATCACAGCTGGTTTTGGGACGTTAAACCCCACAAATCAATCAATCAATCAGTAATGTTTATTCCTCCTACAAATCACCGAATGAGCCTACAAATCGCCGAATGGGCTCATTTTCGTCGTGACACCTGCCGAATAACATGCGTTAAGGAGACTCCGTCCACTACATTGATTTATGTAGCGTTTTTTTTTCGTAGCAGTTGCAACTAACATCGTGGCTTCTTCGATGCCACGATGTTACGATCGAAGAAGAAGCCGTTTCGAACGGCAACGTCTCCAATGAGCTCCGCTGGAAACAGCGCATCGGCGCTCGGCCGAGGATTCCAATTACCGTCAGTGAATGATTCTGGTAATTATAAGATCGTTCTTCCTCGTCTACCAACTGGGAATACCGTTCTTAATTCAGTTTTCCTGCATGCTGACCTGGCAGGCCGCCCGTATAGAGCGCCGGACTTTCGCGGTGCGATCCTTTCAGTGCTGAACCCCTCTGATATTCCAGGAGCAGGACAGTATCAGATGAGTCATTTGTGGCTAGTGACATGTGTCAGTGGCGTTGCGAAACAGAAGCTTGTCAATAAAGGCGAGCTATTGGTGAACGGCCTGAAGTGCCTTTTCATAGACCCGGAATGCAAGAATATCAAGATGAAGCTTCTTTGGCTTCCGCAAAACTCGAGCAGAGATGGTTTGTTGAAGCGCTAGAACCATATAGGACTGTGCAATCTGTAACGAGAGAAATGTGGCGCTGTGACGGTATGGAAAGTTGGCAAATGGCTAATCGTGACGTGGCCTTTACGCTGAAAGACGGAGTCACAGCCAGTAATATACCTCACCTACTGAGCATATACGGACACCAGTGCCTCGTCCTAGTTCCAGGCCAACCATCACTTTCCCTACGATGTAATAGAGTTGGACATATCCGGCGACAGTGTAGGACACCACGCTGTAATAATTGTCATCGCTACGGTCACCATGCAGAAACATGTGTTGGTACCTACGCTGACAAGCTTCGTGGAAATAGACCCGCTGACGATGAGGCCGTCACTGATCATCTAATGGATGTGAGTGAGGTTGTAGACGCAACCGGGGAAATACCCGCTGCGGCCCAGCAACAGGAGCAGACAAACGTTTCATCGGCGGATAATAGCCTCCGCTCAAAGCCTACCAAGGAGGATGTTATCAAGTCTCCTAACGACGATCCATCTATGTCATGGGCAGATGTGCCACCAGTGCAGGACCGCCCACCGTCAGTGGAATCAGCATCTGCGTGTGACGCTGCCAAGAAGGGTCCAGCACCAGCTGACAATCCATCACCCGCGGAAAAGGAGGCACCGGTTACCAAAGTGACGAAGTTGACAAACCCGCTGCGGGGAAGGTCGGCTGCTGCAGGTGTGTCTTGTGCTAAAGTGCAACAGATGGTCTCCAGGGCATCACCTCATCAAGAAGGGAGTGGTGCGGATATGGAGCAGCCTTCAAAAGCTGCACCAACTTAGGTAGTCATGGCTGGCGCTCTTCCCTTCCATTTAGGTACTTTAAACGTCCGTGGCTTACGCAGTAAGCGACGGCAAGTGCAACTTCTTCGTTTGCTACAGAATGGAAAATTAGATATTGCTGTTATTCAAGAAACAAAAATTGAATCCGACGAAAACACGAACGTAGCTTTAACTCCCTTCTTATCTGAGTATAATGTTTCTGTAAGCCATGCGATCGGATTTTCTGCTGGGTGTATGTTATTTGTTAGAAAGCATTTGCAATGGGATCTGCAGCATTTCTTTATGGATATGGAAGGGCGCCTAATATGGTGTGATGTTGATATTGGTGGTATCAGCTTTCGGTTTGTGTGTGTTTATGCCCCGAACAAGTCACGGGAACGAGAACGTTTCTTTTTATCCTTAGAACATCATTTGTGTACTGATCGGGCACTGGTCCTTTTTGGAGACTTCAATTGTGTATGTAGCGCGCAAGATCGTACATCACTGCAGCTGAAACGTGATCCAAGTAGTGATGTGTTACATCGCCTCATGTGCGATTAACAGCTTGTTGACAATGGAGAAAATGAAAAGGGAGGATGTCGCTATGCGCATTTCCAGGGTACTTCACATGCAAGGCTCGATCGAATTTACGTTTCGCTTAACACGCTCTCTCATTTTTGGTTACACTGTGCACCCTGTATTCTTTAGCGATCATTGCCTAGTGTCAGCCTCTTTTGGGAGTCGTCGATACCAGAGTAGGCGTATGTCCTGGGAGTTGTGGAAATTTAATAACCAATTACTTTCGCGGGAGTTCTTCCTAAAGCCTGTTACTGAGCTTTTAACTATACTGCCACATCGCAAAGACTTGCCTCTTTTTGCTGTGTGGGAATTATTCAAACAAGAAGTTGAAATAATAGCTATCGAAGAGTCATCGATATTGGCTTTTGACAGAAAAAACTATTACAAGGCATTGTATAGACTCCTGAGTGAATTACACGAGCTTGAATGTTTGCATCCGGGACAATATATTGATGACATCCACAGCACCAAGGCCCAGTTACAAGCGTTGTACGCAGAAAAATACAAGGCTGCACTTTTCTAGAACAGCCTTGTAGTAGGTCTCTAGGCGATGTGCGCGAGCACGCGCTGTCTAAACAAATTGTACAGATAGAGTATGATGGAATTATTGTCAGTGAGCTTACTCTAATAACTCAAACGTTTTTCGCACACTACGAAAAACTTTTTCACGATCATGAGCCATTGGTTAAAGGTGCCTCTGCCAACAAGTTTACATCGTTGCTACCACAGTTGAATCAGGATGATCGTGATTATACAAATGGAAAGTTTGATATCATTGAAGTAACTGCATACATAGATTCGTTAGCGAGGAACAAGACGCCAGGTCCATCTGGCCTTACTGCCGAATTTTATCAGTGTTCGCTCAGTGTTATCACCGTTATTACTTCAGGTGTACCGCGAGGCCTTGCAAGTTGGGTACGTACCTGCTACAATGTATGAAGGGCACACTGTCTTTATAGCCAGAAACAATGACGAAACTAAATTGCAAAAGGTCGATGGCTACCGGCCTATTTCCTTATGCAATGTACATTATAAAATTTTTGCAAAGATGCTAGCGAACCGTTTACAATACCTGATAAGGTCAGTGGTTGGTGAACACCAAACATGTGGCATCAGAGGTTGATCCATTCAGACAAACATCCATGTTGCGAGATCGGTGCTAGAGTGTGTAGCTGAGGGGACTGGGCAGGTTGCGATGGTACAGGTAGATCTGGCTAAAGCGTTCGACAAGGTGAATCATTCGTTCCTGTTCACTATACTATCTAGAGCATATAAATATCGGATCCCAGCTCCTGAAAGGTATCAGAGCATGTTATGCTAACGGCTCAACGAGGCTCATAGTGAATGGTTCGCTCTCTGATCCGATAGGGCTTTTGTCATCAGTAAGACAAGGATGTCCTTTGTCCCCTCTTCTCTATTGCCTGTACTTAGAAGCACTTGTCGGAGCATTCTGAAAGAACAAAATCTTCAAGGGTTTAAATCTCCGTCAACTGATATTCGGTTTCTCGCGTATGCAGATGACGTGGCCTTTTTCTGTGCGGATACATTGAGTGTAAGAACTGCCCTTGCAATTAATTACAGAAGAGTTTTGTGCAGTTTCTGGAGCTAGTGTTAGCTATGAAAAAAGGTCAGGTTTTTGGTGTGGGCTATGGGTCGCTCAGGAGTGATCCGGATCTTTTGAGCGGCTCTTTCCGAACAGCGAGTGATCCGCGGCTCAGTAAAACTGAGCGGCGGATCTTTGGGAGAGCAGACGGCGGTTCTCTCTCGCTCAGTGAACCGAGGGCGGGAGGCGGTGCGCTCTCGCTCAGTGAACCGTGCGTTCTCTCTCGCTCAGAGAGCCGAGGTGAGCCGGCTCAGTAAAAATGAGAGGCGGTTCTTTGGGAGAGCCGACGGCGGTTCTCTCTCGCTTAGCGAACCGAGGGCGGGAGGCGGTTCGCTCTCGCTCAGTGAACCGTGCGTTCTCTCTCGCTCAGAGAGCCGAGGTGAGCCGGCTCAGTAACACTGAGCGGCGGTTCTTTTGGAGAGCGGACGGCGGTTCTCTCTCGCTCAGTGAACCGTGCGGCTCAGAGAACCGAGGTGAGCCGGCTCAGTAAATATGAGTGGCGGTTCTTTGGGACTCTCTCGCTCAGTGAACCGAGGTGAGCCGTGCTCGCTCAGAGAGCCGAGGGCGGAAGGCGGTGCTCTCTCGCTCAATGAGCCGCGGTGAGCCGTGCTGAACTGAAGTACCTGGATCGCTTTTCGTTTCGACGGCGGCGACGAGTGTTGGCCGTCGCGGGCTGACTCGCGCTACTCGCATCTCGCTCGCTGTGTGCGCTGCGTGAGGCAGTTCATCGTGAGCTCGTGCAACACTTCGAAGGGTATTTGGTGTCATTAAAGACAACAGGTCAACGTAGCTTACGTCCTCATTAGTGCTTATTAGTATAGTTATAAATATGTCACCCATATCAACCAGTCCTCTGAACTTCCTGAGCATGTGTTTTAGCACATCAATAAAACGAATAACATGCCATGTTGTGTCAAGGCTTCATATTATTTCGTCGTGGCGCATGTTCGAAATAAAATCATGGCATGATCGCACTTCGTTTTGATCTGTTTATATGGGCTGCACAGATATTGTTCGACGTCTTTGTTTCTGTCAATGGGTGACGGAAGCTAAACATCTCTTCAAATTTACGGCACATCATGATGGCACCCAGACTGACGGGCGCTCTAAGATATTTTAGGTAAATGAACGTCTTCTAGAAAAGCGTCCATTCACAGTTACACACGTTAAAATTAAGTGCTTGATTTAAGACAGGTCCCGACATGGGACAGTGAAACACGGCAAGTGCTGCTTCCGGATATTTCAAAGCAGATCTCGCATGTACTTTTCAAACGTGAAGGGGGTTGTCTCGCGCACAGCGTGGGGAATTCTTCATTGTATCTGTTTAACGCTCCCTTGGTACGGCTGTAATTACTTACGGAACTGTTGTAAATATGCGCGGCGCCACAAAAGCGCACTTTCCAAGTAACGACCCTTTCTTTGCACTGCCGTGCAGCAGAACAGAAAGGAGGTGCTTATTTCTTTCCGTTAAAAAAGAAAACCCGGGCCGATTTGGAACGGTGCCGCGTAATTTTTTTTACCTCAGGAATCTCTCTTTTTTTAGCAGTAATGTGATTTTTCGAAAGGTGAACGTGTTTCAGAGAAAGAAAAGGAGTTTGCTGTTACAAAAGGGAAAAAGCAGCGCAAAATTCTGACAGAAGCAAGATGAATAAAGGACGACAACAGGGGTAGCTTACAAATTTTCTTATTTTTCGACATGATGGTGCATACATTCAAAATGTCCGTACACGGTGGCGCCGCACAGCAAATAAATTTAGTGACAATTTGCTAATCCTCCACGAGGAGGATTAGCAGACGATGCCACGCTTTCACGTGGCTACTACGGACTTAGCCAGCACTAGACGCGCAGGAACAGGGGCTTTTGTTTGCCCTCTTCGCATTCACGATGGTCAAGAGTCAAGGGTAGCAATATCCAATAATGGGCGGCGCGCTCCAGTCCAGTGCACAAACCGAGTTCTCAGCAAGAACATGTCACGTTCTTTCTAGCGAAATGTGCCGATGGAAAATGCATGACGACCGTGTACGTGGTGAACTGTAGACGAGCCGGTACCGCGCCGATAAGGCTGATTGTATGCCATTCCATGAAGCGGAGGCAGGCATACTTTCTAGGAAGAATTAGAAAGCACGAACGGGATACAGAGTCACAGACAGAAAACACACACTCATACACACACGCGCAGCGTTTCAACTTTCTTGTTTATATGATTTTCGGAAGACATGTTGGTCGAATCCAGTTTTGTGGTATTGTTGTGAGATAAGATTATTATGCATCTTGGTATCTGCTAAGCGCCTCATAATTTCTGCCACCCACCTCACCCCTGAGCGAATGAAAATGTCTCTCCTAACAAAACTGCATGAACCGGAAACAAAAATAGAGAAAAGCACTCCATAATCAAAAGAAGAGGCGTGCAGGACACGGACACAAGGAGAGCAGTGAACAACACGAACGCCGTATATCCACGCAGTATCGCACAGGCTTAAGAAAGTGGGAAGTAAATATGGGGTTAATGTTGCGTTTACGGCTCCCAATAAGTTAGGAAGGGTTTGTGCTGCAGTGCATAGAAGAAATGAGCAGATGGAAGGTAAGAAGCGAACGGATATCTGTCCGGTTAAGCACCTAGCCAAGAACAATTTCACCGACTGTCGCATGGGTGTAGTTTATAAGATTCCTTTTAGCTGCGGACGTTTTTATGTAGGGCAAACTGCGCGTTGTATTAATAAAAGATTAATTGAACACAGAAGGTCGCTATCAGGTGGGACGCCGTCCAATCTATCCTTGCACTGCCAGGTCTGTAGTCGCATGCCCGAGTTAGACAAAACCGAGAACCTGTACAGGCATAAGAACGAAGATACGCGTTTATTGGTTGAGGCCTGGCATATCAGTATTAGTGGAAGTGCATGCGTGAGTCAGCCGTCGATTAGCTTAAACAGAGATGAGATAGAAAGCCTTAGGAGTTGTCTATCGCGAATACCGGCACGTGTAACCGATTGACAGGTGGCGCTACCATTCCGAGCATGCGCAGATAAGCTGTGTGTCTTCTTTCTTTTTCGCCTCTGTGTGCTGTGCAACAGTTGTTAGTCGGCGTTCGTGTTGTTCACTGCTCTCCTTGTGTCCGTGTCCTGCACGCCTCTTCTTTTGATTATGGACTGTTACCAACTCGCTCAACTTTCTGTCCTTTTGAGAAAAGCACTCACATATCCTGCTGTTAGTTTTTTAATAGTTAGCGCATAAAATACTTGATACTTACGTGTAGAACGATCACTGCAGTATAAGGTCCCTCGCAGAGTTGAATTGTGCGGAAGTCGTATACGCGGAAGTCATGTGTGCTTCGCTTGCCTTAAGCAGGGATGTTAACAGGGCCCCCAGTGATATGGGCAAACCACGGACGCTAATGCAAGGCAGCCGAACGGCCGCCCACCGCTCCGGCCGGTCCCGTTCTTCCCTCGCGCCAGAGCGTTTTCCCTCGGACCCGGCGAGCCGGTGAGCCGTTGAAAGGAACCGGATCATTGCAGTGAGCTGAGCCGTTCTGAGCCGTTCACTCAAGTGAACCGCTTTGCCCATCTCTACTATGGGCCACAATGCCGTCACACTACGCCGGCATTCGGTGGAAAAAAGATCTATGCTACTTAAGGCCGATTCACACGCGAGGGCAATATCCCGCTTCTCCGCGGACCGAATAGTCACGTGATCAGTTGCATCCAGTGCAGCCGCGGAGACGTTGCATGCAAACAGCCGGAGCGCGGCTCGCGGAATCCTCGGGCATACTCTCGACTCCAACGCTTATGCAACGCTCGTCTCGGTTCCAGCCGGGAAAACCACTCGCCTGTTCCACTGTCGAACAACAAAACACATTCGGTCGTTGTCGCAAAACAACAACACGCGACTTTAAGCCGGCGGCCTGCTTCCTAGCCACGCCAATCCGACCATTGTTGACAGACTTGACGCTGAATCCTCTCGATCGAGAGCAGACGACCGTCAAACGGGCGGATGGAAATAGCGGCGACGCATTTCCATCCGTGCCGCGAGCGGAGGAGACCGGACGAAGCGAGGGCGGCGAGTTTCCATGACGCGCGCGTCACGTGATGCGCCGTCCGCTGCGAAAATTCCTCCTCCGTTCCCTCGTGTGAATCCACCTTTAGGTGTCCCTCTCTCAAAATAGAGGAATAGCAACAGTCATTGGTCGGGGGAAGTTAAAAAGCTACAGAGTCAAGTGAGCTCTTGGCAAGGGCGCAATTTGTCGATGTTCAGCCGCGATAAAGTATGCAACGTGTTTTTAGTTACCCATCTCATATACGTGCTGCAATACTGCACTGCGCACGACTCCGCATTCAGGCATTGTATCGTGTATTTGCAACATTTACTTGGAGCTCCAGTTATCAATCCATCAAATGCGACAATCTGTTCGTTCCACTTGCTCGGCATGGCCTCGGATTGGTCCATCTGTTTGTTAGGCAAATAGTTTCCCGACTGCTTTTCTTTCGAGAAAGCGACCATCCGTTTTTGCGTGAAATGCTACAGGTCCCATTAGTTCAGCACCTTCCTAATATAGTAGTTTCATCAGATGTCATAGGTATTTCACAGGCTCGTTGGGGCTTCCTCAAGGAAGTTGTAGACTCATTCCTTTTCCTGAAAGTTAGATTTAGCCTAGAGTATATTTTCACCGCGAGCCGAAAAGAGCTTTCTGTTGCATTGGTGGACCCGATTTTCCCAGATCCTTTGTATCGGACACCTTATTTATGTCGGCCTTATCAGGATGTACTTAGAAGGGTTTCAAAATATGTGTACCTCCCGGTGTTAAAACATTTTTCTTTAAACTTCATTCGGAAACTCCCTATTAAAACCTGGTTGAATTCGAAGGGCTACTTCGTGCCATGGTACTCGAACTGCCGACTCTGTCCACGTGCGGAAACAATTGATCACTGTTTTGTTGATTGTACGGACGCAATATTTTTTGGGACATTCTCCAGCGGACTCTTAAAAAGGACATCGACATCAACCCGTACACAATTAGGTTTCCACCGTTTAGAACGACTGCCGGTGCACCCTATGATATGTTTGTAGTAGTTGGTTTGTACAGCCTATGGAGATCGAGACTGTGTGATCGCCATGCAGAAAACCCGCGTTCCACTTGATCTATCTACCGAGAAACCGTGGCCTATGTCAGAAGTGTGTACGCTGCCCAGGAATTACCGCCTGACTGGATGCACTTGTTGGACGCCTGTGTGTGTTTGCCCGAGTTTTGAGTGTGTAGGCGTTCTCTCCCTATAACCTCAGTTTTCATTTCCATGTAATAAAGGAAAAAAAGTAACATCGTGGCTTTGTGATAGGACACCTGCTAGCCACGCAAACGGCCAGGGTTCGATCCTCAATGCGGCCGAAATTTTTTATTCTGTATTTTATTTGCATCTTTCCCGATTTTTTGGTCACGGGCGATTCTTTGCTCACAAGCGACGCCGACACCGACGGCGGAATTTCTGCGAAACGAGCGCTGTAACGCTATCGCGATAAGACTGGGGACGACGGAACCCCAAAGAACGCCGTTCCTTGAATACGATGCCTACAGGCAAGTTACAAGAATTTGTGCCCGGCACCAACTGGTCATCATAGGTAGAGCGTCTGGAGTTCTACTACGAAGCCAACAACATCGTCGTATCTTCCAAGAAGCGAGCGGTTCTATTGACTCTCTGCGTTGAGCAAACCTACGAGACTGAGGGCTCTGGTGGCACCGCTGAAGTCTTCTGAGGTGGAATTCGACGAAATCATGAAGCGACTAAACCATCACTGCGACCCCAGGCCGCATGAGTTACTTGGGCGCCTTTGCTTCCAGAAACGAGACCAGCTCGCTAACGAATCTGTAAAAGACTATCTGACAGCTCTGCGAACTTTGGCAAAGGACTGCAACTTCGGCTACGTGGACGCCACGACTGGAGATCGTGATACATTGGGTGCAAGAGCGGAAGCCTAGTTCCAAGAAGGGAGTACAAGGTTTCCTTTGGAAGTTATGCTGCGAGACAGATCGGTATGTGGAATACACGATTCTGATCTTGAACAACGGTTGTTAGCTGAGGATAGGCTAACGTTTAAAAAAAGCGTACGAGATCGCTGTGATCAGAGTGGCCATCACCCTGGCCACTCTGGATTTCAGCTGTCACACCATTGTGTGTGACTCTCGCTCAGCCATCGCCAACTTAAGCAAAGGCCGCATTTCTCCTCAAGCGCTTGGCATCCTCCGCCCGGCACCACACTCTAAAGACAGCATGATCACCCTGACATGGATTCCCGCCCATGCGGGCTCCGTCCACCCACACCTCCCCAACCTCAATGAGGTCCCCCACTCCATTGCGCGAGGCCTTGTCAACCGCGCCGGAGCCACTGGAGACGAGTGGGACACGAGGGACAACTTGACTAGTTACAATGATCTCGTTAAGGCCTTTTACCTCAGCCTCCGAGTCTCTCCCCAACTCACCCCAAGCTAAGCCGGACGCAGGCCACCACCCTGCGCCTACTACAAACAGACACGTATCCCTCACCTGCCCGCCTCCACCTCATATTACCGGATGTTTACACTACCCCCAACTGCCGGTGCCGTGGCACTCACGCGGCTACGCTTTCGCATATGCTGTGGGAATGTCCTCCCGCACAGTACACACACACCAGCACCACAACCCTCTCTCGAGGCTGCGTGAGGCTCCTCGGAGCTGCGCCTTCGATGAACAAACCTGGGTGACCCAGCATGCCCACGAGGCAGTGTCGAGGCATGCCTTTAAGGCCCCCTCCTGTGAGGCCTAGGCACAGCCACCTAAACATGCTCGTTTTAAAAAAAAGTTCATCCCTCCTGCTCCTCCTCGCTGTGGCGGCCGAATTAGCAAAACATTAGCAGAAACAGATTCAAGCCAGTCACCAACAGGCCGACAGTTTCAGTGTAGATCGTCAGACTTCGCGAGTGTCCTACGAGCAAGGTGCCGCAGTGTTAGCAATGTTTACCAGATCACAATGCCGACAAGTGTTTCTTCAAAAGTACTGCGTGTAACTTCTGCCACAAAAAAGGTCACATCGCGAAACCTTGCCTGTCTAGAAAGGCTAAACCAAGGGAGTACCAAGAAAGCCATCAATTAGAGGAGCAGGAGGAAGTTTTAGAGGAACAGGAAGGCAGCCTTTTTACTGCTTTTCACACGGGTCTAGAGATCGGAACGACAGCTAAGTTTGTTGTGAGAGCTGGAATATCTGGTCTTCGACTCAAGATGCAGTAGACTCAGGAGCGGCGTTCTCCATAATAAGTGTAGCCACCTCCGCCAGTTTCTGGCCTGACGATGCCCCAGTGTTACGTGAGAGATAACTCTGCGGACATGGTCGGGAGAATGTTTGGAGATCTTAGGCTCCGTTCTCGTCGATGTTTCATTCAACAACAACGTGCCGCGGCTTTCATTGCTCATGGTCGGAGGTGGTGGAGCCAGCTTGCTTCGAAGAAACTGGTTCGACAAACTGGGAAATGCGCTACATGGGCTGAACAACCTCACGGAAACAGCAGTCGACGCTATATTAGCCAAGTTATCGTCGGTGTTCAGTGAAGGTTTACTTGGAAATTTAGGAACACCTGCACACGTCGACCTTGCTGAAGGCATAGCACCCAACCTTTTGAAGTGCCGGCAAGTTCCATTTGAATTGCGTGATGCCGTGTGTCGAGAACTCGACAAACTCCAGGCACAGGGCATCATTGAGCCAATTTCCGCTTGTGAGTGAGCCACTCCAGTTGTCATTGTGAGGAAGAAGAATGTATCACTACGATTGTGTGGGGACTTCAGGACCACATTAAACGCAAGCATCAGACCAAAAGCGTATACTCTGCCAACAGCAGAGGATGCACTTTTTGTGGGCACGTAGTTACTAGCAAGTCTTCCCAGAGGGCAGATCTTTTCAAAGATTGATTCGACACAAGCTTACCAGCAGTTACACGTCGACAAGGCCACTTCAGAAATACTCACTATAAATACGTTTGAAGGCCTGTACGCAGTAAAACGTCTCCCATTCGGCACTTCAGCCTCGCCATCCATATTCCAATGCTTCATGGATACTGTGCTCGCTGGATGTCCCGGTGTTAGCGCTTATTTAGACGATATTCTCTTCACGGGAGCATCGAGCGAAGAGCATTTGCAGTGATTGGAAACAGTTTTACAGCTCTTGCAACAAGAGTTCTCAAAGCAAACAAGGAAAAATATATATTTGGCGTATGTGAAGTGCAGTTTTTGGGATACAAAGTGAGCTCCAAAGGAGTTGAGCCTACTTCCGAAAAAGTTGAAGCAATAACGAGTGCGCCAGAACAAACACATAAGTCGGAGCTACAATCATTCTTCGGAATGCTAAGTTTTTACAGTCGGTTTTTCCGATACAAAGCGACCATAGCCGAACCGTTGCATTGCTTGTCGGATAAAGAAGTGGAGGTGGGACGAATTGCACAAGGCTGCATTCATCCAACTCAAGGAAGCGCTGCGTAAATGCACAGTTCTTGCGCACTACGATGACTGAGGTGTGACGCTTCGCTTTATGGCATAGGAGGTGTTCTTGCTCAGCTGGATGAAAATGGACACGAAATACCAGTGGCGTTTGCTTCAAGGACACTCGGCAGCTGGGAGCGAGACTACACCCAGCTTGACAGAGGAGGACTTGCCATTGTGTTTGCCCTCACGCATTTTCATCAGTGTATTGTCGGCCGGCACGTGTTCATAGTTACTCATCATAAGCCGCTCCTTGGAACAATGTGCCTGAAGAAACACATTCAGCAAGTGTTGTCACCCAGGATCCTTCGCCGGTGTGTGATTTTGGGCCAGTGAACAACCACAGATTTTTAATAGCAGTGGATGCGTTCTCCAAATGGTTAGAAGTCAGGCCAGTGCCGTCAAAATCAACTGCTGCAGAGTCGATGTGCTCCGATCCCTCTTCGCAACTTTGGCATACTTCAAGTGATAGTTTCTGGCAACGGCACAGCATTCGTTTCATTAGAAATGCGAAGCTTCTTCACGTTGAACATGATCAAACACATAATATCAGCTCCATACTACCCGGCTGCAAATGGGCAAGCTGTGCGTATGGTAGCTGAGACGAAGATGACGCTCAAGAAACTAACGGATGGAAGCATCTGTTGCCGGCTGTCACGGTTTTTATTTAAGCAACAAACGGCACCGCACACTACAACGCAGAAGAAGCCTGCGGAATTAATGGTTGGTAAGCAGCTTTCATCCCATCTGGATGCTCTACATCCACGGAAAGGCATCGAAAACGGGAGGGTGGAGCGTAGAAAAGATTATGCACCAGGTGACGTGGTGTGGATAAAGAACTTCCACAACAATCCCGCTTGGCAATCAGCTGTAGTAGTTGAAATATGTGGCAAGAGATCGTTTGTAACAATGACCTAGGATGGCACGCGGCATCGCCGTCATGTTTATCATATAAAATGAAGACATTTGGTGATCGGAAAGGCAGTTCAGGTATCATCCTATTATGCATATCCATGGAAGGAATCACTTGAGGACAGCCAATTGACAACAACAAGGCAGGCCGGAGATCCGCCCACGGTTTGTGACTCATTTTCTAATGAGTGCCTAGATTCGGCCACTGAGGCAGGACGAGCGACGCAACAGCGAGCAGATGTTCAACCGCCACCTGTTTCAGACTGTGTGCCTCGCAGTAGTTATGGTCGGGTTCTGAAAGCACCTGAGCAACTAAGAGTATGAACAGATGAACTTGGAATGGACGGTGGTGCGTTACAGGTTACTAGAGCGGAGAAGTATTATACATTGGCATTTGAGCAATCGGGCGAACACGAGGAGAACAAAGCAGTGTGGACCGAACACTCTGAGCTCGTGACCGCGCCGTGCTTCGGCAGTGTTCCACATGCTATAAAAGGCACTTTGTAATACCTACTGAGTCTTTGTTAAATTACATTATGTCCATGCTCTTCACTGCTGTAAAACAAAAGTTACTAATATTACAACGCACGGTTATTTAAACACATTTGAAGTCAGACGGTCCGCCGGCCCCGCTGAAAACTGTCGCTGCAATTGCAGTCAACTGAAACAAAGCGGCCATTAAGCGACGGGAGCGAACTGAGCGATCAGAGTTATTTTGGTCGCTGCAATCGTAGCATGTGAAACAGGCTTCACGAGAGATGATGCCGCTTTTGCATTAGGTGACGAAGAGCAGGCATCATTTAAAAACTTGCAGAGGCGTTGACAAATGCCCCATGTCGTTGCCCACTCTGACCAGACAGCTCCGCCGATGCTTTACATTGATGCAAGCAATGTTGGTCTCGGAGCTGTGGTTTTGCAGACGCAGGAAGACACAGAAAGAGTAATCGCGTGTGGAAGCAGAACTCTTTCGCGAACAGAAGCCAATTACTCTGCGGCTGAAAAAAAAAGAATGTCATGCCGCTGTACGGGATTCTCCGAAATTTCGTCCCTGTTTGTACGGCTGGCCCTTCAAGGTTACCAGCGATCGTCGTTCACTCTGTTGGCTCGAAAATCTTAGAGATCCGTCAGATGTTAGCGCGGTGGAGCCTTAGACTGAAAGAGTTTGACATGACTACAATGCACAAGTCGAGAAAACGACACACCAACCCCGATTGCTTGACCCTTTCCCCCATGTATCCGGCTTCTTCCGATGAAGAAGAGGCAGCATTCCTCGGTATTCTTTACGTGTCTGCCATAGCGCAACAACGACGTGACGACCAGGACTTACATGTCCTTAATTTATTTGGACGGACGACCTCGTACCACACCTAAAGCTTTCACAATAGGATTATCATCGTTTTGCTTGAGGAACGAAGTGCTATAGAGAATCAACTTCTGATTAAGATGATCGAACTGTCTGATCGTCGTTCCAACTGCCCTTGGCAGTGAAGTAGTACAAGCACGTCACAACGAGGTCGCTTCAGGGCACCAGGCTACACGCGAACGCTGACCAGAGTGCCACAGAAGTACTTTTGCCCAAGGCTATCCGCTTCCATGAAACATCACGTTTGGACTTGCCGGGATTGTCAACGACACAAGTCACCTCCAACAAAACCGGCCGGTTCGCCACCACCCGCTTCATACCCGCAAATGCCATTTCAGTAAATCGGAATGCTCTTTTTGGGCCCGTTTCCTACCTCGGGTAACCGTTGGGCCATTACAGTGATGGAGTATCCAGCTCCCTACGCCGAAACGAAGGCTATCCAGTGAGGCACAGTAGAAGGTAGCCTTATTTTTTCTAGAAAACTTTGTGCTGAGACATGACGCCCCAACCATCGTCATTGCAGAATGAGGTACCGCTTTCATAGCTGCTTTCTTAGATAATGTCCTGATGCTTAGTCGCACGACTCATCGAAAGACGACTGCCTACTATTCCCAAACCAACGGAATCACTGAGCGCTAAACAAACCACTCGAACAAATCTATGTGAACATCGAGCACAAAAATAATTGGAACAGGATTCTGCCATTTATATTATGTTTGCTTACAATACAGCTAAGCAAGAAACCACACGTATGATCGCATGGTGCCTTGTTCATGGACGTGAAGTAAGGACGATTCTCGATGCCTTGCTACGGCACGAACCTCACGACATTCACATGGATGCCGAGGGGTTTACGCAACGTGCAGAAGAAGCTAGGTCGCTCGCACAAATCCGAAAACAGCACCAGCAAGTTTACGACGCAGGTCGCTGCAATGTACAGTACTCATGGATAGCAATACGAAACTCGGAGCACGTGGCCGCAAGTACGGGTTGCACCGCCCGTGTGCGCTCATGGAACCAAGGCGTTGCATTGTGGTATCACGTGAGGGAGAGAACGCCTACGGAGAAGGATTTTTCTTTCCGGTAGCCAACAATCCGCCCTTTAATTCCCCACACTGCCGGCGCGGCGCTCCAAGGCTTACGCACTTTTTATATGCCTACCTAAATGGATCCGCGGGTGCGCTCTTTGGGCGGCTCGCATACTGCGCGTATAAGAAACTGTGTTCAACTACCAGATTGCGCCTTGGGTGCGTTCGTAGACGTGATAAGCATTTGCTCCAATGAATGGGAAGCGCGTTTCGTGCGTTTTTCTTTTCATGCTTTTTGTCCCGACAAAAGGAGGAGGAAAGAAAACTGTCCCCGTGCAGCATTTCAACAAAGTCTCAGTACTATGTTCGTCCGCGCCTAGCAGCCCTGCGTCTATTTTGTGTGAAAATTTTCGTAAACGCTATCGACCAAGAAATATCGCACCAGGTTCTTGCATTTTCATTGGACGGGCATTTCGGTCTGCATGCGAAGGTGCGCAAGACTTGCTGCGCCACGCTGGCAGTGTTGAAGTACAGGACGGCTTGTCGGTGACCGGAAAGAACAATGCTGCTCCGTAGGGGTTCTCTCCCTCGCGCTATACCAAAATGCAGCACCTTCGTTCCATGAGCACACACTGGCGGCGCTGCATGTATCAGCGACTACGCTTTCCGAGGGTCCTTTTTCAATTCGTGAGTACTATAGATCGCAAGCACGCTACTTACGATGCCGGTAGCAGAGTGTGGGTCTGGACGCCTATATGAAAACGGCGACTATCCGAAAAGCTGCTGAGGCGGTATGTCGGACGCCATCGTGGGCTGCGACGACTAAGTGAAGTCGCATACGAGGTTGTTCCAGGCCCCGCCACGGTGGTCTAGTGGCTACGGTACTCGGTTGCTGATCCGAGGGTTGCGGGATCGAATCCCGGCTGCGGCGGCTGCATTTCGATGGAGGCGAAATGGTTAGGCCCGTGTGCTGTGCGATATCAGTGCACGTTAAAGAACCCCAGGTGGTCCAAATTTACAGAGACCTCAGATACGGCGTCTATCATAATCAGAACAGGTTTTGGGACGTTAAACCCCACAAAACAACAGCAACAAGGTTATTCCAGATAGCACAAGACGTCGCCAGCACCGTTCTGAACTTTTTCACGTAGTCCGCATGAAACCCTATGTTAGCGAGTAATTGTGCCAAAGACTACTTTTCACGAAGTCGCGCGAATTGTTTAGCATCGGGGCGATGCTCGCTTCGGGAAAGGCGAATTACGCGTCCGTTCCCTCTACACATGAAGTCAACGACTACGATCTATGTCAACGGACTCTGCATAGTGGGTCAAGGGGATTTCGAGACAGAAGTCGAATACCTTACTGATCTAATGTCTATACGAAAATTAATTCAGCGACCTCATCATTCCTAATTGACGCAGATTATTTATCTCCATGTACAGCTCTTACTGCAAAGAGTGATTCACGCATATTGCGTACTTTTCATTCCCTTGTCCCTACACAAGTAAGGGTAGTTAGAATGGTATGGGCGCCCGATCACAAAGGAATTACAGTCAATGAAATCGCGGGCAGCTTGGCGAGGGCATCTCTTACTGGCCAAATTGTCTCTCTACTTCGAGCATCAGCGCTCATAACTGCTGCAAGATTAAGAAGGAGAGCGATAAGGCAAGAATCTAGTAATTCATTATTCACTTATTTAAATGACTATGGACGCCTCTTAATCCCTTGGAATTGAAATGCATTCACCTCCAGAAAAATAGAGCTTACCTTTACTCAGTCATGTTGTCGCATTCCAAAACGAAACTTTTATATGAAAAGAGCTGATGTGGCCCCGTCCCCTTTGTGTCCATGTTGCTTGGAAGACGAATCTAGATATCATTATTTCTTAAAATGCACTCAGTTATCCTCATTAAGGAAACACGTTGTAAGATTCTCTTCATAGGATGGGATTGGAATTCTCCGTCTCCAATATCCTGTCTTTGGGAGCCTCCTCATTAGGATACTTTCACGGGTGTTGTATCGTGCTTAATATTCAACGGAATATACAAAACACGTTAGCATTAAAAGAACGCCTCTTGTTTATTCTATCATCGTCGTCTTCTCCTACCGGCCGCCCCGCACGTGCCATGGGCTGGCGCTGCGACCGGTAGCGACGCCTATTATAACATTTCCCCGTCTGTAAAAAAAAAAACAAAAAACGAAAAGCAAGCATGGTTGTGGTGGTGGGTGTTAGTGATTATGATAAGGAAAGACACTTATTTCTTCAGCACAAATTGAGAGCACGGCGCAGCGTCTTCGGGAGGGGATAATGGGAAAGAAAGAGGACAGAATGGTAATGAAAGATGTCAAGGCTCGTTCGGCGGTGCCGAAGCCGACGGAAAGGGGAGGGGCGGGAGGGCGACCCGGACTCAGCGGTAGGCTGTGATGCCCGTCTCATCTAGGAAGTCCACCAGACTATGCAGCGCTGGTAGATGACGGCGAGACGGGAACAGCAAGTGGTGAAGTGTGGTGGCTGAATTCCCTGCCTCCGGTAGGCTGTGATGATCCTCGAACGCTCCTGTGCAAGTCCGGAACAGGCACAGAAGAGGTGTTCGAGGGTCTCAGGATCCCCGCAGCGGCTGCAGGCTGGAGAAGCGCAGATGCCCTTGGCGTGTCGGCGGGCTGCTGTCCATATGCAGCCAGTCTCGCAGGAGTGTGGCCCTATCACTCCTTGTAAGGCCCTTCTCGGGAAGTGGCTTAGGGCCGTGCCTGATTGCCGCCCTTGGGTCAGGGTGAATCGAGACGAGGAGGCGCTGGAGGCGGGCCTGGGAGTAGTCCCTCGCCGCCACTGCCTGGGTCAGCGGGGCACTAGGGAGGTGGGCCGTTTTTGGCAAGTGTATCCGCCTCCTCGTTGCCAGCTATGCCCACGTGCGAGGGCAGCCAGTGGAAGGAAACGGACAATCCGGTAGCGGCAAGGGCCTCAAATTTCGTCGCCAGGAGGCTTCCGGTCAGCCCAGCACGTAGGTGGTTGGCCAGGCTCTGCCCGCCTTGCTGTCGCAGAAGATGGGAAGCGGTTCCGCAGGGATGTCCTCCGCCGGTATATCTGCAGCCAGATGGAGTCCCGCCAGCTCCGCGGCCGTGGAGCTTGCAGGGTTGTCTGTTACGGTCGAGCATAGTACTTTCACTTCTTGGAGGACCTTCTCTTGCACGCGCTTCTTACGGGCTCTTCATGTTCTGGCGAGTTAAGTGTTCTTGTTCGATCTAATTCACGGTCGTGGTTTTCGTAGTTTGCTGCACTGGACGGGCTAGGTTGTGTACGATGGTTCACAGCTCCCGTAGGTCGCATATCATGTGCTGGTGGCGAATGCATGGCAGCTGAACTACCGAACTTCAATTTACTCACTGCCTCAGGGTGAACAGCGGCGAACTTCGACGCATTCCAAACTCGCCCATCTTCCAACTGATAAGAGGCGGGTCCTCACTTTCCAATAATTTTCTTCGGAGCAGAGAACTGTGGAGAGAGTTTTCCTTGAACGGCAGGGAGTGTCACCCGCACGTAATCGCCAATACAGAAACTTAGTCTCTTGGCGCCACGTTTTCCGTCGGCGGAAAACTTCGACTTTGCTTGAGATACGCTCTCGCAGCTCCTCTATTGCCCTTGAATGGTCCATGCCGAAGCATTTGTGAGGCAATCCCACAATGTCGAGCCTAGTTCGGGGTTGGCGTTCATGAAGAAGAACAGCTGGTGTCACGCCAGTAGCGCATGAGGCGTACAGCGGTCAATTTGCAGATAGTCAAGCATCGCTGTTCGTAAATCACGGTGTTCGAGTAACACCATTTGAATGCACGACTTTAATACCGTGTTAAACCTTCCCACCAAACAGTTGGCCTGCAGGTAGTACACGGAAGAGTCGTAATGTGTGATTCCGCGTTCTGCAAGAAATTCCTTACCAGTGGCGGAGGAAAACTGTGGTCCATGATCGGATACAAGACCAGATGGATACAAGGCCACGTGGATTTCTTCACTGTTGAAGTGATGAGGTGACGAATTCACCTCCGGCCACTTGCTGTAATAGTCAATTAATATTATGGCGGAGCGGCAATCGACTGAAGCTTGGGCGAATGGTCCAAAAATGTCGATGGCGACTGTCTCAGGCCTCCTCGGGAAGGACGCTGGGTTGCATTGGAGTACGTGCGGACTTGTCACATGACTGACAGGTCACAATGTGCGTACAAGTTCTTCAATGTGACTGTCCATGCATGGTCACCAGTAGGACTCTCGTTTATGAGCTATGCTGCAACTAATTCCTGGATGCGACTCATGTGCCAAATCCATAATACGATGTATCAAAGCTGTAGAAACGACGATCCTGTCACCCCGGCAAAGAATGTCGCTGAAAGACGGAGAGTTCACTTCGTATGTGAAAATGGTAGCAGTTCTTTGGTGAAGGATTTCTTGTCAGGCCAAGAGGTAGCTATGAACTGTTTAACTTAAGAGATGGTCTGGTCGTCGGTGCTTGTTTCTCGGAGCTCTTGCATTGTGACCACTGGAGACAGGAGACCTATATTCCTCTTCTGGTGCATGATGGAATAAACTCTATACAGGAAGCCGGGAGAGTGCGTTAGCTGCGACGTTTTCGCTACCTTTGCGGTATTCCATGGTGTAATTGTAGCACAGCAGCCGGGACGACCAGCGCGCATTCGTTGAAAGGAGCGTGACGAAAGCAGCGTGGTCAGTGCGCAGAATGAAAAGTCGTCCCCACAGGTAGACGTTCCAAAGTTCGCAGGTCCATACGGTGACCAGGGTCTCACGTTCGCCGACCGAATACTTTCGTTCGTGTGGTTGTAGAGTACGTGAGGCGAACGCGACAGTTCGCAGTGATGTTCCATTATCCTGTTGAAGTACAGAACCTAATCCATCTCCTGAGGCATCAGTTGTAACGTATACAGGTAGCTGGGGATCAAAAAGATGAAGGACGTAGCAAGATGATAGTAGAGTTTTCAGGTGCTCCAAGCTATGTTGTGCTACTGCGTTCCAAGTGAAATGTGCGTTTCCCCGAAGAGCGCGAGCAAAATTTGCTTAGCGTGAGCAAAATTCTGGATGAACTTGGAGAAGAAGCCTGCAAGCCCTAGCACCGAACGTTGTTCGTTGATATGTGCAGGTGATGGTGCCTTGGTTATCGCCTCGACAGAGGACATCAGTGGAAATAACCCTTGAGCGCTGATAACATGGCCTAAACAAGTAAACTGTGCCACGTCAAAAACAGATTTGTGGTTGAGTCCGAGACCAGCATCAGAGCGCCGCTTCAAAACAGCACGCAAGTTTTTTTTAAATGATCCTCTCGGGTGCGCGCATACACGATTATGCTATCAATGTAAAATACGACGCATGATTTTCTCGGGTGCGCCCATACACGATTATGTTATCGATGCAAAATAAGACCAATCACACTCTATCATTAGTGACGAACATGGTAAGGTCACTGCTCTCCGGGCTTAGAGGCAACTGGTGGTGTGCGCAAGCTGAATATAACTTGGAGAACCGCTGTGCACCAGCTAAGCTGTCCAAAAGTTCTTCAATCTGTGGTAAAGGAAAATTTTCCACTACAATAGCTTTGTTTTTCTCTCGTAAATCTACGCATATACGAATTGAGCCATCTTTTTTTCTGGCTACAGCAATAGGTGAAACCCGCTCTGAGGAGTCGACACGTTTAATTATGTCTTGAGCTTCTAATTTTTTTTATTTCTTGCAAGACTTGCTCTTGAATGGCAGGTGGCAGTCGTCTCAGCTTGCTGGCTACTGGTTTAACAGATGTCCGAACTCTTACCTTGTTGCAGAAACCTTTGACAGTTCCCGGATGTTTTTGAAACAAGTGCTCGAATTCGGAACGTAATTCAAAAGGCAACACCGGAGTTTCTTGCGCCAATAGGAGGAAGCTGAGCGGTGACCCTTGAATGTTCATATTCAGAGCCGCGATACCATCTAATCCAAGAAATGTTGTCCCTCCAGGCACAACGTGCAGTAGAACAGAAGTTCATCGCCCATGAAATGAGGCTGTCGCAATGAAACATCCCTTTATAGGAACTGCTGGGTTACAATAATCAAGCAGCTGAACTGAAGTCGGTGTCAGTGGACACACAGTAGAGACGTGGTGCTGGTTCTTCGGCCAAAATTAAAACTGACGACCCAGTGTGCATAAAAAACGACACAGGAATCCCTTTCATGTCCAACGTTGCATAAATTCCTTTCTTGCGGCTCCAGTTCTGACAAACACTTTTTTGCTCCCCCAAATCATGTCCATCGTCTTCGTCTTCCGCGATATGCCGAACGTTTTTGTCAGGCTTTCGGGAAGACTTGCAGACCGTTTCTAGATGGCCGAGCTTCTCACATCTGCGACACTTCCATGCCTTAGCTTCGCACTGACAGCTGTTTGCCAAGTGCTCAAGGAAACTGCAACGGTAGCATGCTCTCCATTTCGAAGACTGACAACTTTGCGTTTGCGTCGCATAGCATGTGCACGTGACACGATGCTTATCTGGATTATTTGCTTGTTTAACGTAATGCACTGGCGACTCCTGTGCAAGTTCTTGTGCTTCTCTAGCTGCTTGGTCGTGCTGTCTAGCAACAGTAAGGGCCTGAGACAGCGTAAGAGACTCTTCCAGTAACAGGCGTTCACGCAAGTACTGACTAGTAGTTTTCTCTATGAGTTGGTCGTGTATCATGTCGTCTGCCATAGGCCCAAAACTGGACGCTCCTACGAGACTTCTTAGCGCGATGATGTAATCGGCTGCAGTCTCACGTGATGCTTGTGCACGTCGCCGGAAACCATGACGCGCCGCAGTGGCGTTGACAGTGCTCTTGTAGTGACGTTCTAAAACCGTAATGGCGCAGTCGAACTCATATGGGGCAGGAGACTTCGACGGCTCTCCAGAGGTGGCGACTTCCGGGAACGGATGGTCATCTGAAGTCAGAGTCGGAAAGAGACGTTGTCCTTCGAAACCCAAGCAGTTCAGTAGAATCGCCTTGAACGCATGGCAGGTAAGTCGGAGGCTCCTGAATCCACCATGTAATTCTTGAATGCTTGGAACCAATGCTGCCAAGAAATCTCCGGGTGTCCAGGTGAAGACAGGAACGGCGGCGGTGGTTGTAGCTCCGGAAAACTCATCGTAGAAGGCGAAATGCAGCAACCAAAGGCAGAATTAAACGAAGGTCAAGCCGGTAGCACATGGGCTGGTGAATGCTGTTCGCGAAAATTTGTTGTATCGTGCATATCATTCAAAAGAATATGCAACAGACGTTCGCATTAAAACACCACATCTTGTTTATTCCATCGTCGATGTCTTCTGTCGGTTGCCCCGTATGTGCCATGTGCTGGCCCTGCGATCAACAGCGACGTCTATTATAACAATGGGGATGTATGCACTACTATTGCGAAATTCATAATTGATTCAGGCCAGTTCTATTCATAAATTCATAATCTGCACTATTAATTTCATCCTAGTTATTCGATTCTGATTGGTATTTCCTAGTACTTCTGAATTGACTTTTCATACGTCTCACATTTTGGCCAATCGCGCAGGGTGGGTATGCGCCAGAGTTGAGGAAACAACAACAACATGATCTAGGGGCTTCATTCAGCACGCTGTTTTCGTCGCCTTTTAAATGCGAAGCATTTCTTAGCGAACTTCGGCGAGTTTGAGCGTATCTCAAAGCGTATCTCAAAGATCTATCTATCTAGCCGCCTACGATTTTGTGCTCTCCTGGCCGTTTCGCTAATCGGATGTTTACGAAAATTGGTATGCCATATCATGACTACATTACGAACATAAATGACAGGTCATAACACGAACATCGTGATATGCATGTCATGAGCGGCATGATTTACATGCCACCGTCTTAGGGCTCTCCTGGCCGTTTCGCTAATGGGATGTATGCGAAAATTGGTATGGCACAACACGACTGCCTGACGAACATAAATGACAGGTCATAACATGAAAATCATGACATGCGTGTCATGAGCGGCATGATTTACATGCCAGGCGTTTCGTTAATGGGATGTATACCAAAATTGCTATGGCACAACACGACAGCATGAAGAACGTAAATGACAGGTCATAACATTAGACTCATGACACGCGTGTCATGACCGGCATGGTTCACATGCCATGGTCCTGGCGCTATACTGCCCTTTCGTTAATGGGACGTATCGGCTCCGTCTACCGACCAGAGGGCGCTACGTAGCTCTCGTCGGACGGCTCAGTCGCACACGGTGGAAACCGAGGCGACAGCGACGCGCGCGTTTCTTCGCTGCTTTCCGGGCACGCTGCGAACCACACGAACGCTCGCGGCGTCGCCCTTTGGAACAGTTAGCCGCAGGTTTGGAGCGCGCGTCTCAAAGGAAATAAAACGAAAGAAGGTGGGACGGGCGGTCGCTGCTGCTATAGAGTTGGAGGCGCGCATCGCGTTCGCGTATTTCCCTGTCACAGTCTGCCTAATTTTGCTTCTTCTCTCCGCCAGGCAGTGCATTCTGGCGCTGATGTCGCACATGGAAAACTCGACTGCACGGAGCCTATACGAAAATTGGTTTGGCACAACACGACTGCATGACGATCATAAATGACAGGTCATAAGATAAAAATCGTGACATGCATGTCATTAGCGGCATGATCTACATGCCACTCGTTTCCTTAAAGGGATGTATACCGAAATTGCTATGCGACAACGCGACTGCATGAAGAACGTAAATGAGAAGTCATAACGTTAGAATCATGACATGGGTGTATGAGCGGCATGGTTTACATGCCACAGTCTTGGTACTCGTGTGGCCGTTTCGTTAATTTCATATGTACCAAACTCGGTATAGCGAGACGGCAGTGCAGATCCAGTTTACGTTCCTGACGCGGGCTTCGCATTTCCTTGATTCCCACTGCACGTGGGATCTGCCAATTTTTTTTTCAACGTGCTGTCTCTTGTTCGCGTTGTACAGCGATAATCTCTTCATGAGGGCCGTCTCGTCTGCTCAGCGTCTCTATTGCGTCCGCATGCAGGCATTGTGCGAGTGAAGGTGAGCAGATGGCAGCGCCGGTAAAAAACAGACACGGCGAATCCACTGAGCCAAGGGTGTTATATCCGTGATGGATGGTCGCCATGCGGACACCCAGATATTTCAGGAACGTGGCCAGTAAGCAGACGCCATAATATGAATTGTCTAGGCTACGACAAAGAACTGGGGTAAATAGAAGTATGCACGGAAAACTACAAGAAGAAAGGCTCCGCCAGTAAAAAAATCATTCCGTAGTTTTAAAACAGTGAGGTACAGTCTCGCTAATATTATTCACTGCATCTATAAAAGAAAAAAATGCCAAAGAACACCTTCAAACTATAAAATATCTGACAATAACTGAAACTAGAAAAGAAACTCAGAAAAAACATTGAGGTTTGAAAGATGAACAGACCGTTAAAACAATGGAGAACCGGGAATCTCGCTAAAGCCGATGTTTGGACAAGTGGACATGTCTTCATAAGGTTGCCGTCGTGACGAAGACAAGTCTACTAGTCCACATTCCTTGTTCTACCACCAAGAGTCGTTCTTTCTGTTACGTCGTTTTTAACGGTCTGTTCGCCGATTGAGAATAACTCAGCAGCACACGCTTCCCAGATGGGATTCTGCTCTCTTAAGCAATATTGCACAGAAAACCCCAGGCATGCGCAGACTAGCAGGACAGTGACAGCGTAAGCTGGAGGAGCGACCTTCTTAGGGGCCATTGTAAACGCTTGGCGATCCGGCCAAGTGGTTGCTGTCGGGGCTGCGCACGTCGCCCCTCGCGTGACGCATGGTACGATACGACAAAAATGCTTCACGAGGCAACGCTTTGTAATAATGATGACGGAAAAGTTGAAGATCATTTCACAATGGTGATGTTGATGATGCCTCTGTAATGGGTGAAGAGCTACAAAGCACGTACCGCTGTGTAGAGCTACAAAGCAAGCACAGCTGTGTTCTTTCAAACGATTGCTCGCACTCGTTATGCAATTCACTTTCCGCGACTTGTAGTGATGTATATGTCACGTTTGTTAATGCGATTCCTCGCTGTCTTCATACCTGTAGGTCTTTTAGAAATGATTTTTTCAAGTACAGGCATTGCTCAGTGCTAGAATGCGCGACTGCTACGCAGAAGGACGTGGGTTCCAATCCTCGTCGGTCCTGGTTATTTTTTTCTAACAGCGCGATAGCGGTTACGGACGCCGCCGGCGGCGGCGGCGGACGACTACAGCGCTAAGAAACAGCGATCTCATAACTGCTTACGCTGTAATATAATGAACGAACAAGAGCTCGACTGTTTATTTTGGCCGACTGCCAAGGGGGGAGCCTACTGTTGCGAAAGAAATTCACTGAAGGCTCGAGCGCCTATGTGGTCGGCATTCTTGACTGATGGCCGGGAAATTATTGGTGTCCCTAAAAGCCAACGCTTCAACCACTGCATCGGCGGTACCAAATTATGCTGGAAGAAATGGGAAAAGAAGAATGCCCTCGAGAAGTTAAGGTCTACGCAGTGCACACTAGAGCGGGAATATGAGAGTTGCTTTCATAACAGACGGCATGACTGGAGAGGGGATAAGAAAAAAGATTTAGCCAATATTCCATTCAGCCAGTTCGTACTCTGAAAATAAAATGGTCCTCACGAGCTCTCGGAATAGTTATATATGTGGCCATACCAATGAGTAGGCAGATCGCGTTGCATATAGCGCGTGCCCTCAAGGGGCAGTATTAGCGCAATTCGTGGCAGAACCATATATGACAATACTTTTATAGGACTTGCATTGCAATGTCCATAAACTTACAAATATGACCACATATGGGCACCTACGATATACTTGATATGTCAATCCCTTATACATCCATATACACTTAGAGGAAGTGCTCAAGCGTCTATACTTGGAATGAAAAAGCAATTAGAATTGACCGAGAATATCTCGGTGATTTAAGACATGCAGACAATAGCACGCCCTTTCGCAATTACAGTGACGAACTACAAGACAAGATTGATGACCTGAACCGCGAAAACGTTAAAAGAGACCTAAAAATAAATCAGCAAGAACAAAATAAAATCAAACAAAACAAAATTGTGCCCAGCAGCCTCAGAAAAAAGGTAAAAATTAGCAATCAGTGTTAAGAATGTGGGAACAAATTCGTATATCGAGGCCAATTATTAACAAGCGGGATATACAGACCTCCAAACTCTCCGGTAGATTATATTTTGGAACTAAGAAGATTCATGAAATGCCACTTTAAAGAAAAAGACAATATCTTTCTATTAGGTGATTTTCATCTTCCGGCAAGTGATTGGGATTCGTATGCGGCCGTCGACACACATGATACTTCTTATGACTGATTTCTTGACTTAATATTTTCTTAAAATTTCTCTCAGGTTGTTAATGGATCCACTAGGGTATGTGCAACACGTCCTCTGTACTTGATCTAATTCTAATATCCAATGCTTTGACTCCTTATGTGAATGACTGCCTTCTTGATGAAGGTCTATCAGACCACAATATGGTTATTCTGTCCACGAGCATGTCGTCTTGCACCTTACAGCAAAATCCGGGTACCATTACCTGAACTTTGAAGCTGCCGATTATGTTAGCGTTTTAGATTTTCTTGAAAGGTCGTCTGACAATTTCACATCTATTTATGAATCAAATGGTAGCTATGATTTTCTGTGGGAATATTTTCACAAAATAACAATGGAATGCACTACGCGATTTATCCCTAAGAGTTTTTAAAAACCTCAAAAGAAGGAACCCTTGGATCACGAGAGACATAATTCATGTCAAACGGAGAATTAAAAGGAAGAGAAAAGCCTGGCCTCGTGATCCAAGCGCTCAGAACAAGACTTCACTTTATAACTTGACGCTTGATCTAAATCGTGTTGTCAGGGGGTCTAAAGAGAAATTTTTTATTGTGACTTTGAAAAAAGTTTCTTTACGAAGCACCTAGCAAATTCTCGAGATATGTAAACCCGTCAGAGAAACAAAATGAACCTGTCGATGAAAGAATTGCCCTCGAGCGTACGGAAAATTTTAATTCATTTTTTTCTTCTGTCTACACCGAAGATAATGGTGCACTTCCGCACTTTTCTGACACTTCCGATCGCCCTTCGGCATCTGACTTCGTAATCAACGAGGAAGGAGTGCTGAACCTTCTTCTGCACATTAACATCAGGAAATCCCCTGGTCCCGACAGCATTCCAAAAGCATATATATATGCTGAAAGGGTCACAGTGTATCTCACTAAAATATTTCAATCTTCAATTAACCAGGGAGCATTTCCTTTGGCCTGGAAAAAAGCTAAAATATTTCTAGTTCACAAAAGTGGGAACACTTCAGAAGGCGGTAACTACAGGCCCATCTTCCTTTGAGTACCTCCTCCAAACTGCTTGAGCATGTAATGTGCAAACATCTCTCGAATTATTTAAACACTCACAATTTATTTTCACCGGCGCAACATGGTTTTCGCAGGGGCTTATCTACAGTGACGCAGCTTATTGTTACAGGTCACAGTCTTGCGCAGGCAATAAACCGCCGCGAACAGATTAGTCGAATCTTAGACACTGCCAAAGCCTTTGGTAAGTTCTCGCATCCCAAACACTTATTAAAAGTTAACGAAATATTCAGAAATTCAAATATTACCGAATGTTGCAGATCATATATCTATTCTCGCACACAATATGTAGCAATAAATAAAGGTAAATCCACGCCCCGAACCAGTTTGATCCGGCGTGCCTTTTGGGACCTTTTCTATTTCTGGCATTTATAAATGACCTGCCCTCAGATTTTTCAGTCCCACTAAGGATGTTTGCAGATGACTGTGTTATATATAACAAGACCACATCCCTGAGAGACCTGTTAGACCTGAACAACAATTTACAAAAAATATTTTGATGTAATGAATGGCAGATATACTTAAATCCCGTAAAAACAGTGCACGAGCATAAAAGAAAAAAAAGGAGCCTTTGAAATATAATTACAATATTGGTCGGCATGAACTAAAAAGGGTAACAGAATATAAATACTTAGGGCTAATATTTACTCCAGACTTAATGTGGAATGCTCACATAGACGTTACCTGTAGAAAGGTGAATGGAACTCTGTGCGGCCTGAGGCAAAGATTACATGGCGCAACACCTGAGGTGAAATCTCTGGCGTAAGACAAATAATCGAACATGCTAAGATAGTATGGGACCCTCACAACGCTTCTAATGAATATAAACTGGACCGAGTTCAAAGGATGACTTCTAGATTCATATTTAACAAATATCAACGCGTACACTCTGCTTCCGAACTTGGTAACCGTGCAAACCTTCCCGGCTTAGAACTAACTAAGTATGACCGTTTAAAATTTCTATTCCTCATTATTCGTAACCAGGTTAAAATTAACTAATTAGATTTCTTTGTAATTTCTACAGATCCGAGCTCTAGACACAGACACAGTTTATACATACAGCCACTAGTCACCCGAAATGACACTTTTAAATACAGCTTCTTTCCGAGGTCAATTAAAGAATGGAACGAAGTACCAAGTCCAGTCATCCTTTCTTCCTCCATCAGCGCTTTTTCAGCAGCTTTAGGGTCACTTATTTTCTCTGTTACAAATGCGACGTGGCATTTTTAAAAAAAAATTTGTGTGCCCGATGTCGACGTCTCTTGCCTCTCTTTGTCAAATCTTATTTTGCAATGCGCACAATTTAAGTGTACATGCCTGTGTTTTATTTTTATTTTTTTCATGGCACACATTGTAAGTGTACATGCCAGTGTTCCCTGTGGGTCTATTTTGTAATGTACTTCTAGGCCAGCACAACATTGTGTGTTATCTCACATAATTGCATTCGTTTCCCGCTCCTGAAAAAACCTCCACTTGGGGTTGACTGCATTAATAAACAAACAAAGACGAGAAAAGGAAATTCTTCGTCAATAAGGATGGAATGGTGAGCTTACGGGAGACACTCCAAAACCATGACCCTGAAACTTGCTCCTTTCTCTAAACTGAAAAGTATTTAATCACTGCGTTAACTAGTTGCTGCATCCACGGTGCAAAAACAGGGAGGATAACGAAAGAAACTCGAGAGGAACTTAAGGAGCACACAGCTTGTAACGACGAGAAAAATGATAGGCGTAACGTTAAGGAATAGGAAGCCAGTGGAATGGATCAGGGAATAGACAGCAGTAGCTAATCTTGTATCAATTAAAAGAAGGAAGTGGACCTGGGCAAGACATGTCACGTAAAGGAGAGATAACAGATGCACAATAAGAACGACATACAGGTAAAAGGTTAGCTGAAGCGAGGAAATTAAGAAATTCATAGGCATAAAGTAGACTCAACTCGCTTTGGGTAGGACAAATTGGTAATCGTCTAGAAAGTCGTCCTCCCTGCGGTGCACTTAAAATAGGTTGATGATGATTATCAATAACAATCGGACTGTATATATATGGTACGTTTCTGCACGGGACTATATTTGCACAATTTGTGATAGAGCAATGTAGAGCAATTGTTGTTTGAGTATTGCATTATCATACATGACTCTGTGAGGAAATCGGCAAATGAGGACACGGATACGTGCCCGACGTGCCCATTGTGCCCGATATGTGCGATGTCTAATATAGCCTTATGTGGCATTTTGTAAGATAAGCCACGCAATGCTCGGGTGCATAACCGGTGGCCTGGTCAATCGAAAATAAACACCAAAGGAGTGGATGCGCAGCCGGAGAGCGTGATTTCATTCCAGAGCCCATAGGAGACCACGAAAGCGCGCGCTTTGGATCCGTAGGCGCTCGCACACTTCCCAACCGAAGTCGCGCGTGTGCCCCTGCACGCCCTGTGCCTGTGCCCCTACATGCCCTGCCACATAGGACAGGCGTGGCGTCGTGCAGGCCAGCGTGCAAGCACGCGCAGCAAGTTAACCCATTGTGGTTTTGGAGCATGTTTGGACGGCATGGGTGGCCGTGGTTTGCCCGTGTCACTGGGGGGCCATTAACATATGTCGCCGCTTCGCGGTGCGCCTTCGGCTTTGTCACCATTTAGCTCGCGTCACTGCTGCCAGAGCCAGGATCGTCAGCGATGGGCGCTAGCGCGCCCGCCGCTGACTGCACCGCGATTCTGTAGTGTGCGTTCTCCGTTTTAGTGAGCACATGCTATACGGAATCTCGAGTGTGCCCGCGGCGGGCGCGCTAGTGCCCGTCGCTCACGCTCCTGGCTCTGGCAGCAGTGACGCGAGCTAAGTAGTAGTTAGTTATAGCTAACCGCCTAAGCGGACCCAGCGGAGCAGCGGAAGGGGCAGTGGAGCGCGAGGTAATAACTGAGCGACGCCCGCTTTTTTCAGGGGAACGCATTGCTGCGCCACCTCTTGAGCAAGGCTGAGTTACTGTCGAGCGAGCAGAGGTTTCACGGGCCGAATAAATTGAAGTTACTGCGAAAAGGATGTCGCGTAAGGTATTTTTTATTAGATCGCAGTTGTAACACGTTTTCGTTTTTGTTACATGACATGACGACATGCCGCCGCCGCTTCTGTTGGGGCTGCGATCTTGCAAAACGCTCGCACGCTGGCCCGCTGAATACGCTCCGCTGAAGAGACGAAATGAGTCGGGCGAGTGCCTCGCTCCGTAAGTGCGCTGGCTGTCGCAGCGTGCCGCGCATGCGCAGTTGGCGTCTCCGCTCGTTCGCTGGGCCAGCTGAGCCGCTTGGCTATTCTTCCATAGTGAGAGCCTGTGACCGGTGCTAACTATGCCCCCCCCCCTGTCGTGCACCACCGAAAAAAATCGCAGCATATCCACGGGGTGAATGATGATGAGTGGGCGAAGCTCAGGAGGGAATCATCGGGAAACCGTAAATCTTCCGTGCAATTCGCCCAGTCGATCATCGTGTAAAGACGTCTCACGCAGCCCCTTACACAGGCCGGAACGCGCACCGCGTTTGCCGACGCCATCACGTGACTGCTGAGAGAGTAAAAGGCGGAGAGGCCTCAGCGTCTTACACCAGCTTCTTACACGGGTCGTAACGCGCTAGCACAAACGCGTTAAAAACGCGCAGTCTTTCGTTAATAATGAGTGTTTACTGTCTTCGTGGTGCATGTGTCCATGTGCGCTTCGTGGCGTAATGGCTAGCGCCGCGCTTTCGGAAGCGAGGGGTCCATGGTTCGAGTCCGCGCTTCGGACACAACGGTCGGAATTTTTTTCTCTTCGTCCATGGTCCATGAAGCGCGATCCGACGCGTACGGCGACGATCCAGGAGAATGAGAGGAGCGCTCCCGGCGCAGCTCCGCGTAGCAGCTAATCGGAGAGCAATGGCACCTCCAGCGCTCATATACAAGTACCGCCATCTAGCGGACATTCCAAGAACTAAACGAGAGGTGGCTACCTACAACAACTACATACATCGGGGACGTACGACCCACGCCTTAAGGAGCTTCGCCCCTAAAAATTACACCATCTCCCGCTAAAGGGGACCATGAGGCGATGCGAAGCAGCACGTGGGGTGCACACCGCGTTTGCATCGGTTTGACACTAGCAGACGCTGACTGCGTCAGCGTTATCTCTCGCGGGCGAGGGTGCGTTCTCGTTCCTTCGAGCTGGTAAAGCGTTCATCGAAGAAACGAGCCGAAAGAGTGTTACCACTCGATATGCGCTCGAGCGTTGCGAGCGGTGGAGAGGGTGAAGCGAGAGAGAGGTGACACGTACGTTAGGCGCGCGTCCGGCTTCCGTAAGGCGGCAGCTGCGGGCGTGCGGCGAGCGCGCGGCAGGCGATGGAGAGAGTGACGCCAGCACGCACTGCGAGGCGAGCGTGACGTCAACGCGCAGCTGCGGCGTGACCTAATTGGCACCGCTGCAACACCTTCGGCGAGGGGAGCGCGTTGCGGAGCGTCCTTTCCTAACCGAACCACTATCATCATCATCGTACGGACGTACGGAGGGCTAGCGTTACACAGGCTAGTCAAAGAGCTGCTTCGCATCTAAAATCGGTATGCCACACTATGACTGCATGGCGTACATAAATGACAGGTCATAACATGAAAATCGTGACATGAATGTCATGAGGGACATGATTTACATGCCACGCGTTTCGTTAATGGGATGTATACGGAAATTGGCATGCCATAACATGACTGCATGACAAACATAAATGACAGGTCATAACACGAAAATCACGACACGCATGTCATGAGTGACATGATTTACATGCGACGGTCTTGCTGCTCTCCTGGCCGTTTCGTTGATGAGATGTAGTCGAAAAATGGTATGTCACAACATGAATGACAGGTCACAACATGAAAATCATGATATGCATGTCATGAGCGACATGATTTAAATGCCACGCGTTTCGTTAATGGGATGTGTACCAAAATTGCTATGGCACAACACGACAGCATGAAGAACGTAAATGACATGTCATAACATTAAAATCATGACACGCGTGTCATGACCGGCATGATTTACATGCCATGGTCCTGGCGCTATACTGCCGTTTCGTTAATGGGACGTATACGAAAATTGGTTTGGCACATGACTGCATGGCGATCATAAATGACAGGTCGTAACATTTAAATCGTCACATGCGTGTCATGAGCGGCATGATCTACGTGTCACGCGTTTCCTTAACGCGATGTATACGAAAAGTGGCATGCACAATATGACTCCATCACGAACGTGAATGTCAGGTCATAACACGAAAATCATGACACCCATGTCATGAGTGACATGATTTACATGCGACGGTCTTGGTGCTCTCCTGGCCGTTTCGTTAATGGGATGTATTCGAAAAAAAATTGACGGCAGATCCACGAGGTGAATGATGATCAGATTGGGCGAAGCTCCTGGAAGTAATCATCGGTTAAACCGTGAAATTTCTTCCGTTAATTCGCCCGATAAAATTGACGTGAAACGATTGATTAAATGTTTTATCAAACTTTTATTGCTGGTTTCCGTTGTCCTTTCATTATGACCGCTTTGTGGTCGGTGAAATGTAAGCTAAGTGGTTCTTGCACTGGTTGCAGATGGGTTTTGCCTTTGAACGCTTCTCCAACGCGAGCAGTCGGTATTTCTCAATCAAGAAACTCGCTAGGAGACGCTGCCTGCGCCAACGTTGTCTCTCGCGTTTGCCGGGGCAGTGCCGGGGCACAGGAGAAATCTCACCAGGCACTACCTTGGAGGTAAACAATGGCTGCTAATGGGAATGAGAGACAGAAGAAGTCGGCTTTTAGCTAACACTTACACTGCTACTTCTACTAACGTTTCCTACTGGAACATGGCAATGGCTGCTAATGGGGAATGAGAGACAGAAGAATGCGGCTTTTAGTTAACGCGCACGCTGCGTATTTTTTATTGTTCAACAACGCACAGGAGAAATCTCCCACCGGCACCACCTTGGAGGTCAAAGCGTAAGACTGGTTACGCACTACGACTACGACGAGGGACGAACGGGTGCCGCCTTAAGGAGCTTCGCCCCTAAAATGTTATGCCACAACATGACTGCATGGCGAACATGACTGACAGGTCACAACATGAAAATCATGATATGCATGTCATGAGCGACATGATTTACATGCCACACGTTTCGTTAATGCCAAAATTGCTATGGCCCAACACGACAGAATGACGAACGTAAATGACATGTCATAACATTAATATCATGACACGCGTGTCATGACCGGCATGATTTACATGCCATGGTCCTGGCACTATACTGCCGTTTCGTTAATGGGATGTATACGAAAATTGGTTTGGCAAATGACTACATGGCTATCATAAATGACAGGTCGTAACATGAAAATCGTGACATGCGTGTCATGAGCGGCATGATCTACGTGCCACTCGTTTCGTTAATGGGATGTATACCAAAATTGCTATGGTACAACACGACTGCATGACGAACGTAAATGACAGGTCATAACGTTATGATCGTGACATGCGTGTATGAGCGGCATGGTTTTCATGCCACAGTCATGGTGCTCTTGCGGCCGTTTCGTTAACTTCATATGTACCAAGCTCGGTATAGCGACACAACAAAGCAAATCCATGTTAAGTTCCTGATGCATGCTTCACATTTCCTTGATTCCCACTGCACGTGGGATCTGCCAATTTTTTTTCAATGTTCTGAAATTTGCAGGAAAATATTACTACAGCCGTCCACGCTCCGTGAACAATATCATTTCTGAGAAGGCAGACAGTATTTCCAAGAGTGATAGCCCCACTACGAGTGACAATGACGCAGCAAGGGGGAACACCATCCCTCTTGATGGGGAAAATCTCGACACGTATTACGTGTACTTCCTCTTCGATGCGTCCACTAGCATCGGAGAGAAGAATTTCCGGACTGGAATCAGCCTAGCGAAGGCCATTACGCGAAAGGTAAGCTTTTATGTTCAGCGCGAAGGAAATGTTTTTCGATTTGATTAGTTTTTTTCAAGATTTGCGACCAGATTCTGCTTTTTTATATTTTCGAAATTACTTGAATCCACATTGTGAATATTCACAATGCTTTGTGTTCTGGCAAGATTTGCGACGTCCGCCATATTTTTCGGGGCGCTGTCGCGGAGTCGTCGGCTAGCGCGAGCATTAGGAAGGGCTGAGAGGCAGTGGTTGATGGTGCTGTGGGGCCAAGAAAACGCAATAGTTTCCCTCGACATCCAGCGGCATAAGGTCAGGGAAGCTATACCGTGGTCCCCAGTGTAAACATAAACAGATAACGAACTTTTATGCTGTGAAATACCCATACGTACAGCAGCTGAAAAGCGCGAGCTATTTCGCAGCCGGACGGGTATCTGAAATTTCCTCTCTTCCCGCACGTATTTCAGATTTGAGGTAATAGTTATGGAAATTGTTGTTGATCGAGGAGATTTGCAAAAAAAGATCCATGAGCTTAACGGCAAGGAGCAAAAGAAGCTGAAACGCCATAATATATGCACCAGTGTCGTAAACCCAGCAAATACAACGTCCTGGACACAATCGCGGCCCGGAGACTCTGGGAATATAGTAAATATTTCTGGTTGTCTTTCATTGATAGACGAGTGCCGTGTTCTTTCGCGCGGTCTAAACTTTTGTTCTGCTACTAACGGATACAATGAATTTCAACTAATTAGGTATCTTCACAATTTCGAACGAAACGTACGGTTACGCGAATATTTCCGCGATCGATGTAACACTCAATGACATCGCTCTTTTCCTCTAACCACTGGACTCCTCCCCCTCAAGGAGATAAATGCCTCGATCTGTATGTTAGAGCGGTGCAGCGAGATGTACTCGAAGCTTACAAAACGAGTTCAGCGTTCAGCCGAAACCTCAGCGCTAAAGAAAGGGAAGCACTCGAAACCTTGGCTAGCCGTGATGACATCGTCATAAAACCCGCTGATAAGGGTAGTGCAGTCGTCGTAGGTAGCTACAATTGTGAGGCCCATAGACAATTGAGTGATCAATCATTTTCCAGGCACCTGAGCTACGACCCGACGGAGGAATTAAAGAAGCTAAAAGAAACGTTAGAGGACCTCGTACAAGAAAATAAAATTGGAGAATCTGCAGTTAGATCACTAGTCCCACTGAGCTCGATACCTGGAAGATTTTATCTCCTCCCCAAAAAATACACAAATAACCCAGGCCAACCCATAGTTTCAGGAATAGGCACCGTCACAGAAAACCTGTCCCGGTACGTGGAAAGCCTTAGCAACTCTATTCCTCCTAAATTTCCTTCGTACGTCAAAGATACTAATCATTTCCTGTCCGACATCGCTGATCTACACGTTCCGAGCGATTCTCTTCTGGTCACATTAGACGTCGCGTCGTTGTATACAAATATTCCTCATGCAGATGGTATACAATCTGTACTACGGGCGTATAACGACTCTGTCGACGACCGACCCATCGACGATTCCACCCTTGGTGTTATTTTAGCACTAATCCTCGAACTCAACAACTTCGAATTTGACGGCGAACATTATGTTCAAGTTAGTGCGACATCAATGGGAACAAAAATAGGACCCAATTATGCGAACAAATATATATGGGAACACTTGAAAGAAACTTCCTCGCTAATCGTGACCTCGAACAATTTTAATACAAATGCTTCATGGATGACATTTTCTTAATTTGGCACCACGGCGAAGCAGCATTCATTTCCTTCATTGCGGACTTCAACAACGCCGCACCGTTAATTTCATTTGCTCATCTTATTCACCAGTCAGCATAAGCTTCCTTGACGTCACGGTATCTCTGTGTAATGGCAAACTGACGACCAATCTTTATAGGAAACCAACTGACTGACAATGGTACCTGCATTTTAAGAGCAATCACTCAAAACATTGCAAGACAAGCATCCCGTATAACCGAGCTATTTGGTTTAAAAGGATTTGTTCGGACGACATTGAATTCACTCGAAACTGTGACCAGCTCCGTAAAGCACTAATTGACCAGAAGTACCCTTCGGAGATGATTGACAACGCAATCAAACGGGCTGATTCGCTTGACAGGAAAGACCTCATCAGTACGGACAAACGAGTAGCGGCATTCTGACGCACTAACCTTGTCCTAGCGGATTCCGCATCTGTTCCTAACGTGTCCCACATCCTCAGAAAGTATTACAACATATTGATACAGAGCGATTGGCTTAGAAAGATTTTAACGGAATCGCCAAGAGTTGTATATCGTCACTCCAGGAACTCTACGTAGACAAGGGGTACCTGACATATACGTGAAAACAATCAACAACATATACAAAGATTGCACAGCCACACTACTCCTACATGAGAAAAGCAGAGAAATCCCGATCGGGAGAGGCGTGAGACAGGGAGATACGATATCCCCGATGCTATTCACTGCATGTTTAGAGGAAATCTTTAAACGTCTAGACTGGGAAGACAAGGGAATTCGAATAGACGGAGAATATCTCAGCAATTTAAGATTCGTAGACGACATTGTGCTATTTAGCAATGATGGAGACGAACTACAAAACATGATTGATGACCTAAACAGGGAAAGTATTAAAATTGGATTAAGAATGAATAGGCAAAAGACCAAAGTTATGCTCAATAGCCTAGCTAAGGAACAGAAATTTAAAATCAACAATGAACCCTTACAATGCGTAAACGAATACGTATACCTGGGACAGTTAATAACAGGAACTCCTAACCATGAAAAAGAAATTCTCCGTAGAATAAGGTTGGGCTGGAGCGCATTCGGAAGGCATTATGAAATCATGACTGGAAACTTACCGCTCTCACTAAAACGAAAAGTATTCAATCACTGCATTCTCCCAGTACTAACGTACGGCGCAGAAACGTGGAGGATAACGAAAAAACTAGAGATAAAACTAAGGAGCACGCAACGTGCAATGGAAAGAAAAATGTTGGGGGTAACGCTAAGAGATAAAAAAACGAGCGGAATGGATCAGAGAACAGACAGGAATAGCCGATATTATTATATCAATTAAAAGAAAGAAGTGGACCTGGGCAGGACATGTCATGAGGAGGAAAGATAACAGATGGACAGTAAGAGCAACGGAATGGATACCAAGAGAGGGAAAACGTAACAGAGGCAGGCAAAAGATTAGATGGAGCGATGAAATTAAAAAGTTTGCAGGCATAAAGTGGAACCAACTCGCTCAGGATAGGGTGGATTGGAAATCGTTGGGAGAGGCCTTCGTCCTGCAGTGGACCTAAACAGGCTGATGATGACTCCAGGAACCTGCGTGACATGCTAACCCGTTCGAAGACAAAAGCTGTTGTTCATCTTAGTTGCGAGCCTTGTAAGAAACACCGCTGCAAAATCTGTGTCCATATGACGTCGTCAAATACTGCCCAAAGCACTGCATCTGATTTTTCTGTAAAAATCAATGGCAGTTTTACTTGCAAAGCGCTAACGTAATCTATCTACTGGAATGTTCATTGTGTCATATGCAGTATATCGGTGAGACCGAAACTTCATATCGCACGCGTTTTAACAACCACAGAGCACATGTTAACGGCTTACCGCATCTACCACTATCTAGCCATGTGATTCTGCCGGGACATACGCTTGTTAAAATCAAGGCAGCAATAATACAATCAGGTTTCAGAACGCACCATGACAGGGAAGTACGAGAATCATTCCTCATCCATAAATTTGACCCTGTGTCATGCGGTATCAACGAGAGCGTTGGTAGTGCCTATCAGTCATGTCTTGATATCATTACGTTCTTTTTTGTAAAATCATCGTCACATTGTAGCTAATGCGCTGTATAGATATGCCCAGAAAACATGTTTCTTTACTATTTTTTCTTTCCTTTGTCGCGCATATATGTTCTAAAAACATGGTTCTTTATTGTTTTTTTATTTCCTTTGTCGCGCGTATACGTGGCGATGCCATGTGCATCTTCATCGGTTTTGTGATTCACATATTCTTGTCTTCGTAGCCTTGTCCTATTTGCGCGATTACACGTGCACGCACATGACCTTGCCCACATGTGTATGCCCATAAAAGCGGCTACGAGACTGTAATTTCTTCATTCTGATGAAGGCCGTGCCACGGCCGAAACGTTGAACAGTAATAAACGTGCGACTTTCGTAAGTGTGCAATTCGTTTCTAATCTATATATATATATATATATATATATAAAGAGAAACTTCACTGGGTCCGGCACGTATAAGAAAAGAAGCGGGTACACGCACGAAAAAGCAATACTTCTATGCCCCCCCCCCCCCAAAAAAAAGGCATAAAAGTATTGCTTTTTCGTGCGTGTACCCGCTTCTCTTCTTATATATATATATATAAATAGGGAGAGAGAGAGCTTTCAACGACCAGGTAATGCAGGCATGTTTGGTGGTTACAGTGATACTGAGCTCGAGACGTTGTTACAGATATCCTGTTACGTACACAACAGAGCGCTGCGGTGCAAAGAGACCGCATCGGTACAGAAATCGAGCAGCAGCAGAAAGCTGCTGACATGCTGACATGCCGAAGGCGTCGTTTTCCTGCAGCCCGAAGGACATGGCGGAAGGTCGTTTCGATGATGCCGCTCAGTTCCGTAGATCATTTGATTGTTGCCCTAACGAGTGGGCACCATATAGAACTTGGTCAAAGCCATTACGAACAATAAACTGAAGGCTGCTGTTTAGACTTATGGGCGGCTTTGGTGAGTTTTCACACAACAGGGAAATCAGGGTACAGGCAAACTGGACCACTATCTAAGCAAAAGACGACTTCTTGCCTAATCCAAGGGTGTTGGAAAGCCACAGACCAAATAGACAAATGATTGTACAGCTGTTGCTTTGTTGATGTCGTCCCTTTTCGTCTCCCTGCGCAGCTCAACGTGGACCATACACGACATCGTATTGGGGCCATTGTGTTCGAGAAGATCGCCCATTTGCGCATTCGCCCGCAGGACGAAGCAAGTGAAGAAAGGCTGCTGGAAAAGCTCGACAAGCTCGAATATACCAGTGAGTAGCATAAGTTGTGTTATATGCGAAAACGGAAGAACTTACCGAGCTGGTAACAGACATTTGTTTTAGATAGACGCTGTTTTATTTGCAGCCACATATCCTAGAGAGGCTCTACCTCAAGCGACTACTTGCTCTAGCAGGCATAGTTAATGTTTTAATTAATTTCACGTTTAGAAAGGGTATTTTCGTGACCTCAGCTTAGCTTGGGTTTTAGAAGGAACATATACCGCCCATATTTTTGACGACGCACAAAGGAAGGGCATAGATGACGACCGCCGCCAGTCGTCGTCTGTAGTCTTGCGTTGTGTGTCGTGAAAAAATTCAGCGCTGTTTGTCCCTTCTTTGCAAACACAAACCAACCAGTTGAATCCTCAACCTAGGAAGCGTTGTTCTTAAATATATTAAACTCAAAGCATTCCTTGTCGAACCTGGGTCACTTTGACCGTATCTATCTATCTATCTATCTATCTATCTATCTATCTATCTATCTATCTATCTATCTATCTATCTATCTATCTATCTATCTATCTGTTCTCCTGTTCGCCTCGTTCTCCTCTTATACGCAAATATTTGGTAGGTATGGTATAAATGTGTGACGAATATGCATGTTTTATGTTTACGCCATTAACATGGTTCACACGTCGTGTACACCTGGTCTAGGCTAAGGCTGAGATCAAGAAAATACCCTTTCAAAGCGCCAAACTAATTAATACATTAACTGCGTCTGGCAGAGCAAGTAGTCACATTCGATAGAGCCTTTCTAAGACATGTGGCTCCAAATAAAACAGCGCCTGCCTAAAACCGCAATCACGCGTACTTTCTGCATCTCGCATGGCGCGTTGCATCCAGGATCGACCCGTGCAGCGGACAACCGGCTTAAAGAGCTCCGCTCTTAAAACATGCAGAGAACACCGTTTGTCATCACTTGCGATTGAAGCACACAGACACATACGCAGCCCACCAATCCGTATGGGCGTACCGAACACGGGCCCTCAAGGTGCCAAGCAAGTACACGACCGCTAAGCTACTGGCTCTCCGCTAGGCTCGGTGCATTGGTGTGCTCATCATGGCACATCAATGCACAGTATAGTGCATTTAACTTTGGCAAAAGAGACGCCTATGCTTTGGACTAACGTGAGTTCCAATGTTATGTGGTATCATCAGCTGTCATTCCGTGGACGGTCCATGGTCGTTGCTGTACACGTTCCTCGTTAGCCGACGCTAGGCACAATCATGAGTGGGTAATCAAGCGCTTTGAACGAATACCTTGATCCTACACGCAGCACTTGGCCGTATGCCAAACAAATGGTCATAGGCAATTTCTTCGCTAACTGCTTCGCACAACACTGATTCCCACAATGCATGGGACCTGCAGGATTTTTTTTCTTGTTAAATGATAGCTCTCGGTGCGATTATAGCGAGGAATATTCAAATAAAGTCGACGGCATCAGGACATCTGTGCGTGAAGGAAAGAAAGAAAAGCAACATCGCATACGTCTTTATTTATTTATTTATTTAGTTTGAAAAGTGCTGGTGGAGCTGGCTTGTAGTTGGGCGCAGCCGGGTAAACATGCACTCGCCGGTGTAACATCTGATAACGTCAGGCAGGGAGCACTTCCTAGAAACACGCCGTTGTCCTCCGGTCCTTGCGGCTACATTCATTCTAAAAACAAAGAGGGTGCTGTGCACTTTGGGGGAGTACTTTCGTGTCCCAAATTTAACTCCTTCTTTCAGAGTAAATCAACCCCATTGCAGGGTACCGGTACTCTCGCCAAAACATAGTAGGACGCCTCCGAAGGGGATTCGAGCACTCTTTTGAAGAGAGCTCTACTACCCCGCCAAATGGGGTGCTAGTACTACCAGAAGGAATAGCAGAGGCAGAAAAAAAAGCAACCACTGCGATACAGGCTGACATGACACAAACGCACATACACGCCGATAACACAACCACAGCGAAACACAAACGCACTTTTTTCTTTATTGCCTTGTTCGACAAAATACAGAAGGAATCAAAAGCGCACTCGCAAATATCACTTACGCACTGGTGTGACCATCTCTAAAGCTTTTTCATATCTTTCAAAACGTCAAGGATAGTAACCCAGTGTGGTGGTTCAGGCTGGGCTCTATAAATCTTCCTAATTTGCCCAGCGCTCTCAATGAAGGTTTCCCGTGAGGATTTTATATGAACATCTGCATGCCGCACCTGCATTCTCGTTCTCCACAAAGCATGAAGACACAGGACCATGATCATATCGTATGGCTCTTCAAATAGTAAAAGCCTTATGCCAAAAGCATCTAGTGGTAATTCTTTCCTTAAAGTGCGCTGAAGCACATCCCAGAAAAATACTGCACCCCAGCAGTCTACAAAAGCATGTTGTATATCCTCTGGTTTATTACATAAAAGGCAGTTAGTTGTCCAAGGTACAAATAAGCCTTTTTCCTGAAGCCATGTTTTTATAGGTAGACCATTCGTATGTAGCTTGAAAAAGAAAGTTTTGGCAGCTGGACTTAATGGCATTTTCTTGACCCTTTTCAAAATACTCTGTCCTGGGTATCCATGACATGGCAAACGGTACAAAGGAGTAGGGAGGAACGCTTCAATTAGATCCTTATAATGTTTCTTTCTGGTGACGTCACTCAAGTACTCTAAAGAAAATCTCACTTTCAAGATTCTGTATGAAAGTAAGACCTCCCGCCAAAATCCAATTACGGTACCCTCCATATCACCACAAGCGGAAATTATGAAATGTGGGACTGATTTCCGTAGCCTGGTGTGCATGACTGTTCGTAAAAAGTGATCTTCCACATTCCTAAGGAACATAAACCTAGAAACAATCAGACGTAACAATAAATTTGGGGGGACCCTTAAGCTTCGCCTTTAAGAGTTGAACGCGATAGCGAAATCCGGCCCCTGGTGTGCCCTTCAACCACTTAGTGCATACTTATTAATGTGTGTTGTTACACACACACAGCATAGCCTCAGCATGCCACTTGGTGCATACTTATTAATGTGTGTTGTTACACACACGCAGCATAGCCTCAGCATGCCGTGCTTTGCTCTCTGCCTTTTGCGACTCGGTCATGCGTGGCCTCCCTCGTCGTCGAGCAACACCTGACACAGCATCGTTCTGGCTCGTTGGTTGTGGAACACTACTTGACATGAGTGTCCCGCCGGCACTCACCGATGAGCAAGACTGTAGTGCGGCCACTTCCCTGTGCTAGAACGGCGAAACCATATATGCTTTGCTGTAGTCGAGACCGGTTTTTCACAATGTCTCACAGATGGCAGCACATTATGTAATATTGGCCGTTTGCTTGATATGTTCCCTGTCCTATAGTCGGGTACAACTTTAGAAGGCAGCGGCATTTTCCACTGAAAGGCGGGTGCGCACAAGCATCCACCAGTAGGCGCGAATTTCAGGTGACATCATGACCCCGCCGACGGAGAACATGCCTAACATGGCCACCCTCGCTTCGAACGGGGCCGAGTCGCGTCATTTGTGTGCGCCTCCCTTCGCCAGAGTGAATTCGAATTGTTTGTGGTGGTCTGTCGTGCCGGAAATATTATTGTGAGCTAATGATGCACAATTTGTGCCGCGTGCGTTTTTCTGAGGTGTGAGCCGGCGAAGGGAGCTTGCAGCGAACATTGGAGACGCTGCGCTGCGTTTCGTCTGGAAACAGGATCCCGCGGCGACATACCGCTGCAAACAAACAGCGTGCGTGTTTGTTCCATGGTATCTTGTTTTGCTGCTAAGTGAAGTTACAACGAGGAGAGTTTGCCAACTACTGTCAGCGGCGGGTGTGTTTGTGTACTGTGCCCCTGCGTTTCTCGTCGTACACGCCCGGGCCCGCCGACCTTGCTCAGTAGTAGACGACGCACACCGTTGCAGAAGGCACGGAGTTATTTTTCTCTCGCGATCCGGCATGTGCTGTGCCATTTTCATCATGACGGTTTTAGCAAACCACTCGTCAAGATACTCAAATCTTATTTATACCCATAAATGCGCGTTTTAGAAGCAGTCACAGTTTTTTGAGCGAGACTATTTCTTTAGTCGCGGAGGGGCAATTAATTGGCTGCTGCGCTTCGGTCATCTGGGCGGGGCCTCTCCTGTCTTCTAAAATTGTACCCGACTATAGGCTCTGCTGTAGTCGCATGACCTCGGAGATGGCGGGCCCGCTCACGGTCTCGAAGGCCATGGTAGTCGAGACATTGCTTGCTATGTCTTCCGCTAGATGGACATAGTTGTGCATTTGTGGAGCTGTTATTTTTAGCTCACGGATGGTTTTTCGCTCACGCACGAGACGCAGGGAGGCACCGACACCGACGGCGGTATTTTTGCGCAACGAGCTCTCTAACGCTATCGCGTTAAAAATGAGCAAGGCCAACACCTCCGCGTTTAACAGGAATGAACAGGTTGGTTCGACTGATTTTCTCCCAAGTCGATGCCCAAATAAAAACTGCAAACACACGACGTATCTTCTG
>CM023486.1:6729480-6754930 GCA_013339685.2 Hyalomma asiaticum | reverse complement strand
TGCTAAGTGAAGTTACAACGAGGAGAGTTTGCCAACTACTGTCAGCGGCGGGTGTGTTTGTGTACTGTGCCCCTGCGTTTCTCGTCGTACACGCCCGGGCCCGCCGACCTTGCTCAGTAGTAGACGACGCACACCGTTGCAGAAGGCACGGAGTTATTTTTCTCTCGCGATCCGGCATGTGCTGTGCCATTTTCATCATGACGGTTTTAGCAAACCACTCGTCAAGATACTCAAATCTTATTTATACCCATAAATGCGCGTTTTAGAAGCAGTCACAGTTTTTTGAGCGAGACTATTTCTTTAGTCGCGGAGGGGCAATTAATTGGCTGCTGCGCTTCGGTCATCTGGGCGGGGCCTCTCCTGTCTTCTAAAATTGTACCCGACTATAGGCTCTGCTGTAGTCGCATGACCTCGGAGATGGCGGGCCCGCTCACGGTCTCGAAGGCCATGGTAGTCGAGACATTGCTTGCTATGTCTTCCGCTAGATGGACATAGTTGTGCATTTGTGGAGCTGTTATTTTTAGCTCACGGATGGTTTTTCGCTCACGCACGAGACGCAGGGAGGCACCGACACCGACGGCGGTATTTTTGCGCAACGAGCTCTCTAACGCTATCGCGTTAAAAATGAGCAAGGCCAACACCTCCGCGTTTAACAGGAATGAACAGGTTGGTTCGACTGATTTTCTCCCAAGTCGATGCCCAAATAAAAACTGCAAACACACGACGTATCTTCTGGATACTAGAACGAGACGCACATAACACATTCATAACATACCATACACGTGACAGCAGAAACACATTGCACACAGCAGCACGCGAGAACATAGACAACGGCCTGCCTTGCCATGCATCTGCTTTTTCTTTTAGTTTCAATGTTTGCTCAGCCCAATGTTCATAAGCATGTCGACACCTATCAAGAGGCACACCCTGATACTTTGTTGGTAAAGACGACATACGCAAGCGTCCCAGTCGAAAAACCCACCAGACCGGGTGTGGTGTGTTTTACCCGTTCACACCAGAGCTGAAATTCAGACACGGGTTCTGGCGTGTCTGATGTACCCGGCCGGTTTGGTGTGATCTGGTGTATCCGGTCGGTTTGGCATGGTTTGTTGTGATCTGGCGTATCCGGCCGGTTTGGCGTGGTTTGGTGTGATCTGGTGTATCCGGCCGGTTTGGCGTGTTTTGGTGTGATCTGGTGTGCCCGGCCGGTTTGGCGTGTTTTGGTGTGATCTGGTGTACCCGGCCGGTTTGGCATGCTTTGGTGTATCTGGCTAGTTTTGTGTAATCTGGCACCAACCGATCGGTGCCACATACTATAACTTCTGTTATGTTACTAATCTTAGTACCATTGTGCCATGATTAAAATGTACTGTGGATCAAAATGTGCACACTTTTTTATGCCCGAGAAATAATGGCAGGCTGCAAGACACAGTAGTTTTGATATCAAAAAATGGCCGACTTGTTTATTTCATCCTCGGTCCTCTCAGCTTGCTAGTTTTCTGGAACAGCCATTCAGACCTTTTGTGGCCTTCTTTGACTCTTCTTCAGAGTGGCCTCGGACAGCAGTGTGGCACCTGAAAAGGACAAAAACAGTGTGTTATAGGAGTTCCCTCCTTTATATGGACACTACGGGCACATATTAGGTTGAGCAAGACTGAAAGAATGGGTTTGTGTTATAACCACTTTGCTATTCCTGGTGAGAATGGAGAAGTTGTAAGAAAACGACAAAACTAAAAAAATGGAGTTTGTTTTTTTAAATGTGGAAACATGGGAATGTAGGCTACGTGAGAGCCGGCTATCCTATAAAAACTGAAGGATCCACTCCGAAAATTGGAGTGGTGCCTTCCTATTCCACTGCGTTTATATCTGTCTGATGTCAGCTCACCTATTTTGAGTGCTCGACTAACTGCTCCAGGTTTTAAATAATGCATTGGATAAAATCCGACAATAACTAAACGTACAGTAGCGACACTTATTGCTCAATATTAAGGCCATGGAGCTCACTGCGTCGTAGCATTGGCAGCCAAGATCATGACGTCAGGTCCACTTTCTGGCGTGGGTAATTGAAACTGAGCTGCAATGTCGGAGATTGTCAGTGCATGTTTAGGGATGTCAAACCCCAGAAATCAATCAACCATGTCACCTGATAACAGCTCATTAAAGTAACATTAGCAGTGAGTATACCATTGTGCAGAATATGCAACATGCTTCCCATACAGCCCGATATTCTGAAAGGAAATCTCAGCTCTTCAAAATATTTTAAGTTTTTTTTACTCCTGATGAAGCCAAGAAAGGCATAGGGGAAATTGTAGTTTTTTTATGTACTGTGGTAATTATGGAATGGATGGAAAGGAATGAAGTGGTACACACCCACCTCTGGTAACCAAACCTACAACCTTCAGATAACGTGTCCAATGCTCTACCGAATGAGCTGCAAAGGCAGTCATTCTCCCGTCCACATTATTGGGTACTCGTGAGTGTACAATCCCAGGAGTGCTAGACAGCAGCACTCGTTGCCATGGTGATGAGTATGGAATACTTTGTGCCAGATGACGGCTCGTAGAACATATTTTTTGTAAGATGGCTGCTGCCCAACTTGCCCTATGCTTTCCTTGGCATCATTAGGTTGTTTCTAACAAAGAAATGTGCCCTACCACTGTGGTCTAGTGGATATGGCACTCATGTGTGGATACGAAGGTAGCGGGATCGAATCCTGGCAGCTATGGCTGCACTGCAATGGAGGCGAAAAGATGAAGCCCATGTACTGTGCGATATCACTGCATGTCAAAGAATCCCAGGTGGTCGAAATTCTGCCCACCAGAATCCCAGGTGACGGCTTATATACGCTGACAGCAGCGGCGTATTAGCTAGATTTTCCTCTCTGCTCTGTTAACCTTTCCTTTCAGTATTACTTTATTCCTGCAAAGTTCAAGTCTGCACAAAAACCAAGAACTTTGTTTCTTTTCATTGCAGCTGTTGCAGTTACTTAAACTGGTGGTGGCAGTGACCAGACACCATCGTAATGAGCCCGTAATAGCCAAGTGTAAAACGCACGTTCTGTAGTGCACAGAACGCAACTTGGACAAAAATGCACAGAGATGTCCATGACTTTCAAAGTGGCGTGATGGACAAGGAAAAAAAAACGGGGGTCTCCTTTTTGTTTACTACTACGAACGTTCACATGCATTCACAGAAGGTAGGCAGGTGTCGGATGATATTTACAGATGTTTACGACCTGTTGTCAGAACCTTATGATCTTTCTGAATGTTTCTGTCCGTTTCAAAGATCCGCGAGAAAAGGCTGCGGTCACCTTCTGACTGGTTTGTTTTATTATATCTTGCTTACGACATTCCGGAACACCAAATACTGCCGCCTACTCCCTTTAGCAAAAAGCACACATGAGTAATTGGATAAAGCACTGCATGACTGCATTTGTGTTCTTCAGCATAGGGAGCATAGGAACGGATAAGTGGCTGCTCACTTTGGCCGCCTGCAGCGGTCAGCTGTTTGCTATGCGCAGATACCACTAAGCCTTCACCGCTTCGAAAGCAGTGGGCGGTTCATTACTAAAAGACGCCAACACCCATAACATTCTAAGTTTTGTTACCGTTGTTGCCACTGTACCTTCTGCTCATAATTATGTGAAAGGTTGAAGGGAACAGCAAAATATTGGGAGCACCGCTAGCTACGACGTAGGTATATACGGATGAGCTTTCCCTACGCACCGTGTGCTGTGCATGCACTGTGCTTGGTTTTTATCACAGGTTCATAATAGAAACTAGAAGAGCCGCAGTCCTGACGAAGACAAGTCCACTTGTCGGAATGTTGGCTCCTGCGACATTCCCTGTTCTACATTTTTTTAGCGATCTGTTCATAGGCTCGCAATAGGCGATTTGCAGTCGTCCCTGATTTTTTATGCGGTCAGTTTAAGCATCACTGCGCTTTGTTGGCCAATATTTTCCTTAAAGAAAAGGGGAAAAAATAAGCGTTGTTCAGTCTGCCACCTTGAGTGGCAGTCATATTGAGCTCGCTTTGTAGAGCATCACAGTTCCTTATCGGCTTGCCGATCATGCAACCACTGTTTTGACACAATCGCAGACTGCTAAAGTGCCACACATTAAACACACTGAACTCGCTAACTTCCACAAGAAGTGTGCTGTACATGATGCTATGTCCAATTCTGCCAATTGTCCTACCGATTCCGGTCAGAGCATGATATCCTTAGGAAAGAGGAGAAACACTGAGGTCATTTTGCTACAAGTTGTTGTGGAATGTCGACACATAGCCCAACCATCCAGCTTCATTCAAATAAAGCCACTAAAGCTCATAAACACAGCGTGCCAATGCAGCAGCTATGCAGCTGAACGAACCGAGTACTCCAAGTACCGGCGTGCACTGCGGCAGCGGCGGCGTAGTGGAACTCACGGTGAGATCAGTCTATTGCTAACTGTTCTTTACATCTTTATGATAGGCACTAAACAAGCAAGGCTTGCACCATGTGCGCAGCTAGGCATGGCAAAGTGACACTGGTAAGAAACCATACATAAAAGTTTAGATGGGCATTAATCACAAAGCAGCAACAATGCAGGCAGCCAGCAAACACACAGAAATTGCATAAAGTAAGCAGCACAAGGCTGACAGCCTCAGCATTATAAAAAAAGGCACCACGAAGTAGTTCTTATGTGGCAGATACTAGAACAAGAACACTCAACTAGAGTGTAACAAGTCATGTGAGGCATAACAGGGAGCACTGCAACAAAGCAGGCAAACTTTGAGAAGGCTTATTCTAGCCGAGAATCCAGTACTACACTGGACAGTAATTTAGGCTTATTGTTCCAATAACTGCTGTGGGCAGTGAAGGACATAGTGGCAGATGTGTGGCATTGTTGCTATATTTAACCCTTGGTATGCACACACACTCGTATATGCAAGAATTTCAGCATTTCAGAGTTGCACCAGGTTACTGTGGCTTATGAGTGAGCTAACTGGTCTTAGTAGCAGCAAGGGACCCATAGTCACTAAATTTGTAACAGGTAATAAGTAAACAATATCTATTACAGGTGGCTGACAGGCTTATAAATACGTGCTGCAACCGTGCAGACTGACCTCTAAGCACTTCCACTTCATGAGGTGATAATGGCTGTTGCACCAGCTTCTTGCCACCGTCTGCCGTAAAGGAGTTCGACAGTGTAGACCCTGTAGACCGTCATCGTGCAAGTGCATCTGTGAACCAGATGACTGCTGCAGATCTTTCCACAATGTGGGAGTCCTTGTGCACCCACATCAGGTGGTAGTATGAGGGCTTCAGTACAAAAACCCCATTTGCCATACGAACCTGGAGAAAAATGAGAAATTGTTACATGAAACACCAATCAACCCATCCCAATGACAAAAATGAACGCATGGGAGTGCACAACCAAAAGCTTTTCCACTTGTTAAAGTACCAAGAAAAGCGTTGTTTTGCGTCCTACATGGCTAGTGGCAAGAAAAGAATGGTACTTCTGTATGAATATCGCAAGCTTCAATTATTAGAAATTTTATCCCCACCTACTCAGAACAGAGGTGAGAAAATAATTTCGGGGAACTGGCATGCCAATGTCACCGTCAGTTCAAATGCACAGAAAGACAGCTATGCCCCTTTGTGCAAGATGTGGCAGCTAAGGTATATTGCATCTGCATACCTATCACAGCTTTAATTGATGAAAAGATCGCTAAAAAGTATGGAGAACAGAAAATGTCGCTGGAGTCAACATTTCATCAAGTGGACTTGTTTTCGTCAGGATGGCAACCGCATTCTCGAGTGTTTGTTTCTGTATGCTTTGCACATTCTCCCCCGTCCACAGAAGGAGAAGACAGCACATGCAAACAAACAAAAAACAGAGAGAGAAGGAAAATGAGAGGGGGAAGTGGAAAGTTGAGTGACATGTGTTAGCGTCGCTAACAGAAATGGAAAGAGCAAAAAAGAAGGATCCGCTCCTGGGCGTGGGCTACTCTTGGAAATGCACTGTATGTGCACTGTAAAAAAACAGGACGAAGAAAGGAACAAATATGCAAAGTACAGGTGCTGCACTTGCCGCATGTTCCCCTCTTCCCGCACTGCACACACAGTGCGTTTCCAATGAAAGCTTTTTGCTAAAAACGTGGCTACACTGTTTAACACCATTGTTCTCATTGAACTAGGTGGGGGATGAGAACCTGAAAAGAGACTTTTGGGAAGAAACATTGTTTAGCATGTACAGGTGAAATACCTTAGCATTTTATTGTCTTTGATAACCCTCCACCATATCTAATGGACTCAATGGTTCTCTTACGTTTATGCCTGTAGGCTGGACGGTACTGAACTCGTAAATGAGATACGATTCCCTATATTTTCTGTCCCCCGACAAGCGGAAATTTGCCTGACAGAAAACATCCGCTTTTATAGCTGCACCTAATAAAAGAATTGATATTTAGGAATTCGCAGTCTTGCCTCAAGAGCAGCCAAGCTGAGGTCACATTATTTTGATTGGTCTCAAGTTAGCTGATATTTGCAATTTGTTTCTGTACTCTTACCAAGAAAAACTCATGATTGCAAGCCGAGTACTATACTATTGGTTAGTGTCCCCCCTTTTTTCACCTTTAACTTCATCCCAACCAGACAGATCTCTGTCAAATGTTCACCTTTAAAACGAGTACTACTATGCACTGTGTCAGACTAAGTTCAATGAAACCACAATCCTGCAACAGCTTTTCTGGTCACAAAACTGTCACGTCAAATTGATACAAAGCGAGCATCCACCGCTAAAGGCCCAACTGTTCATAAGAGGGCATGTGAGCGCTGGTGCCACTGTGGGTGTCTTTGCAGTGGCAGCGGTTTTCTTGCTTTATACACTTCTCCCCTTGTCGCTTCAGTTCTGCGTAAGTACTTTTAACATTGAATGTACATGAATAAGTGCTTAACAATATGTTCTGCGATAAAATGAGCGCGCTTGCCTAAAGTGAAACAGCAGCTTATTTCAGACCATTCACCATGGTCTCAGTTAAAGAAAACAAAACAGGACACTACATTACATTTTTACGTACCAGAACCACCTCATGATTATAATGGGGACCGTGGTTGAGAATTTGAATTATTTTTATTACATATGACACTTTCATAAATCCAAGTGCATGACTGTTTTTGTATTCTGCCCTCAAATGTGACTACCATGATTGGATAATGCATCATTCGTCTCTGTGTCTGTGCTTCAACTCATGCTCGGTTAATTTCAGAAGTTTAGGCTTCTCCATCAGCCAGTCACGTTTTCACTGCTCACTTGCATTGGGCTACAACTATACGCACTCGACAGAAGCAAGGACAATGAACTTTGGGAGGGCAGTGACAGCAGCTGCAACGATTCCCACTTGGACCTCTCGACCAGTGATTATGACCAGACTGTGCATGACCAGATCTGGGTAGTTGAAGTACGCATTAGTTCTGCCGAACAAAAGAAGTACGGTTCATATTATGCAAGCAAATAAGGTAGTTCAGCTTGTTGAAACACTGACACTGAATGCATGCGTTTGCATGAGGATTGATCTGTTTACGAGTGGGACCAAGGTTTGCGATTGTGATATACGCTTGACTGCTCACAGATATTCTTGGGCAGCATCAGACTTTACTGTCGGCTAGACACATTCCAGGGACACGCATTGAAATTGTAGACAGTGATGTCCAAGGCATTTAAAGTGTTTCATGGATACATGCATTATGCTACATTTCAAACCTGAAATCGCCATCTTCGTGCCGTGACACAGCTGGCTCCGAGTCCTTGCACTGCTTTTAGTTACTCAGTAAACCACATCGAACATGAGTCTGGTGCTGGGCCTGTTGGCACTGTACATACCTGAAGAAAACAAAGATCCAGCGTTTATAGACACGTTCACAAGAGACTATATGTGTATAGATGTCGGTACTTGCAACAGTTTAACGGGAAAAAAAACGTGCAGAATTCAAAGAGAAACTGATGCATGTATGTGCCATACAAAAAGTGAGAAAGACAAGAAACAAAAAGAAAGAAAAAGTACTCATGGATACTCTGGCTTACTCAAAGTGTATTCAAGTGTCTGTATTTTGTATGATGCATGCGTGCATAGCCTTCACTTCAAATTCAGAGCTTTTTTCAATAAACTTTTGCATATTGTTGTGCATTCGCCTAAATTCTCTTCTCGCATATGCGTCTAAAAAAGCTGTGTTCAAAAAGGGGTTGTGAAAATGCAGCCAGAGCCACGCACAAATTGGAATGCAAGAGAGTGCAAGGTGCCACTTCTGCAACCGCCGTGTAAGCATCAAGCAACTATACTGTCACGAGAACACTTAATATGTGCTTCCACTTCCTAGAGCAGGCTGCTTTCTCCGGTTTCCTCTTAGATACTTTTTCAGGATGAACATGCTTTGCCTTTTTTTTTCAAGTCGTCTTCTTGGGGACAAAAGACGACGCAATGGTACACGCTTGGCTGCAGTGTATAAGGATTAAAAGAAATCTGTCATGCATGCCCAGCGATCACGGCCACACCGTGCAGATCAATGCCAGTCTGACCACGAACTCAAAGCAGTGGTCCACCTTGTGGCCACGTATTCACAAACGAAACTTAAGTGGAGGCACGGTAAGTGTGAGGAAAGTACAAGTATGAGGAAAGTTGCAGGAAAGTGTTTCCTAAACGGCACTTAAGTATTACTTTCCGAAGTGACACTTTTCGATACTAGTATGTGGTATGGTGTCGAGGCTACGCAAATAATTAGCAGTGTACGATGTATTTATTTTGCAAAATAATAACTGTTACACCAAAGTAACGGGAAAGAAATGATGCAGCGTTCGAATGAACACTGCGCTAGGTAAATGAAACAAATATTACATTTTCAGTGCTTTGTTTGAACTCGTCTGGCCACAATGGCCTACAGTCACCCCCGATCATACGCGGGCCTCCTGTCGCCTCATCGCCGTCGCAATAGTTATGTTGCATTTGTTACGTGCGGTGGACTGCAGTGTTTCTGTGCCTCTTTGACGTTAAGCGCTTCATTACGGTGTGTGTGTGCAATCTTTCTTTGACGCGACCATGGAGAAAAAGAAAAACTTCTCTGAAGAAGAACGCGCCGTGTTGCTGGAACTGCTCTCACGCCACGGCAGCGTCGTGGAAAACAAGAGGACTGACGCGGCGTCCGTGAGTCGGAAACAAGAGGCCTGGAAAAAAATCGAGGACGAATTTAACTGCCGCCAAAACGTGACGCCACGCAAATGGACCCAGCTGAAGAAATGCTGGGAGAACCTGAAAGACAAGTGGAAAAGAACAAACGCTGAAGACATGCGGGAGCGGTTTGCGACAGGTAAGCGTTGCTTTGGCTGAAATTGCGATATTACCGGCGACATATCCTGCATGTGTGCATTTTACACCGCACGGACATTTAACTCGATGACCTGAACCACGGCCGGACTTGAGAGACGCGCTCGCATTTCTTTTCATTAGCTAATAAGAAGGAACGCCAGTGCGTCTCTTTTAAGTCCGGCCGTGCATGAAGTCGCCAAAATAGGCAGAGTTGGTGAGCCGTATCTTTGTGACAGCGTTTGCTATCGTGATTGCGTCTTTTTTAAATTTGTGCTACTTGCAGTGAAGAGTCGAAATCGCAGCATTTATTCCGCTGAGCAGTAGACGCATCGCTGCGTTTACGCATTTGTTTCGCGTGTTTTGTGCGTTCGTTGAGTGGTCACTCTGTATGCTGTGCTTTAAAAAAAGCTTTATTTGGGAGCCTCATTCTATATGTAATATGCGCCCGCTTCTTTTCTTTTTTGTAATGCCAGGTGGCGGAACACCACCGCCAAGCCAGATGACCGACGAGCTGCAGCGCGTTGGAGACATCGCGTCACACATGTCTGTTCGGCTGCCCAATCCATCTGACAGTGACCGCTGCCGGCATAATGCTGTACCAGGGGGATCGCAACCTTCCAAATCACAGTGCACACCTGCTGTCGCTGCACTGCTGTCAGAGACTCAAGACAGGCCTCTGGAACAGTCCGCTGGTATGGCTTCTTCGTATTTTGTTCATTGCCCATGTTTTTGGTCTGTTACGTTCAATTTTTTGTAACAAAAATGCTCTTCATTTATTACGTTGGAGCTATAGCGTACACATCTGCAGTGTCCAGTATTTCAGTCATTTTCCCAATGGTGTGTTTGTCAGGCCTCGATGCTTTCACACTGTAGTGGCTGTTCTCGGCAACAACAAGCGTTGAAAATATAACACAGGTTGCAGTGCGTAGCATTTATAAAAATAAAATTGTTACAAAGGGCACTTCAGGCTCTGCACAGCTGCAGAGTGCACATGTACAGCAAGGTGTTCACCACAGGGCGACACTTTTGGTGTAGCTATGCAGGAATCACCTAGCAGTGTGCTCATTTTAGCTGTTTCTGCAGGTTGTCAAGACATGTACGACGAATCAACAGACCTCTGGTCATGGGACGACAACTGTAGCCCGATGGAAGATGCTCCAACAAATACTGCACGCCCCCATGGCCAAGTACAAGACGCTTCAGACAGCCAACCACGCAATGGCGGTGGTGCAACACCATCAGAGGCTGCAGCTGTACGATCTGCAGCAAGTTCCAGTGCCGCTGCAGCGGCAAGTTCCAGCGCCGCTGTGCCAGCTGGCACGAAACGCGCTTCAACCTGCGGCAACCAGAGGCAAACGGCGGTCTCAATTGAATTACAGGGTAGCCAGCCGGTCTCAGCACTGGCTAACCTCCCTGTCTTTCATCCCTCCTTTCTCCTCCTCAATTGAATTGGGTGCCCGCCTGGATGCCATCAAAGAGGACCGTGAGCAAAAGAAAAAGGAGCATTTATTGAGGCTGAAATTCATGCGCATCGAACACAAGCAGAAGAAAGCACAGCACAGTGAAAAACTGCAGCTTTTTCGACTAAAAATAGCTAATCAGAAAGGAAAGGCAGAAATGCTTAAACTCCAACTCGACGTAATGAAAAAACAGTACGAGTAAAGTCATGTCTGTGTGATTTTGTGTCATTTCGTTTAAGCGAAATACTGTGCGACTATGCGCTCCCTCATCCTGAAACCGCTTGCTGTGTCTGGCACAGGTGGCATTGCTGGTGGTCTTGGTGAAGCAATTGACGTAGGAGCCGACGAACCGCTGTCATGATTTTCCTGGCTTTGTGGTGGAGGTGGGATGGGTTCTCTTAGGAGGTGGCCGAAGTTATGGAGTGCGGCACAAGCAGTGATGACGATAGGAATTGATGTTGTTTTTATCTGAAGCGTCATGTCGAGGCATGGGAACCTTCGCTTCCACACTCCAAACGTCCTCTCCACACTGCAGCGAGTCCGTGAGAGGGACTTGTTGTACCTAAAGAAATCAGTTTTTGCTCAATTTACGCATTTTTTGTAAACCCAATAGCATTCCTCTAACTTGACTTCACCTGTGCTGAGGGCTGTCTTTCGTCCCTCTGTCCCTAAATGGGGTCATGAGGTAGGACCTGCAGGGATACCCCTTGTCGCCTAGTAGGATGCCAGTCCCTCTCTCATATTGTACTCTGGCCCAACTGTTGTCGAATATCCGGCTGTCGTGAGCCGAACCCGGCCAGCTGGCCACCAAATCAAAAAATTGAAGCTGAGGCCCTGTGATCGCCTGCAAAACAAGACAATTTTTTTCCACTGTGAAACAGCCCAGAATGCTCCTGAAGTAATACAACTTATGTTGTGCATACAACGTCACACTGCTAGTTGTGGAAACATGATAATAAATCAGGTGTTGGCATATTCGGCATTTATGTCAATAGCAGTGCAGTATACATACCTGGACATTGATTGAGAAGTAGCCCTTTCGATTCCGGAACACCTCCGCGTCTTCTCCGCCGGGATTTTTTATGCGAACATGTGTACAGTCTATACACCCGCTTACACCAGGGAAACGCGCCATGGCATAAAATTCCTCCATTATCACGGCAGCTTCAGTGGCGCTGGGCAATTTCACAAGCTGCGGGAACAATGTGTCGGCTATCATTCTTGATATGCGTGTGTTGATGCGTGACACGCTTGCTTGAGACACATTAACAAGGTCCCCGGTAACAACTTGAAAGGTTCCGGCGCCGTAGAATCGCAGTGCGATGAGGAGCTGGAGCAGTGGCGGAACAGGGTGACCGCGTTCGTGGTCCTTTGGGCACAGCGGCAGCATTTCCAGCAGCCGTATCACCGCTCGCTTGGAAAAGCGGTACCGGCACAGGAATTCCGCGTCGTTATAGGTATCTAATGGATTCTGCCGATCCCTGAGAATGGGGCGTAACGGCGGCGCATAACGATATGCTTCATCATGTGCAACTTCTTGTACACGGCGAGCAAAATCGGCGAACTCAGCCAGACTGCCGTTGTAGTCGGCCATTTTGTTTGATGAGAAAACTGCGAAAGTCGCCCTTAAGGTAGCCAGTAGCTGTACTTTACTTTCCGGTAGTTAAGTGCCGATTTAAGGATACCTTAAGTGCAAGATTCCTCTGTGAAACGCGTTAAGGGCCAATCGCTTACTTAAGTCATAAGTTAAGTATAAGTTTCGTTTGTGAATACGGGCCTGTAGTGTATCTCACATTCTTCGTAGCTCAAGTAAACGTAAACAAGCCATGTGTGCTAATAGTTCTCTTGCTCTCAGGCTGCATTATACTTGGTGGTTTCACACATGAATGTGAGCACAGCATTTGGACGAATGCATAGCATTTGGATGAATGGAGCTCAAGAGTGGATGAACCGCCGGCACGTCCACCTTTGAGCGCTATTTGGTCGATAGTTTGAAAATTATGCAGAAAAAGAGTGAAACAGTGGTTATTCACCTTGAACGTTCAAAAAGCCAAATTTTCGAGCCAGGTTGGGTGGGAATGTTAAGAGAAATCCAATCATTCACTATAAAAGTGAAATTGGGTTATAGGTTTTGTGCAGTCTGTTGGCAACAAAATTCCTTACGTAAAATGACAATGTGCACCATGTCAAGACTGCAAGTGGTGCTAAATCAAGTTGATACCAGTGGTGAAAAAAAAGCTATGCATTCTGAATGCACCTAGTGTGCAGTGCACTGTTGTTGTGTACTGATTACAGTGTTGTGCATCATTGCTAATAGAGAAATGTTGAGAACAGTAAGATAATAAAATGCTTCGTCTAAATCAAAACAGTGAATTCATCATAGGCAGCATAAAGATTATACGTGCTGCACTTTCTCATTTTTGAGATATTGCACTCCCTTTGAGAATTGATGGCCTTCACTCATAGCAAAAACTTCCATCCATATGAAAGCACTTTGTAAGTGCCCAACAAATGAAGGTGACATAATGCAGAAGGCCTTTCCTATCAATGAAGCTTAATGAGAAGAGTGGAGTGTGGCCTACTTAAAGATCAAGGCCGTCCGTATGGAACACACAAGCGCAGCACAAAGGCACCCACAGTGTGTGTGTTGCCAAACCAACTTGGGACAGGGACCACGTACGGGCATAAGGCCCACATTAGCAAGCGACATCACCTTCTCTAGGTGTGATGTGCACTGGTATGCACGGTGTGCAAAGAAACATTAAAAGCCTTGTTCATTGAATAAGTTTATAGTCATTACATTCTTCTTTCCCCTTTCCTTTCTCTTGAAGTATCTGCTCCTAATTCAACGTACAATTTTTGAAAAATATGCTTGCTCGCAAGTTTCTTGAATGCAGTACTCCGAGAATTATACAGCAAGGGTAGTCCTTATATCAGGCTATTGGAAGGCCTTGGTCATTAGCGCACAGATTCCGCGCTTTCTTATGTCAATTTTAACACGATATCTCATAAGTATATTCGGAAACAGTATTGTCGGCCATACGTACAAATTCCCCATTTGCAGTCAACTCGGTGTTCCAGTTCAGCTGCCCGATCTGCGCAACGTTTAAAAAACACGCACACAACACACACGCGCGCGCGCACACGCGTTCCTGAGCAGAGGAATGTAACATGTAAATAAATAAAGGTCAAAAGAAAGCATAGGGCCGATCGCAGGGACGATGCGCTGCCGGCAGATCACGCACTGCAGCTATATGGAACTGTTTTGTTCCGAAACGATAACTCATATTTTAGAGGCTTTGGATCCAGTACTGACGAAATATCGGTTCGGATCCGCTTTGGCGCCATAGGAAACAGCAAGCACGGCAAATTGAATTTTAAAGCAACCGGCAAGGCGCGGTTGATTGCGCACAACTATTAGGCGGCATCCGTGGCAAGCAGTTGCGCCTTCACACGGACGCAAGAAAGGGGGAGAGGATAGAAAGACATTACGGCAGATCCCACTGCGGAGAAACATCAATTGCAGCAAAATAGTGGCTGATCGCATAAGGGGCCCCACTAGCGCAGCTTACGTTGAAGGCGAAGCCGCAACTCGTCTCAAACCAGCCGCCTGACCGCACAGGCCATCGAAATAGAGCCGCGGGGCTACGCGACAGTGCTCGATACCTTGACGTTCGCAGTGCGCAAACGGCGCATACAAGCATGCTTGCCACACAAACAAAAGTTTATTATCGCGCTTTAGAAAGCAACTTTTCTAGTGCACGATGAGTACGCAGGAGTTCTGCTACCCATTCCGTTGTTTTTGTGGAGCCTTTCTTATCGCGACTCACGATCGCACGTGGGACAAAGGTTCAAATGACTGACTGTGATACGCACCTGTTTCCGTTCGATGGTTGCTCCCCGGCACGAAACAGTAGATCTTCGTAATCCGTTGCGCCGGTAAAACACAAGAGACGTGCGCACAGAGCAGAAAAATGCTTGAAACGAGAAAAAAAATGCGACTTGGCCGAGACGAGACCGGCGCGAACAGCTTGTTGACATTCCATACGCACACAGTTGCCACACTGCATGGCCCCGTATGGCCGCACTCATTATACACACTTTACGTACAAAGTTGTTTCGCAAACCTAAATCAAAATGCGCCTTCATCAATTTGCATAACACACGAAACAAAACAAACGCGATGTATGCACAAATATAATGCTAACGAAGGTTTTTTTTAAAACCAGAAATGACAATGTTCACTCATGATAGGCACGAATCGATGAGCGCGAAATTCAACACGTCCTGCATGCAACAATACAGGATCGAGGCGTCCTTTCTAGTGAATGGATTCTTAAACAAATGAACAATCATGAAAGTATTATTAGGCATTCTAAAATAGATTGAACGTTAGTAATTTAATAATTTAATGCAATTAATATTCTCAATAATAATGATATAGTTTAATGTAGGCAGCTTTTATAGGCAAGCTAGCGTTCGGTATAATTTACAATGTTGCCCATATGTCAAAAGAAATAGATGCAAAATATATTGGCGGTATTCCAGAGAACGCCTTTTGTAACACGGGCTTTTTAACACATTTATAACAACTGAGAACGCTTTTCATAAAATGGGTAACATGGAATAAGCTTTAAAACAGATCACAACAATATTTTCCAGGAACTAAGAATAACTTGGTGTGTTTCATGTCCGCTCAGATATTTTATTCACCTGACTTTTTATGCAACAACACAACCATCCCCAACTTGTGCTTCGTACTCACAGAATAGCGAACGCGCTACAATACACACCACGCCGCAGGTTGGCGTGTACGCCACAGCCAATCACACCAGGGTGCCGAATACGCCAGAACACACCACGCCACGAGGCTAGTACACCAGAACACACCACACCAGACTGGTGTGTTTTCCACACATCGCTCGATGCTGGCGTGTACGCCAGAACACACCACACCAGTCTGGTGGGTATACCACAACGTATCACACCAGGCTGGTGTGTGCGCCAGAACACACCACACCAGTCTGGTGGGTATGCCACAACATATCACACCAGGCTGGTGTGTACGCCAGAACACACCACACCAGTCTGGTGGGTACGCCAGAACACACCACACCAGTCTGCTGGGTATGCCACAACATATCACACCAGGCTGGTGTTTACACCAGAACACACCACCCCATTCTGGCGTGTACACCAGAACACACCAGTGTATTCTGGTGTTAACACCAAAACACACCACAACACACCAGACCCACTCTGGTGGAATTTTCAACTGGGGTGAAAAGGTATCTGGCGTACTTTCCCAATTACCGTGCCAAAGCCACAACTTTTCTGCCAGTTTATCTTACACCCTGTGTATAAGCAAAACTTTTCAATCACAGTTGTTGCCTCAATGATGCTGTCTGTGTCAGAGAGGAAAACAGCAATGTCATCCGCGTAAGCTGTTAACTTTACCTCAGCTGAAAGCAAGCTGTACCCACGGATATTTTCGTTTTGAATTACTGCAAAACAAAGAGGCTCAATGTAGGCAGCAAATATCAAAGGTGACAATGGGCACCGTTGGCGTACTGAAGATCGTGCAGGCACATTATCAGTCAACTCTCCATTGACGATTACTCGAGTAGAACAATTTGCATATGCCATTTTTACACCCTCAAAAATTACACTGCCCACGTACAAGTGCTCAAGTACAGAAAATACAACAACATGGGAAACTAGATCGAATGCTTTTGCCAGGTCCAGCTGAATCATGGCTACATGATCACCAACTACATCACAAATTTCCAAAACACTCCGCGCAATATGTATGTTTGTTGCAATACTACGACCTTTAATACCACATGTTTGATGGGTCCCGATAAGCGTTGTAATTACACTTTGAAGCCTTTTTGCCAACACTTTCATGAATATCTTATAATCGACGTTAGTAAGACTTACCGGGCGATACGAGCTCACAAGTCTTCGTGTCTCAGCGTCATCTGTTTTAGGGATCAAAGCAATGTACGACGTCTTAAAAGATAGAGGGACCTGTTTTTGTTCATACGCATCATTAAAAACATTGTGCAAAATCTGGGCTATCTGAGGTTTGAATAATTTATAAAAGGCAGCTCCAAATCCGTCGGGCCCTGGCGACTTCCCATTTGGTAATTTTTTAATAGCGCATTCGATTTCGTTGACTACAATAGGCAACTCCAGTCTAGTCTTAACGTGTTCGTCAAGTGTCTGTATGCGTCGCATGAATTCCTCCCTGAAGCGTTTGTCCATTGTGTGTTTACAGCCAAAAAGCACGGAATAATGATCAGCAATAAGGCGTCTAATATCCTCCTCGTTATCGACTATTTTTCAGTCGTGGTATAGTTCGCCTATTTCTTTCTTACATGCATATCTTTTCTCATCGGCCAATGCCCGCTTAGTTGGTGTTTCTCTCATCAAGAAATGCTCAGCTCGTGCCCTTATAGCAGCTGCTTTATACTTGGCAGTATCAATACGTTCTAATTCGCACTTAACCTCTCTTATTAGTGTTGCATAAGCACCTGGTTGAACAGTTTGCATAGTATACATAAATTGTAGGTTCTCTTTAGGTTCTCTTTCTTTTTGTTTTTGTTCACGCTCTCTAACGCTGCTCCGTTCAATTGCTTTTATTTTAAGGTTCTCTTTGAAATCCTCCCACTGTGCTACGAAGCTGTTCGGTAAAGCGGCAAGCAATTTCCTTGTGTCTTCTGCAATGCCATTAACGAATTCTTCGTCTTCCAATAAGCTTTCATTAAATTTCCAAAGGTTCCAGTTGAAGCGATTTCGTTTTAGGGGCGAAGCTCCTCTTAGTCTAACCTTGTCACGCGTGAGGCGTCAGTCGTCAGGAGTAACCCACGTGGCTCCCAACACGCGCTCGCCCTCGGTGGTCGCCTTGGCGCGTGCCTCCCGGCGCGTGCCTCTCTCTCTCTCCCGGCGCTGCCTCCCGGCGCGTGCCTCTGCTGTCTTGTGTGTGAGAGAGAGAGAGACAGAGAGAGAGCGAAAGGCGCGCGTTGGCTATGGAAACGCTCTTTCTTAGAGGAACGCTGCACCAGCTCGCAAAGTGGTGGTGGTGAAAAACATTTATTGATAGTATTTACAGAGAGAGATAGGGGCGGCCTTAATGGCCGACCCTGTACAACCTCTAGGAGGGGTCCCTAGTCCGGGACCCCTGTGGCTGCCGCGGCGGCACGCGCCCTGGCCACGAGGGCCTTGTGGTCCTTCAAGGTGGAGCAGCCGAGCAGGGCAGCCTCCCAGCTCTCTCGGGTAGGGGGTGAAGGGGAGGTGATTGGGGGGACCGCCGGGTTAGATGGACATGCCCACACCATGTGGAAAAGATCCGCAAGCGGATAATCAGAGTGCGGGCATTCCCCAGAGAAGGCCGAATTGAAGTGCTTGAGTATCGCCGGGCACAATACTGTGTTGGTGTAGAGCCGTAAGAGCCAGCGCTCGTCAGCCTGGTGCCGGAGGCGGAAATCGGAGCCTGTTCGATTTATATATAGCTGCGATTTCACGAAATGATGTTGCCGGTTTAGGCTCTGGATCATCAGGCGATGGAGGGCAAGGCGGGTCCCGGGGATGAAGCGCGCGGGCCGAGGCATCGGCAGCCTCGTTACCACCTAGCCCTGCGTGGGCCGGAGTCCAGATAACGGCGCGTGTAGAGGGGCGGTCCAGATAATAACAGCGCTTGAGGATTTGAGCAGCGCGATTAGTGATGCGACCTTTTATGAGATTTTGGCACGCACTCCGCGAATCGGTAATAATGATCCGAGATGCGGGGTCCGCTGCGGCGAGAGCTATGGCGACTTCCTCCGCGTGAGTGATGTTTGGTGCTCGAAAAGTGAGCCCTTGAACGGGTACGTCTTGGTGGACTACGGCTGCCGTGTACCATCCCCCGTGGTGAGGGCCAGACGCATCCGTGTAGAAGACTCCAGGACGGGACCCATAACGCGCCTGCAGGGCCGCAACCCGCGCAGTGCGCCTGCCTTCGTGTGTCCCCCTAGCCATGTTTTGGGGCAGTGGTTGGATAACCAATGCACCACGCCAGTCCTCTGGGATCGTGGTCCGCTCTTCTGCGTGATAGGTGTAAGAGACATGCAGACGGTGTAAGAGACATCTCCCTGCCCGCGACTTACTAAGTCGCAGGTACTGGTTGTTAAGATGGGCCTCTTTAAGTTCCCTGTACGTGTTGGTCATTCCCAAATCTGCAAGACGCTGATTAGATGTCGAGATCGGAAGGTCGAGGGCGCGTTTGTATATTTTGCGCAGAATAACTTCCAGCGCGTTTTCATCGCATTTGCGCAAACGCAGGTAGGGTGTTGAATAAAGGATTCGACTGGTCACGAAAGCGTTGGCGAGGCGCAGAGAATCGTGGCTTCTGAGACCTCCCCGCTTATTCGAGACGCGACGGACCATGCGGCCCACCTGATCCCCGACCTTGCGTAACTTGCGCAGGGTTGTATCGATTTTTCGGCTCTTATGTATGAAGAGCCCCAGGACGCGGATTTCTTCGCGTTCCGGGATAGGCCCGGTGTGCAAGGAGCAAAGAAGGAGAAGGCGCCTTCAGCCGCGAGAGACAACGTTGGCGCAGGCAGCGTCTCCTAGCGAGTTTCTTGATTGAGAAATACCGACTGCTCGCGTTGGAGAAGCGTTCACCGGCAACCCATATATATGTATATGCACTGGATCTTGACTTGCAATGAAATGCCGGTGGGAGATTTCGCTTGGGCATAGTTGAACCATGAGTATTCGTAGCGTGCGCGTTAACTAAATTAATCCAGAATTCGGCACGATCTACGATGAACCTCCCGAGCTTCGCGCACTCACCGTCATTCACTCCGTGGGTATGCTGTAATTTTTTTCTTTAGCATCAAACGTGGCGGTTACAAGGCAATGGTCGCTGAACTGAACTGCTTTAACTTCGTAGAGACTACAGGATGATACCAGCGCAACGAACGCATATATTTTATCTAATCTGGCATGACTATTACGCTGATAATGCGTATACTGGGGTTGCGTTCCGCACGCCATCACATTGCCTATATCTTCTAAGTTATATTCACTAATCAGTTCCATCATCCTCATAGCATTTTATCTCTAATGGTAACGCTTATGGCTCTGTCAGAAGCAAAACACACACAGTTGAAATCTCCTAACACAAGTAAAAATTTTTCACAGCTCATAAAGCGTTCAATACCCTCAAGAAACAATTTTCGCTCAGCTTCGACATTTGGTGCGTAGACGCATACGACTCGACAATTCACACCAAGCATCAATAAGTCAACGACAAGTAGACGACCACTTTGACAAGTGAAAACGCTCTCAACAGAAAAGTCAACAGTGTACATGTATAGATAACACGCATCCACCCGACGTACCGACAGCATGCCAAACACAAACATTAAAATGTGGACGGAAGGCGGTCACCATGTTGTCAGTGGACTCGTCGCTATCTATCTTTGTCTCTTGAACAGCTACTATATCCAGATCGTTGTCACGAAGAAGCCGATTCGGCTGATACTGCCGCCTTCGCATGTAAGCCCTCGTACATTTAAAGTGCGTATCCGAAAGGGTTTTCGTAGTTTACAATCCATGGCTTACTAACAAAATCGATCTATCAACCGCATGTTGTCCGCCTTGCACATCGAGTCCGCGTCTGTAGGCGGTGGGTAAAGTGAGGACAGGGAACACTTTGTTCACATGCCCTCACAATTACCAGTAACGGCGCCGAAATGACAACACACCACATAGTTACACTGATTAAACACACTGCAGCCCAAGTGCTCCGCTATACAACTCAGATACACCCCCCCCCCCCCCCCCCATGCAGTCTCCCCAAATACTTGCAAGCGCAGCTATGGCGGCGGTTTACCCGCCAGCCGAGTCTCCATCGAGGCGCTTGACCGCGGCCACACCGACGCCCTCCTTGCCCCAGCCGTTTTAGGAGGAGGTCCCTCATCGCTGATTACGCCTGGTTTCTCCTCCACGGTCTGCCCATGCGTGCGTTTCCCCGCCACCTATGAGGCCGTCGTCAACGCCGTTGACTGCGTGTCCATTACTTCGCTTGAAGCGTCTGGTAGCGTCTCGGCAGACGCCGTCTCGACGTCCCTCGCCGCCACGTCGCATTCGGTGGGATGGTGTCCTTCAGGTACAATTTCTTTCTCAGGGACGCGTTTGGCCGACGTCGTGTTGGCAGGAAGCTTCGTGAGCGTCGTCTTCTGCGTTCCCAATACTCTTCCAGCTGTCGCAGCTTCCTCAGCGTCTACCTCATCCAGGCCCAACAACGGTGGCATACGTCCTCCCACACTGGGCCTCCTCATGTCCGAAGCGCCTACAGGCATTACACCGAGGCACACGACAACCACGACGAATGTGTCCCTTTCCTTGACACCGAAGACACCGAAGACAAAGCGGCGCTCTCCCCGCGACAACAACGACAGCCATCCCCCCGGCAAAGCTCAGTTGGTGCGGCAGATTGTCTAGCTTGACACCTGTCTTCAATTTTATCGACACAAGCCTTGTGGTGGAACTTTTGTCCGATAACCCATAAACTCGCCATCGTTCTCTGGTGACGTCGGTGACCCGTCCATACGGTGCAAAAGCCACCCGTACATCTTCATCGGGTACACTTGCGAGAAGCCAGTGTAGTTTGACGGGGATGTCCTGATTAGCCGGGTCTATGACAAGACACCGACAGTTTTTCACAGTCACTTCTCCGGCTTCCACAATCTTTCTTGTGGCTTCCGCGCTTAGGAAGGTTACCGCCCAGATGTGGCTCATGCGGTAAGCTCTCAATGCGGTAACGTCAGGTAGCAGAGCGAGTCGAGGCAACGCGTCCCTGAAATCCTCAACACGGTAAGGCCTTGCTTTGACATCCGCATGAATAAAAAAATTACAGCATATCCACGGAGTGAATGATGACGAGTGGGCGAAGCTCGGGAGGTTCATCGTAGATCGTGCCGATTTGCGGATTAATTTAGTTAACGCGCACGCTACGAATCCTTATGGTTCAACTACTCACAAGTGAAATCTCCCACCGGCACTTCATTGCAAGTCAAGATCCAGTGCCTACATATATATATGGGTTGCCGGTGAACGGTTCTCCAGCGCTAGCAGTCGGTATTTCTCAATCAAGAAACTCGCTAGGAGACGCTGCCTGCGCCAACGTTGTCTCACGCGGGTGAGGGCGCGTTCTCCTTTGTTGCGAGCTGGTACAGCATTCCTCTAAGAAAGAGTGCTTGATTGTGGTTGTGGTTCGGTTAGGAAAGGACGCTAATTTCTGCAGCCCATGTAGGGAGCACGGCTAAGCGTCCGTGGGGGCGGGGGAAAGGGAGTGAAAGAGATGGAGAGGAGAGAAAGGCCGTAATGGAGGGCTCCGGAAATTCAGACCACCTGGGGTTCTTTAACGTGCACTGACAAAGCACAGTACACGGTCCTCTGGCATTTTCGCCTCCATCGAAAATGCGGCCGCCGCGGCCGGGATAGAACCCGCGTATTTTGGGTGGCAGCCGAGTACCGTAACCACTACACCACCGCGGCGGACAAGCGTTTCCATAGCCAACGAGTGCCTTTCGCTCTCTCTCTCACAAGCAGCAGAGGCACGCGCCGGGAGAGAGAGAGGCGCGCGCCGAGGGCGAGCGCGTGCCTCCCGGCACGCGGGTGGTTACTACATACAGACATACAGGCGACGAACGACCCACGCCTTAAGGAGCTTCGCCCCTAAAACTGTATTGAGAACAATACGACCTGAAGGCAAGTTTGGAAGGATGACCTAGTAGTCGTTGTCCTGTGCCGTTTCCCGAGACAAAGAGCTCTTGCCGCGACCGGACACGGCCGCTGAAACCGCTCCAGAGGAGCACGACATCATGCGTCTGAACTCGTCGGCGTCCAGAAGCAGACTCGAAACACAAAGCCCACGATACACAGTCTTATACTGAAGTCCCGTATAGATAACCCGTATACTTGACCTGCTATGTAGCGCCAGTGGTAAAATAGTGTTCTGTGTAATTAAACAAAAAGTATGCACAGAACAGGTGTATATTTAGCGTCGGCTCATAGGTAGCCGTTCGCCACACAGATCTGTTAATCTAAACGCCCGCAACATATACAATGTCTTTTAAATTATCGCATTCCTATCATGAGCTGGAATTCCGTTTCACGGGCAAACGCGAGTTCGCAGTGTTGGTTCGCGATGCAAAATGCACTTGAGGAAGCGAGTACGAACATAACAGCAGCTGAATTTCATCAAGGGTAGCGAAGGAAAGCGGCACCCGGGTGCTCCGCTACCACCCGCTTCATTCCGACGGCGTCCCTTTTCGAGTCCGTCGAGCACGTCTGTACGGCGAACAACCGCTGGCGATCACAAAATATGCACTCCTCGTTCTTCGTTATTCTGCTCACAGATGAAATATAGTCTCTGCCATCAGAAGTGTTTAGTGTATTATGCTGTACTTACCAGAGTTGCGAACGGGACGGATCGCAGTCACGGTATTTTCACCGTCGACGCGCTCATGGCCGTCATACGGCTCGATGCCGAAGTCGTAGCGAAGCCTTTTTCTTTACATGTACGAGTTATATCCAGTGAGTCTTCGGAGACCAGCCGTCGACGATCACAACAGCTTACTGTGTCGCTGAAAGTGTATTCCTCTTCTTTTCGCGCATATAAGCGAAGAATCCGAGGCGTGTAGGCTGGCGGGTTTCACTAGCACGGGTACGGCCGTTCGATCGGAGAAAAACACAGGAAAGGGAGCTCGCTATGAATCCCGTCGGCTGAGGCTCGAAGTCGAGGAAGGCACCGTTCATTAAACGTACAATGCACGCGTTTGTACGCGAAAGCTTGTACGTGGGAGTCGTAGGAAGGTAGCTGCTATAGGTCTATCGAAACACACTTCGCAAAGCGGCTGTGGTCAATTCTTCAATCGTCCGCTCCCACCCCAGCCGCCATGTTTGCGGTTGCGAATGCGAGCATCACATGTGTGTGGAAGGAGTGAAAATTGCATTTTACTCTCTCGTGCCGCAAGAGGTATGGACATTTCACTCCATCCGACGTTTTTATAGAGTAGAACGATGCCCTAAAGCTCGGTCGTTTCACTCCTGCGGAAACGGCTCCAGTTTTTAGAGTGATTGGTGCAAATCTTGGACTCATGGAAGGCGTTGTTTTGTGCAGGAGAAACAAGCAAAAGCGGGACGGGACCCCGTGTGGGACTGCTGATCTCTCCACGGACACACAGGGGGTATTACAGCAGATTTACAAAAAATTCTAATAAATATAGAAAATGTTAGGCGCGAAGAAGGCATGAAATGACAAATGTTGTTGTTGTTGTTTGTTTTGTTTTGTGGGGTTTTACGTCCCAAAACCAGTTCTGATTATGAGAGACGCCGTAGTGGAGGGCTCCGGAAATTTAGACCACCTGGGGTTCTTTAACGTGCACTGACATCGCACAGCACACGGGCCTCAACATTTCGCCTCCATCGAAATGCAGCCGCCGCGGCCGGGATTCGATCCCGCGACCTTCGGATCAGCAGCCGAGTACCTTAGCCACTAGACCACCGTGGCGGGGCTGAAATGACAAATGAAAGAAAATAAAAGACTGAAAGCTGAAATATAAAGATACCTCCTGAGTAAATTCCTAGTACTGGTGGGCAATGTGCGGAATTTTCATGAAACAATGCGCGGTATATTAATCTACCGTGAGTAGTCTGCTTCACTTCCAAAAAACGCACAGCTAGCCACAGGAGTTGCAGCACGAGCAACGTTGCAGGGACATTGTCATAGTGGGCGCGCCATTGTGTTGAGCTGCTTATCTCGCCTTACAGAAATCCTTCTTTCATGCAAGGCAAGAATTGTCAGCGCTATTGCGTTCCAATTTATACGGGCCCATCTGCAAAACCTACACGCATTTTCACTACCTTCAAATGGGGTGTGAGTACAAGTGGGCCCTGCGCGTCAAAGATTTAGTGGGGCTTTACACCGTGATGTTCAGAGAAGAAATGTGGTTCTTGAAAATTAGAAGAACAATGTTACAACGAAACACAGGGTTCACATGAATGCAAACGAATCTGCCGTGTCTCTTGGCTATTTGAGTTAATATGGCGACTATAATTTTCGATATAGGCATATTATAATGAACCAAATGCTGCCTATGGCCATCAATTTTAATAAAATTCTGTTACTCGATAAATGGACGGCTTGACCTACGCTCTGTCATGTAGTGTACTGTGCAGCACTACCATTTTGTGTTTGTAATAGGGCACTGACAATTTCTTGATAGCCTGTCGTCATATGTCGAGGAGGACTTTCAGTCTTAACATGGACACTGAGGAACTGTGCGTCGACAGTGCATTTCGAATTATCCCGTTGTATTCAACTAAGGTGAAGCAATATATGTATTCCTGCCATATGCGTGCCCAACCAACATATTCAAACAACCTTTTTCCTTCGCGGCAACCATCAGTGGAACGCATTAGCCGAAAATGTGTTGCAAAGCCCAACCATATCATCATTCGCACACGCGCTCGCTAATCTATGACCTGAAGTGTTTCCCGTACCATCTGTCGCTTTCTAGATATCTTGCGATGCTGAAATAAGTAATAATAACATCCTCCTTTCGTTGTTGAGCACATCGCTGTGTAGACAT
>CM023486.1:6446980-6726980 GCA_013339685.2 Hyalomma asiaticum | reverse complement strand
AGTCGCGACGCCGCGCAGCGACCTCGTAACAAGTGGAAGCGTACACGCACGATACAGGAAGCGCTGAGAATTGTATGGAGTCTTGCATTTTTATCAGCTATGACGCGCTTCTGTCGCGTCCAATGCTTGAGCATGGAATCCGAGAAGGGCCTCACGTACTAGAAAACGAAAGCAGTGGGCTCTCTTTGAGGTGACGAGGCCAGATGTCTTGGCCTCACACCTGCACAGGACGCCTAGGGAACAATTAGTTTGTCCCCAAGAGGGGACAGTCTTAGCCGTGGGCGGCATTTCTACAGCCGCCCTCCGTGGCGGGAACCTGCGAGAACATGCTCCGTGAAGCACATTCTATTGCAAATTTCTTCCACAGTGACATCGTTTTGGAAGCTGACCAATTCACCAAGAAATCAAGAGGTTTCTGGGATCAGAAACGGTCAGTTTGAGAGTTCGAAGTCGCGTTTGCCATGCTGAGCTACTACACGGAATTTTGAAATTGTGGTCATTGCTAGTGTTACACCGCCGCCGCATGTGCTATGGCCCTGAGTAAGACGCCGCTTCTTCCTCTCTTTTCCAGATGGTGCCACATCCATCAGTGCGGCACTAAAGCAGCTGCAGATGAACGTCGCACATATCAAGAACCACCTGCCTCCTGCAGAACGGAAGACAACAAAGTTCGCCGCATTTCTGATTACAGATGGTGAGGATCCAGGGGCCAAATATAGGCGGTAAGGTTGTAGCGGTCGTACAGCTCTAGAAATGTCAGGCTCCTCGGTAAGCAGCACATCATGCACTAGCAGATAGCCACTACCATGTGACGGGTAATGCGACAGCAACGGGTAATGGAAGAAAACGCTTGCAGAAATCCAACTAGTATGATCAAAGTTTACCGCTCTCGTCTTCGCACAGGTGAGCAGCAGAATGTAAGCCTTGCATGTAGCCGCATCTGGCTCCTATTTTACATATGCTGGACCCGCAATGTCCCAATTCACTTCTTCAAACGGCCCTGACCTGAGAATCTGGTTGTCAGGCGTTGGCGCATATTACACATTTACAGGTTTTACGTTGTATCTTCTGTAGAAATAGTAATCAACAATGAATTCTTTAACTTCTTGTCAAGCCCGTATCATCCAACATCGCTGTCGTATCTGCATGATAGTGTATGGCAGAGCACTATCTGAAGCTCTTCAGCGAGCCTCAGTCACCACCAAGGCCGTGTAGAGCCGCCTTGATGGTAATATGGCCGGTGCTTTTTGTCATACGTCGTATCGGACCTTTTCAGTCGTCCACCAAGTCCACTCTATTCGCTCTGGCTTAGAAAAGAGTGAATATCGCTCAGCAGGCAGTGTTTCAGGAAAGCGTCTCCAAGTCGAAGGTGCTCAATATACATCACGAATGATTGCAGCTGAACACGTCGTAACCGGAACATTTAAGGCTTGCTTAGCTCCCGTGTCGAAATTGTTTCATTCTGCGAAGTTTATACAAAACGCATCTGTCCACAAATCGGATACCCATTCGACGACGCGCAGGAGCTTCTGTAGCTTGCTATGCTTACTTAAGTCATTCTGTTTCCTTTCCTTGGTGCTTGAAAAGGTACTGTAGATGTTGCGTGCCACAGTCATGCTGTTCGCTAATAAGTGCACGCACGCTCAGAGGGTTCTGTAGGCCAGGTAGATTTCAGCTGAGACAACCATTCAGGACGCTGCCACAGACTGCGACATGCACGTAGAACCATTATGGATCTGCCCTAGGCAATGAATCTGAGGAGTTGTCATCGCTGGGCCAGTAGCGCCATATCACTATGTCAGGAAATCCCGCGATTAATTCACTCTGTACCTTATTGGCTTTGCGAATCCAACCGGTTTAGGTCACCTATGGTTCAGCTCAGTGCCATCACAGAGTACGTACACATGAAACATCGAAAATGCGTTAAATCCCATGATTAGCGGATGCATTTCAATAGATTGGTCCCTATTACCGCGGCCATTAGCTCCAGTCTCGGCAGCTCCTGAGAGTTGGCAGACGTCACTCGAGGTTTCGCCACGAGGCAATCCCACGAGCGAGTGAGCACTGATGTATGCGCAGCATCTCTGCTTTGCCTGGTTTTGTGATACTTAGATTTCAACCTGCCCGGAACCGGCAATTTTATTCCATAAAACCGTGGCCACGGTAACAAAGAAATATTGGAAGGATATGGTGTACGGCGCCCTGATATATCTTAGGGTAGAGTCACTGTATGTGCTCCCTGTGGGAGCAGAGTTGCGCATAGGTCCTACATGTTGCACATCCATCCACGTTAAGCAGGAAAGCCGCTCCTCTCGAATCTAGGAGATGCCGCAGCTCATCAATGGCGTGCGCTCTCTCGCTCGTTTATTCCACGTCGGTGGCCGAAAGACTTTCGCTTAAAAAATGAAAAAGAAAGGTGATTCGAAGAAACACTCAATTTACCAATTTATACATAAGTGGTGGTATAAATTGTTCGATGGCCCTCACTATCGGCAGAAGCGTTATTTTTTGTAAATATCAAATGAAAACACTATTCTGGATAAAATGTATCAGCTGAACCAATCTCTCGTTTCACGTCGTACTTGACGCAAGTCTTTAAAATGCAAAATAGGTACATTGAAAAAGGATGAGCGCATATAACACAAGTAAAAAAAAATATTACCTTCACGGAGAATCTTCGCAGATGTATAGCTATATCTGACGTAATGGAAACTGGATACGGCTTACAAAATTTCATGCTGCGTAGCAGTCTGTGCAACACCTGTACAAGGTGAATCCTTATGCATATTCAAACGCGTATGTTTTAACGCGATCGCGTTAGAGAGCTCGTTTCGCAGAAATACCGCCGTCGGTGTCGGTGTCTCTCCGTGAGCGAAAAAACGAGAAAGATGCAAATAAGAAAAGTAAACCATACAACCCGGGCAGTTTGCGTGGCAAGCAGGTGTCCTACCACAAAGCCACGATGTTACTTGGGTCTTCCTCGGAAAAAACACCCCATAAATGTCAGTTGTGGAAGAAGTCTCCTTAACGCATTTTGTTCGGAAGGTGTCGCGACGAAAATGAGCCGATTTGGCGATTTGTAGGAGGAATAAACTTTATTGAGCATATCAAGCAAACAGCAAACATTAGATAATGTGCTGCCATCTGTGAGACATTGTGAAAAGCATGTCTCCATTCCCATGGCCTCCGAGTCGGCGGGTGCGTGCCATCTCGGAGGCCATGCGACTACAGCAAAGCCTATATGGTTCCGCCATTCTACGACAGGGAACCAAAGAAACTCTATGCAGGGAACATGTCTTTTTCTTTAAAGCGACAGACGCGCGCTCTTAGCATTTCTATCTTCGGCTTGCGTCTATGCATACGTAACACTATCCGTCTGGTATGAACGCGCGCAAATGATGCTCTGGCGTTAGACTTTCATCCTTAGTGTCGACGCGTTCTTAAGGAGCAGCCAGCTCGAACTCTGCGGGGTTTAAAACGGCGTGCGTCGCCGAGCCGTGGTGCTCATTCTCTTGTGTCCCGCCGAAAGACAGCTGCGCCTGTCGTCGCTACCACCACCGGATTAGGACAAGGTCTCCAATAAAGTGGCTGCCCCAAGACGCTCTCTATCTGGCTCTTCCAGTCACAATACTGCGTGACAATATCATATAAAGCAAACAGCAAACATTAGATAATGTGCTGTTTGCAATTTCACTGACGATGAAGCGATGCTTGTTGCGGTTGGCCGGAAGATGTCCAGAAGAAGAAATCTAACAGCTGCCAGATAGTTAACGCAAGAAGGAGGAAAGAATGTGACCATTCACGAACGAAAGTGTCATGCCTAGGCGCAGTTCATAATACAGGACCATGTGACTACATCACTGTACAATATTTTCATGAAGTTGATATAAAAGTGCTATTAAATAGATCGAAAACCTCTACCATTACTCTAGATATGTCGCGCGCGCGCGCGCGTGCGTCTGTGTCTGTGAGCATGTGTGTGTGTGTGTGTAACCACACACATTAATAAGTATGCACTGAGTGGTTGAAGTGCACACTAGGGGCCGGATTTCTCTATCGCGTTCAACTCTTAAAGATGAACCTTAAGGGTCCCCTAATTTTTTTGTTCTTTGCGGTGCGATTTTTGCCACCTGCTGGCCAGCTGTTGCTAATCGGTTGGTAGAGCTCAGTTGGTAGAGCATCGGACGCGACATCCCAAGGTCGTGGGTTCGGTTCCCACCGAAGGCAGGTTTGTCTTTTTGTCCACTTTAATTCCTTTCTACTTTCGCCACAATTACAATACCACAGGTAACTTCCCCTATGCTTTCCTAGGCTTCATTGTCTGTTTGCTCATTAAGTTGTTTCTAACAAATAAAGAACGAGCCCTTGACCCCTTCCCTTTCGTGATTTTTAGGTGGTGCACATAAAACGAAATTGTACGAAAGTCCCAGTCGTGGCCCAAATGATAAAAGTCGTGACGTTTTGGTTCACCATGGCGCGCTCCCTGTCGTAGAGGGAATATTGAAAACTACTGAAATAAATGTCGCATTGAGAATATTGTATTGACAACGTCAGCGGAAAATATCGTGGTCGTACGAGGAATAGAAGGGAAGAAAAATGTAGTATAAACAGCAAGGATTTTCGAGGCATCTCAGTTTAGCAAAAGAAAATGGGAACAAAAGGAACACCGGCTCAATCTTTACGAATTTTTAAGCAGTGCCCTTATGTCAGGCAAAGTATGCACACGGTGTTATGTGTCACCACTTATTCGTTCACAAGTAAAGAGTTCGATACACGGCCTCCATAAGAAATATTCCGTAAATTTCTAACGAGCGTCTGCTACTTCAGACGGAAGCTCGAAGTAAATATTAAATATCGAAAATCATGTTGGCATCATCTCTAAGGTACGATGACTTCCTATAAGGAAGTGAAAAAAAAAGCTGGCTAATTCAGCAAGGGTTTTTTTTTGGAAATTGGGGATTTTCAAACGGAATGTGTTAAACGAGGCAGAAAAACAAAACTGGTCGGTATTTCTAAATTTTTTTGTTGACAGCCCTTTGCGTGAGAAACATAATTGGTGGGTCGTAATTATGCGTCGGCATTTGCGCGTCCCACAAAGCATAATTGGCCAATGTGGCCTACGTTTTGCGCGCTGGCATCAGCGTCTGCTTGTTGTGCATCAGTTTTCATTCTACGTTAATCGACCGCGCTAAGAAATTGCAGCAGAACAGGTGCGCGCTGGTTGTTTCTCTTCAAAAATATTGTATGCTCAAAATTTCGTTTCTGTTTAACGCTAAGGTTCGGGTGGGGGGGAGCTTCCTAGAGAGGTGACGTCCACTCACTTTGCGACCCACTTCTGCGCGCATCACGTTCATGCCTCCCTCATTTGCTTTGCAACAGCGTCCACGACACGCTGAGAGTGCGTGTTTTGAGTCACACCCCAGGTGAAAATTTCTTGCTGGTTTGCTGCTGGTTTTCTGCTGGTTCCAGCACTGCTGGTTTATTAGCGAATTCCCAGCAGCTGCTGGAACCAGCAACTGCTGCAACCAGCAGCTGCTGGAACCAGTGGCTGCTGGAACCAGTGGCTGCTGGAACCAGCGGCTGCTGGGAATTCGCTAATAAACCAGCAGTGCTGGAACCAGGAACTGCTGGTTCCAGCACGGGGTTATAGGCAGTCGACACAGTAGTTACTCACCGACATGGAGAGCATCCGTCCACAATCAACAAGCTGGTACTTGCGTTAACTTGAATGCATGTTTTGTACACTTCCAAAACATTAAGGGCCAACAAGTATGAAACCTCAGCTACACAGATGGTACCATTTGATAAATAATCGTGCTTAACGTTCGTAGCTTGCAAGCTAGGCTGTCATGTTATGGTATACCGACAGGACTGCACATATGTCATACCAACAGTCATAGTTCTTCAGAATTTATTGCGCTTACGCAGTTTCAAACTCAGTACAAGTTGGGGGCTCCGTATCTGTCGAAACGCAATCTACTCAAGCCTTTGATTTGAGCAAGCCCTGAATTTCTTCAGTCAGGATCTTTGCGAGATTTCACACAGTCTGTTTGGCGTTGACCACTGCTTGGAGGTCCCAGAGCTGGAATGTTTACAGAAAGGTACAAAAGTCAATTTTCAGCATTACAAAACATAGCTATCGCATCAACGACAACTGTTATACTATGGGCCAGAGCTTGGCAGTTGGCCATGAATTACACGCAAACCAAAAGCTCCAACGCTGGATATGAATACGCATGGCTTGTCAGTTTAATAAAATCCATCCAACCAAAATGTCCTTCATACTACTTGCCACAATGCATTTAGTACACTGCAGCAGATGCAAATATGTCCTAGTTCATAGTTTTACGTGTACCAGAATAGAGCATTGAGGCTCAAAGCCCTCAATGCTGAAATAATGTATGGCGGAAGTCGCTTCAAAGAGAAAGTGCTGGCATGGTAATCTTGCAGCCAAGGAACAGTGGCCTTGTTGCAGAAGTTTGTTATTCCATATCAAAAGTTATAACGAATTTCTTTTTAGCCTGCTAAAATGTGCCCTACGGTGAGATGGAGCAGTTTTGAAGTGAGAACTAGCCCTTGTTTCAAGAAAGGGCTCTTGAGAAAGGGGCACCTTCATGGCCTTTACACCAAGCATGCATACAAAATATAGCCGAGCTATCCATTTGAGCATTCGCCGTCCATAAAAAGTGTTTTTTCATCAAAACAGACGCGTTAGAACAGAGTAAAAAGAATGTATACAACATTCACACAGGTGCAGTCCCAGTACTGTAAATAGTGCATTAAATAAGCATCACTGAATTACAAATATGTGGAGTAATACAGACAAATATGTCACTTGACTAAATATAAAAGATTGTGAATTATGCCAAAACATCACAAATAACCATATGTATCAACTAAACTATTATTTTGGGATTGTAGCGTACCTTCAGAGCATCATATCTGGCATGATTACACAGTGGCTGGTGCTCCTTTTCCCTTCTTCCCATGGCACTTTCGTTGATGACGTTTGCAGTTGAAAATATGCACGAACAGGGCTTGTGAACGAAAATTCTATCCTTTGGGCGCTGTATCAAATGTTCAGATGCAGTTTTCTGAAGTCACATGTCATCGCCAAGGGGCACCTGAAGCAATGCAACCATAGAAATGATGTCAAGAATTGTTTGTTAAATTTTATTACACAAGAAATTTAAACCAAGCAAGGCAACCTTTCAATAGTGGGTTTTACAGCCATCATATGCGCCCTAATGCAATTTTACAACTCAGTTAAACAAAATCCGGCTGTTGACATTTTCATGCAACATTCAAGAAGTTCAGAAAAAAATAAAGTTGAATTTGTAGGAAATAAAACAGCTGCTCTAACTAGTTGGAGATTGCTACCACACACTAGTATTCAGCTACTGTGGTTGCTGTAAATACTGCGATTGTCAGACGCTACAAACTAAAAACTGCAGTACAAGCTAAGCCAATGCATAGAAAACTGCTCATCAAGTCAACAATCATTGCAGTTTTTCCGCACTAGACCACCAATGACAGTCATAGCAGGTGAACTGTCTTCACCACCTATATTATAAAATGAACGAATTTTAAATGAAGCATGCCTTCAACGCACCTGTTCATAATTTCTGGGGTTTCACAAGCCAAAACCACGATATGATATGAGGCACGCCATAGAGTCTAGAAATTTTGACCACCTGGGGTCCTTTAACTTGCGTCCAGATTGCACAGTACGCCGTCCTTCTAGCATTTCGCCCAGGTACGTCTTTCAAGTCAGCACCCGAGCAGTGTAACTACTGTAACACCGCGGCGGCCTTTCGACGCACCTGGAAACATCGGGCACAGCAGTGCAGCGCAACTATAAGGGTAAATCGCATTACACAAGTCTAAATTCAGATTAGAATTCACCAGAAGCTCATGACACTTTATGCGGAGCCCTTGCGGAGAATTTCGCTGCCCGCAGAAGCCAAGAAAAAAAAAACTACTTGCCTGTAAGCTTAACGCACAGACATCCTTATTTCTGCTCAAATTCATATGCGTACGAAGGAGGCAGTATGTTCTGGTATATGCTTACTGCAAACACGGCCTTTTGCACCTCTTATCTTTCGGGGAGAGGCTGTCACAAGAGCATATTTGCTTCATAGCAACTTATGCTGTTCAAGACACAAGTTTTGCATGGCACTGACATTTAGTGATGCTTCAAAAACAAACAGCAAACAGTGCAAGCACAGTCAGTCACAAACCACCATCGTCTTGTACAGTGCGCCATGCCGAAAACAATGCAACGTTCCTTCGTGTCAACCCACTGTCGTTGTGGTATGCTTCTCCCTCTGGCATGCAGAACAGCTTGCACTCGAAAAGTAAGGGAAATAATTACCTTCAGATGCCTGCACCATGGCCAAGAAAAGCAGCGCAGATCATCCCGCACACAATGGATGCTTATATCCGTGTAGCCGTAGGCGGAAACCGTCGTCGTACTTCTTCAAGAAAAGAAACTGTCCAACATTAACTCCACATAAATAGAATTGTGCAGGCGAAAATGCCCCCGATTCACGCCAAAAAAACACTGCAACTGCACAGCCCGCCAGCTGCCCACGCTAGTCACGACGGGTCCGGTCGGCCAAGTGTGTCGTATGAAACTGCGCACTATTTTCCGCAATTTTACCCTCGTTCTTAATGTGGCGCGATTTGTTGCACGATGGCCAATTTTTAGTTGATTGTATATTTATGGTTATGTTTGCTTAACTTACTGTTTTAAGGCTGCTGTTTGAGCGTGGCGATTAGATACGCAACTATTGACGGCCGTTAAGTAAAGAGTGGGCCAGAACCATACCCTGCGAAGCAGCTGCGACCCCTCTGTGCACGTACGAGTGCCCCGAGCTTTTTTTGCCCCCCGAGGGTCCGAGGTGCGGTGCGGCACGCACAGAAACTCACGTCGGGAAGCCAGCGGCAGCAATGAAAATTTATGTCTGCATGGCATTTATGCAATTCCAATTTGTGGGAAATTCTGTCGACTTAGAGTACCTCATATTTAATAAAAACTAATATTTACAATAATCTCCTATGAATTCAAACTCTGTGCTCAGCAATCATTTCCCACTATCTCGGCCGCGCCTACTTCTGGAGGTAGACTTTTCGCATAGAAAAGAAAAAGAAAGAGTGCATTGGTGTACAGAACAAAGTTGTACATTTCGTTACTGGAATTTTAACTGAAAACTAGCAGGTTATCTGCTGGTTCCAGCAACATACCAGCATAACCAATGCAGAAAACCAGCAAGCACCTTGCTGGTACCATCAAGGCAGGAGGCTGTCTGCTGGGACCAGCACAAAACCAGCAGCACGCCCGCTGGTACCAGCAGCAAGCTTGCTGGTGCGAGCAGAAAACCAGCATGCAGTCTGCTGGAACCAGCGCAACCAGCAGGAAACCAGCAGGTTATCTGCTGGTTCCATGAGAAACCAGCACAAACCAGCAACTCCCAGCAGGAAACCAGCAGGAAATTTTCACCTGGGATTGCCGAAAAACGCCTGGCGTAAAGGGTAAACCTCACTTAAGCTTCGCCAAAGGAAGCTAATGCGACACGAGATAGCGCCTCGCAAAAGCTGCGCCTTTACGGAGCTGCTGTCTCGCAGCTTCTTTCCCATGAACCACGCTAGATGCGTAGAATCATCTCGGCACGCCAGGCCACGGAGGAGGGCATATAAGCACAGTGGTGCGGGTTGTTTTACAGCAATGTTATACTGCGCAACAGAAGAGCGGCGGAACACCAGCTGTCACGAGCAACATCCGCGCGACTGGCTCAACGACGTGTGTGGGAACAGGGTTAGCTGCCGTGATGTAAGGAAGTTTGATGCACTATCAACACATACCTTTCAAGTTCTGGCATTTAACTTTACGCGCTACGGCTAGGTTCGGCACTGAGGCCAGCGCGCTCGACATGCGCCCTTTCGGCCGCTTATATTTTGCGAAAGATAGAAGTATTTTGCCAGACATAAGAGGACCTTCGCAAGAAAAAAAATTCACAGCATATCCACGGTGTGAATGATGATGAGTGGGCGAAGCTCCGGATGTTCATCGTAGATCGTGCCGAGTTACGGATTAATTTAGTTTATGCGCACGCTACGAATCCTTATGGTTCAACTACGCACAAGTGAAATCTGCCACCGGCAGAGATTCGCCGCAAGAGGGCCAGGAATGCGGCAGCACTTCGCTTCGGCTCCGCACTACGACAGGGAAAATTGCCAATCGCTGGTAACTTGAATGCTCAGAACCATACCAAGGTCTTCACGAAGGTGAGCGATTTCTCCTGACCTCTTGCGTGGTTTGGGCGAGCCCCGGGGGGGGGGGGGGGCTGCCAGCCCGAGAACCCGGCCCCGTCGCGCCACCGCCGTGTTAGCCCTCGCGTCGCTACGCACCGCAACTTCCCCTGCTATGGCCCGCATAGAGGTGCATGTGCATGGTACGAACATGGACCCACGCCACTATGACCCTCGGGACTGGACACAAGTCCTGAGAGCTCAAATGGACCACCGGGCAACGCGCACCGCCATCTAAACTACAAACGCCGATGCTTCTCTACGGGAGACGCACACCCAGACACAGGACGCAGCAATGGCACCCGCATTAAACAGCTCCTCGACGCAGCTGCGCGTTCTCCGTACGGTAAGAACAAGCAACTGCCTCCTTTACCCACGGAAGGGTATAAAGTCGTCGTCAAGTCCCAGGGAGGCCTTGACCTGACAACGCTCGTGCCACGCAATCTTCTGAGTGCTTTCATGCAGGCTGCTGCGCTCACCGAGACATCTACGCTGCAACTTCGAATCCATCCCGTCAATAACACATGCACAGTGTCTGTGGCGAATCAAGATGACGCCCTCAAGCTAGTGCAGCTACAGAAGATCACCTACGACGAACGACAGTATGCCATGACAGCATACATTGCACCCCCTGATGGCTCAGTCAGAGGTGTAATTACGAACGCTTACTGGAAAGAATCCCCTCAAGAACTTCTATGCAACCTAGTCGCCGGTAACCCCAACGAAACCATACTAGACGCTCGACGGATGGGGATGACACGGTCCATACTTATCACGTCTGGTCAAACCACCTTCCCCCGAAAAATTGTTTATGGTGGAGGACTGTATCTATGTACGCCATACACACTAAAGGTCGAAACCTGCAGCAACTGCCGCTCAATAGGTCACCGCACGGATGTCTGTGTGCAACCTCGAACTCACAAATGCCCCAGATGCGGCCTGTCACATCCAATGGATGAAACTACGACGTGTACACCAGTGTGCATCATCTGCCAATGCCCGCACTTATCCGCGTCCCGGGAATGCAAGTACCGCCACCTAGCCAGAACCAAACAAAGCTCCGAACGTCAAGCAATGTACCGGCGACACGTGGAAAACAAGTCGCCACACCCTGCCAACACCAAGCGCACGGAAGCACGTGGAGACCCCCAACTTACAGGACTCCCCCAGAGTTCAAACCGAACGACCTGGGCCGACAAGCTGAAAACACCCCAGATGACCACAGCACTCCAAAGCCACGCCCCACCTACCCCTGATCCCCTCGACCAGGAGCTCCGGGCTCTACGTGCAGAGGTAAGCTGCCTCATGACCCTTTTAACACCTCCTTCTGTACCCCCTCCTCCCCTCCCCAACATCCCTCCCCAGATCCTATCCCCCCATCAATCCAGGAGCCACCCAACACCTCTCCTACATCTCCTTCACCCTCCCCCATAAAAAGAAACGCATTGCAGACACACTTGGCGGCTACCATGCTGATCTCCGAAACTTGGAAGCCAAATTTGACGCGAAGCTGGCAGCCCTGGAGGCACGTCTCGAAGCTGAATTCACGATATTGTCCGAACAGTTATCTACCCGTCTTGAACAACAAATGGACGTAATCTTCACACGCCTAGCCCAAACATTAGAACAAAAGTTTACGCAGTTTGAAACCCACCTTCACAGGCTAGAGACACTTTCTAACTCGTCGTGTGAGGAGCCCCTAAGCTCCAGTGTCCCTCCTGTTCCCAACCCCGTCCCACTTCCACCACAACCATCTATTATCGCTCCTCCCAAGCTCCAATATGGCGCGCCGGGATAGCTCATATTCTGATCTATCACTAATCCAGTGGAACTGCCGCGGCTTTCGGGGCAAGCGCACGCCGCTGCAACTCCTAATACCTACTCTCCCAGCCGTACCTCAAATACTTCTCTTGCAGGACACACAACACCATGCTAAGCTTCCTAGCTATCATGCGGTACACTCAGACACCACAGACACCCCCCGTGTGTCCACGCTTATACACCGCACCATTGCCTTCCAGGAACACACAATGACCTCCTCCACTTCATGTGTCCTTATTGAAATCATCCCCACGAAACATAATAAACGTCCGATCTTTATAGCCAACATATACCATACCCCACGCCAGCCCATGGCTGCCCTCGACGCAGTACTCCAGAAAATTCACAGCATCGTAGGACATAATCCCCTACTTATAGGAAGCGATCTTAACTCTCAGCATACAGACTGGGGTTATCGGTATACCACAGCACGAGGTCGCAGGGTTTGGACTACGATCCAAGACTTGCATCTCACAGTCCACAACTTTCATACACCAACGCGGATTGGCAACAGTGTAACCATGGATACAAGCCCTGACCTCACACTCAGCCGTTCTCTCAAACGACTGTCGTGGCCACGTACGCAACACACACTTGGAAGTGACCACTACATCATAACCATACAAATACCACACGCACAACACCGCCGTCGAATGTTCACTCACAAGCTTATTAATTGGGACGCTCTTCTGTCTGCAAGCCGAGAGCTTCCCGACACTCCTATACAAGACATTGATCACTGGACCACATCCCTCCTAAACGACATTGCATCATACACGCAGACTTACTACTTCACCGGACATCCCCACACTGGACACGCGCCTAGCTCCTCTCTGGGAGGCCTTCCATAGCATCCTAGAGAGGTGGACATGCCAAAGGCATAATAGAAAACTAAAACACCGACTGGCCGCGATACAGGGACAAATCACTGCACACGCCGAGGAGCTATGTCGCTCCAACTGGGGTCAGGTGTGTAACGGCATAGCTGGCGGTCTCTCGACAAAGAATTCATGGCAACTCCTGCGGCACCTCCTCGACCCCACACACTCACGCAATGCATCACGACATAACGTTAGATGCCCCATACACAACTCCACACTCTCACCCGAAGCCCTGCTAGACGAACTCCGGACCACATACACAACGCCTGGCACTTCTTCCCCACTGCCGCCTTACACAGGAGCCCCGAATGAGGCCCTGGACGCCGACATCACAGAGCAAGAGGTCCGCATGGCCCTCCAGACGCTCCGAACACACTCAGCACCGGGACAGGATCGAATAACAAGCTCTATGCCTCGTAATCTGGACGATCAATCGATCACACATATTACAGACTACTTTAACCATTACTGGAAAGAAGGCTCCCTACCACAGTCTTGGCGCCATGCCAAAATTATATTCATTTCCAAAGCATACAAACCCCTAACTATATCAAAACTCCGCCCGATTTCTGTTACGTCATGGCTCGGGAATTTGCTAGAGCATGTCGCTTTAAACAGACTCACTACACATACGCATGACAACTTATATCTGCATAGCATGGTGGGTTTCCGCCATTGCCTCTCCGCCCAAGATGCCATGCTTCAGCTGAGGCACGACATCTTTGACCCCGTTATCCCTGCTCATACTAAAGCCGTCTTGGCCCTGGACTTATCGAAGGCCTTTGATGGCGTAGAACACCGAGCGATCATGGCGGCTCTCTCTCCCCTCAATGTCGGGGCTCGCATGTACGCCTACATACAAGCCTTTCTCTCGGGACGTACAGCAGAGGTTCATATCGGCCCCCATGCATCCCCTTCATACACCCTTGGCGGCGTTGGCGCTCCGTAAGGTTCCGTACTTTCCCCTTTCCTGTTTAATGCCACACTCATTCCTCTTGCCCGTGTTCTCAACACCATCCCCCACCTTCGTCACACCCTTTATGCACACGACATCACTCTGTGGACAACCCACGGCAGTGACGGTGCCATAGAGGAAGCCTTACAATCCACCGCACACAACACACAGCAACACGCCCAAAGCATTGGTCTCACCTGTTCCCCGGAAAAATCTGAGCTGCTACTTATTCGCCCTTCACCGCGTACACTTCCCACAGCCCCTATCACAATTACTCTAGACGGACGCCCTATCCCAGAGGTCACCACACTCCGGGTGCTGGGCCTTCACATCCAGAACGACAGCCGGAACACATTCGCTATATGGAAACTCAAACGGGTGACCGAGGCACTCTCGCACCTCGTTGGCAGAGTTTCAGGCAAACACTATGGCATGAAGGAGCACGTCATGCTTAGTGCCGTCTCATTCATGCCTTCCTCCTCAATCGCTTCCTCTACACAATCGCCTACCTCCGACTACGTCAAAAAGAAATCGCCACCTTAGACGCTATGCTTCGCAAAGCCTACAAGGTGGTCCTGCACCTCCCACCTAACACTCAGACTGTTAAACTGCTGCAGCTTGGCCTCCATAACACCACACACGAACTCATAGAGGCCCACAGACAGGCACAGTACGCTCGCCTTGCTCAATCTATGACAGGGCGTCACATACTTGACACTCTTCAAATTCGCATACCAGCAGCTGACCCCACACTATTACCAGGACCACGACCCATATACACACAGCTTCTCGTCAAACCTCTTCCTCGAAACACCCACCCCACATATCAGTTGGTCCGCCGTATAGCCGGTGCAAAAGCTCTCCACAAATCCTACGGATCGGAAGCCGACGCCGTATGGGTGGACGCAGCCTGCACGGATAAAGACGCGGCAGTTGCCGTCGTTGATAGTATATTCAAATCCGTTGCTACTCTCCACCTTCCTGACGCATGCACCCCGGAATCGGCGGAGGAGGCGGCAATCGCGCTTGCCCTAGCCCGCACAAATTCCCGGTACGTCCATACTGACTCAAAAACTGCACTCCTAAATTTCACGCGTGGCCGAGTACACGAGCCAGCATTCAAAATTCTCAACTCGCCCTCCATAAACCCGCCCCGCTATGTGAAGCTGATCTGGGTGCCTGCGCACTTCGGGAACCCCGGCAACGAAACCGCCAATGACCACGCCCGAGGTCTCATCAACCGGGCGGCGGCGGAATCGGAGTCGGACTCTTCCCGGGAGCGCATGCACTCCTTCAGTGAGCTGACGCAGGCCTATCGCGCCGAACGACAGCTGTATCGCCCACCCAACCATTCTCTAAAAAATTACCACCAAATATTGTGGCGCCGCCTCCAGACACGCACCCTTTCCTCCCCCTATCTGCTGTCCCGCATCCACCCAGGGGCATATGCACCGTCTTGCACACAGTGCACGCACCCCCACGCTACCCTTAACCACATCCTCCTCGAATGCCCGGCGGACCCTCCCCCGCGGGGCCCGGAGCTTCTGACCACTTGGAAGGAATGGGAGACCCTGCTGCACTCGACGGACCCGGTTAGGCAGATCGCCACCGACCGGGCTGCCCATGTCATGGAGCTTCACGAACTCATGAACGTGTGGTGCAGTGGGGTCGTGCGGGGACCCGAAGATGCCTTGGTCAATAAAGTTCTTTCTCTTTCTCTCTCTCTCCCACCGCCACTTCATTGCAAGTCATGATCCAGCCGTGGTTGATGCGCCATGGTTTTATTCTACTGCACGCGCCTCTTCTTTCTCATCGTCGGCTTCTCCTGCTATCGCCCGCTTGTTACGTCACATGATTCCCCCTCCCCCCGAAAGAAGAAGTAAAAGCAGTAAAAGTATCAAAATGCAGACTAAGGAGAGGAAACACACAAAAAGGAAAAGTCACAATGCGCAGACACTTCCACGTGTCCCAAGTCAATTCCCGTAAACTTTCAAAAGCTTCAGAGTGGAGGGTGGTGCAGTCCGGAGAAATCTAGATCTCTGGCGGCCGAGGCTGGCTGCTGCGCTGCGGACGACATAAGCATGCAATGCATATGGACCTTGGCGGCGGTGCAGCTGGTAGCAACGACAGATTTGGGTAGTGCTTGAGTATACTGTAGCACCGCAAGCTCTGATGTTGTCGGCGTCGCTTTGTTACTCTGTACCTTCGGGACTGATGTGGGGTGCGATGAATGGTCTTTTGTCTTTTTCGTCTTTTTATCTGGCGTTGCAGCAGATGTACTTGTAGAGCACGCTTTCTTGATCGCTGGTATTTAAGTTGCCTCTGGTCACGTTTCTTTTGACGAAGATGTCTTAAGTGCTGAATCTGCCTTTCTTTTACACTTCTGGCTCTCAAACGTCGTTGTTTAAGCAGCAAGTGTGCTTTCGGCGAAGTTTTCGTTCGTCGTTGTCCTCGTTGAAGACGTTGTTGTAGTCGGTGATTTTCTTTGAGCCACTTGCTTGGACTCTGCTGATGTTGCTTGTGTTGCTTGAATGCTGATGATCTGGTGTTCTTTCCGGAGCGTGACTTCGGTTTTGTGCACAGGTCAAAGTGCTCAGCAGCTCGGTTGTGGATGGCTGGCTACTGTGACATTTCACATGCATTGGTGCTGCTGGGCCAGAGTGGTTGGGTAGCGCCTCATTAAATGTGCTTGTCTCAGGGTAATGTGCAGGCGGGAAACATGTCTCCTTGTCGCCAAAAATTGTCGCTGCCTTTTTGTTTGCGGGAATGATGCTGGTCCTCAATGCTGAGTCCACATACTGTCGACTTTGATATGGTTGAGTAGTGGGCGGTAATGCGGCTGACACGGCTTGGCCAGGTAATGCTTCCGAGCGCACGTCTTTTTCGGGAACCATCGCACTAGACGTGAATCTCGGTGAAAGGGCCGAGGCTTGGTGCGTTATTTCCTTGGTGCATCAGCTCGTCTACCGTGAATGTAGTAACCTTGCGAAGCACGCAGGGGGGTTTACGAACCACACAGGAGCCACTTGTAGGGAAGCCAGGTGGTGCACCACGTACGTGAGATGTTGAACCAAGTGCATGCGATGATTCACTAATGTCTCCAACACTACAGCGCAGAGAAGAGGTAGGCGACAGCGACTTTTCGGCAGGCGGGAATGTTGGTAAAGCTGGTGGGAGGTTGGGCCTTTGATAAACACGACTCGATAGGAGTTGAGGGAGCACTGGCTTCACATGTTTGAAATTGCGAGTTGATTGCTGTTCAGGGATCACTGGCTTCACATTGTCTCTTGATAACTGTAGATTAAGGCCAGGAGTTTGAGTCGCGTCGTATATTGTGAGAATTGCGAACTTGGGACATTCGTCGAGGATTCAATAACATCCGGTCTTGTACGGCAGTTATAATGGCTATATAAAGCTGTTTATGACTTCCACGGCTGACTCGAAATGTGTCGAACTGGTGGCTGATAGGCGAGTCTACACCGTAGTCTTTAAATCGGGCGATCATTTCTTCTTTGATTCTTTTCCATGATTCATTGTTTTCGAAGACGTTAGTCAGGTAAAATCGGAAGGCCTCACCGGTGACATAGTCATTGAAGTTGGCGACCATTTCCCCTTATGACCATGATTCAGAGGTAGCGTGAAGTTCGAAGAGGTCGAACCAGTCCTCCACGGGTCCATCGTCCGCTGTTCCGGCGTACTTGGGGATGTCGAGGTCCACAAATGATGCTGCCATGAAGGTGGTCGTTGTGCAAGCAGATGTCTCCTTACATGGTCGACGTTTAGTCACGGCATTGTGTTGACAGCGTCGTTGATGACGTGAAGCTGACGCTGTCGCGGCCAGGTCGTCATCCTGTCGACTCGTGTGACGCTATAACACAGAGACGGGCCGTGGTTGACTCGCCATGGTTTTATTCTACTGCACGCGCCTCTTGTTTCTCATCGACGGCTTCTCCTCCTATCGCCCGCTTGTTACGTCACATATATTGCCGTGACGACTTCAGTGTATTCAAGTATCCCGCCAATCACCCTTCTTGGACAGTTGGCGCGACGTACCTAAGTGCAGTGCAGTGACAACAGGTGGCCTTCATCTCGGCACGAGCGACCAGCCGGGCCCGGCTTGCATGCGCCACGCGCTAGAGACTGGGGACGCTGGCATTTGAACGCGTCTCTCTTGCACTGCAAGTTGTGGGCACAGGTTCGCCCTTAATAAACTTCCTATTTTCTTAACCTCTGGTCATCAAGATCGCTACATTACTGGTGGAGGTGCTGGGTAATGAACCGAAGCCCTATCAGCGCCAGTCAGCGTAGTCCCGACAACCAGCAAGCCAATCCCGTGGAACTCACACCTGTGCACCAGCGTTCCAGCCGGCGTCTCCGAGGTGCCTCTCTTCTCTTCGCACCTTCGCTTCTCTTCGCACCTTCTCCGAGGTGCCCGCTTCTCTTCGCACCAAGGGATACTCAAACTACGGACGCCGCCACGATGACAAGCCAGGTACCCCAGCCTGAAATGGTCGTAAGCCAACCTCGCAAGCCACCGACGTTCCACGGAGACTCGTTTGAAGACGTCGAAGACTGGCTGGAACTTTTTGAGAGAGTGGCAAGTGTCAATGGATGGGACGAGAGACAAAAGCTCCGCCACGTCTATTTCGCTCTGGAAGACTTTGCGAAGACGTGGTATGAAAATCACGAATCATCCTTGATCTCTTGGGAAGAGTTCCGAAGGCAAGCAATAGAAACCTTTGCCATCACCGATCGTAAAGAAAAGGCGGAAATGGCACTTCAAGGAAGGAACCAGCTCACAAACGAGAATGTGGCCATGTACATAGAGGACATGTCCCGTCTGTTTTGGCGTGCTGACCCTAACATGAGCGAAGACAAGAAGCTGCGCCATCTCATGAGAGGCGTGAAGCAAGAGCTTTTCGCGGTTCTTGTCCGCAATGCACCGCGTACGGTCACCGAGTTCAGGTCCGAGGCAACGGCCATCGAGAAGATGCTGGAACAGCGGGCTCGTCAGTACAACCGCGACGTCAGCTCTGCATCCGCACAAATCTTTTCTGGGGGCGCACGGAATGACTATCAAGTACTGCGAGAGCTCATCAGGTCAGTCATCAGAGCTAAGCAAGCTACACGTACCTCAGGCTTCACCTGCCTTATCTGTCGTCGATGTTGTTCGGGATGAAGTGAGGCAGGTTATACGGGATCCAGAGCCCGAGCCACAGCCGATTCGGTACACGCCGTCGTACGCTGATGTGATGAGACAACCCGCGATACAGAGCAGCGCACCAGTGGCTACCACCGTTGCCTACCCTCCGACAGCACGTAGAGCCCCTCGTGTATTCGAACCAACGGTTTCCTACAGGCCTCCAGCACGTAGCACCGCTCGTTTTGTGGAGCACAGGCCCAGGAAGTGTGACGTTTGGCGTGACCACGAGAGCAGGCCTCTTTCTTTTCACTGCGGGGAAGCTGGTCATCTGTGTAGGTTCTGTCCGTACCGTCAAGTGGGATTAAGGGGTTTTCCCATGAACGCACCTTGCCCCCGAAACGGTGAACGACCAGCAGAGATTGAGGAGTACCTGTCGACGCGCCAAAGCCCCATTAGTCCCCGTCAGCATCAACCACGGTCGCCATCACCCATGCGCTACCGATCGCCCAGTCCAGGCGCAGCTTCGCGACTGCCGAGGCGTCGTTCACCAAGCCCGCAGCAGGAAAACTGAAGCAAGCGACCTGTGGAGGTGAGGCCGCTGATAACCACAGTAACGAACATCCTCCATCACGGTTTCAGTACGATAATGAGATATTTCGGGTAGACGGGTGCAGTAACGAAAAGGTCGCATCAGACTTAAGGTTGACGGTAGATGCAATTGAGCTGAATGCATTGGTCGATACGGGCGCTGATTATTCTGTAATAAGCTACGATATGGCGAGGAAACTGAACAAAGTTGTGACGCAGTGGACAGGACCACAGATACGCACAGCAGGGGGTCACGTTATTACGCCCATTGGCAGATGCACGGCAAGGCTAACGATAAGAGGATTTACTTACGTGTCGGACTTCATTGTACTGCCAGAATGTTCAAGAGACCTAATACTAGGGATGGATTTTTTGCAAGCAAACGGGGCCGTAATTAACCTCCGTAGGTCGAGTGTGTCATTCTCAACAGAACAAGCTCTACCTGTAGAGGATTCTGAGGAGCGACGTCTTACAGCACTGCGCGTCGTCGAAGATGATGTAACTGTGCCGCCCCGCTGCAGTATAATGGTTCTCGTGGAGAATGAGCGATTTCACGACCGCGAAGGTATAGCGGATGGAAACGTAGGGCTATTTTTGAACAAAGGAATTTGTGTGGCTCGAGGCCTTGTTCGCCTAATCAATGGCCGTGCAGATGTCATGCTTACAAATTTCGGAAATGGATTCGAGCACATCGCTCAGGGAACAGCTATTGCCTATTTTCACGAGTTCCATGCGGCGACAGAACTGTGCAGTCTCACCACAACGCCAACCGCCATTCGAGGAACGCGCAGTGTCGACGCATCAATAAGCATCAACCCTAAACTCCAAGAAACACAAAAAGAACAGATATCTGCCCTTATCAACGATTTCTCTGATTGCTTCTCCACATCCTCGAAGGTGCGTCGTACGTCTATTACAAAGCACAGAATCATAACGGAAGAAGCCACGAGGCCGGTATGCCAGCACCCGTATCGAGTTTCCCCTAAGGAAAGAGAAGTAATCAAGAAACAAGTAGACGAGATGCTTGCAGATGATGTCATCCAAGCTTCCAACAGTCCGTGGGCGTCTCCCGTAGTGCTCGTTAAGAAAAAAGATAACACACTTCGATTCTGTGTCGACTATCGGAAATTAAACGGCGTAACTAAGCGGGATGTGTACCCCCTTCCACGTATCGACGATACGTTAGATCGGCTGCGATGTGCAAAGTTTTTCTCCTCCCTAGATCTCAAGAGCGGATATTGGCAAATAGAGGTGGATGAGCGAGACCGTGAAAAGACAGCATTCGTAACTCCAGACGGCCTCTACGAATTTAAAGCGCTTCCCTTCGGCCTCTGTTCCGCACCAGCCACGTTCCAGCGAATGATGGACACTGTGCTCGCTGGATTGAAATGGCAGTCGTGCTTAGTGTATTTGGATGATGTAGTCGTATTTTCCGCTACATTCGATCAACATCTCGAACGCCTACGGCTAGTGTTGGAGGCTATTCGCTCAGCGGACTTGACCATTAAGCCAGAGAAATGTCAGTTTGCCTTCGAGGAACTTCGATTCCTCGGACATATAATCAGTGCTGAAGGTGTTCGGCCAGATCCTGAGAAGACAGCAGCTGTTGCGAGCTTCTCGATACCCAGAGACAAAAAGTCATTGCGACGTTTCTTGGGCTTATGTGCATATGTGCTTGGGCTTATGTGTATATATGGGTGGCCGGTGAGCGGTTCTCCAGCTCGAGCAGTCGGTATTTTTCAATCAAGAAACTCGCTGGTAGACGCTGCCTGCGTCAAGCTGAGTGAGTGAGAGAGTAGCAACTTTATTCGTAGAAGGGGCGAGGGGTGATGGAGGCTAAGCCACATAGTCTGCAAGGCTGTGCCTTTCAATGACCTCTTCAGCACGTTCCAGGACCCGTGTCTGGATGTCTCTGTCGGTGCTGGAGAGAAGGGCCTCCCATTGTTCCTCGGTCGGTGGTGAGTGAAAGAGGTCGGCGGGCGGGGGATCGTCCGGGCAGCTCCAGAGGATGTGGTTCAACGAGGCTATGCCGCCGCAGAGGCAGCAGCGCGGATCGATGACACCTGGGTTGTTGTTGTTGTTTTGTGGGGTTTTACGTCCCAAAACCAGTTCTGATTATGAGAGACGCCGTAGTGGAGGTCTCCGGAAATTTCGACCACCTGGGGTTCTTTAACGTGCACTGACATCGCACAGCACACGGGCCTCAACATTTCGCCTCCATCGAAATGCAGCCGCCGCGGCCGGGATTCGATCCCGCGACCCTCGGATCAGCAGCCGAGTACCTTAGCCACTAGACCACCGTGGCGGGGCAATGACACCTGGGTGTATGTACGAAAAAACGAGGGGGCACGGAAACGTCCGGGTCTGTAGGCGCCGCCAGGCGATCTCGGACCTCTTGGGAAGACTGCCGTGAGGCGGAGGACAGGCGTATCGCTCGAGACGGTAGTGCTGGGTGATGTCGTGGTAGGTGACCAGGGGCTCCGGCACAGGGGTGTCCGACTCTGAGGGGCCCACCGCTCGGTCGACGAATCCTCGAGCGTGTTGGTGAGCTGTCTCATTGCCGGGGTGACCCGAGTGGGCGGGGACCCAGATCAGTTCAAAGCTGCACTGCTCATCATGCAGCAGTAGTGGGCGAAGGAGTCGTAGGGTGGTAGGCGATACGAGACCACGCGCGAAATTGGAGATGGCTTGTTTAGAGTCGCTGAGTATAACGCCAGCGTCGGCCGAGATCGCAGCCAAAGCGATGGCCGCCTCTTCCGCCTCGACGGCAAAGGGTGTTCTAACGGTGCCTGCCGTGACTGCCGGCCTGGAAGGCGCTGAAGAGGACGACACGGAAACGACTACGAAGGCATCCCTGGGTGAGTTGTATCGGGCTGCATCCACGTACATGACTGCCGGGTGGTCGGCGTACTTGGCGTGAAGCATAGCCGCACGGGCTTGGCGGCGAGCGTCGTGGTGGCCCGCAAGCATATTCTTGGGTAGCGGCTTGATGGAGAAGGCCGCTCGAACGGCGTGAGGTAACGAAACCAGATCCGGTGGGTGGGAGGAGGTGTCATGGCCGATAGAGGAAAGGATGTGGCGACCGGTCGGCGAACGGTAAAGGCGTTGCACCTGAGCGGAGCGGTGAGCCTCTATCAACTCGTCGAGGGTGTTGTGTACACCCAGACGGAGAAGACGATACGTGGACGCGTTGGTGGGAAGGCCGAGGGCTGTCTTGTATGCCCTACGGATGAGTGCGTCAATTTTGTCGCGTTCCGCGTTGAGGAGACGAGTATAAGGAAGGCCGTACGTGAGGCGAGAAACGACGAAGGCGTCGACAAGGCGAAGCAGATCGTGTTCTCGCATGCCCGCACGCCGCGCACGGACACGGGCGAGCATACGCGCGGTCTGCTGCACGGAGAGCGAGAGCTTGTCGATGGTATGCGTGTTGTGGCGGTTGGATTGGAGTATCAGCCCCAACACTCGGAGATGTGAAACGACGGGCACCGCAATGGAGTTGGCGTAAACAGTGATGGTTGGGTGAGGCGTTTTGTAGCGACGCCGATCGGGAGGCCGCATGAGAAGGAGGGCCGATTTGGCCGCCGAGCAAGTGAGACCGGCCGCGTGCACGTGGGACGTGACGATGTCGGTTGCGCGTTGCAGCGTCCCCTCGATGTGGCCGTCAGAGCCCGACGTGACCCAGAGAGCAACGTCGTCCGCGTACAGGGTGTGTTTGAGGCCGGGGATACGGTTCAGCTTGTGAGGAAGAGAGCGGAGAACGAGATTAAATAGAAAAGGCGACAATACGGCCCCCTGAGGGGTGCCACGAGGGCCAAGCTCGTACGTGGGAGACGAATGGTCTCCTATGATGACCTCGGCCGTCCGGGCGGTGAGGAACGCGCGAATGTAGTTGTAGGTGCGGGTGCCGGGGTTGAGGGCTGCGAGTTCGGTAAGGATAGCCGAATGGGAGACGTGGTCGAACGCTTTGTGAAGGTCGAGGCTAAGGAGAGCCTTAGTGTCTGAGAATGTGGGTAGGTCGAGAAGGTCGTGGTGGAGTTGCAAGAGGACATCTTGCGTCGAAAGATGGGGACGGAAGCCAAGCATAGTGTGGGGAAGCAGGTGGTGAGTCTCCGTGTACGTTTGCAAGCGAGCAAGAATGACATGTTCCAGAAGCTTACCGACGCACGAAGTTAGTGAAATAGGTCTGAGATTCTCGATTGTGAGTTTCCTTCCCGGCTTGGGGATGAAAGCCACGCGGGCGTGCTTCCATGACTGGGGGAGGATGCCGGAGCGCCAGCACTCGTTAAGGAAAGATGTAAGGGTAGCAACTGAAGGTGCGTCGAGGTTTCGGAGGAGCTTGTTGGGGACGCGATCTGGGCCAGGGGCGGAGATGGTGCGGAGCTTATGTAGTGCCCCGTAGACTTCCGCTTCAGTGATGTCGGCGTCGAGTTCTGGGTTGGGGGCCCCAGAGTAGGACGCAAGAGGGAGAGAAGGAGTACCGGCAGGCAGAAGTTCGAGGTATTTGGCGGCCAGGTCTGCCATTAGCGACGGAGTGTCGCCGGGGTAGGCCCGAACCACTCGTTGTAGTTGCTGCCGAACGACCGACTTGGCGGAAGCAGGGTCGAGGAGGTAGCGGAGGAGATGCCAGGATTTTTTGTTACTGACCAGAGAGCTCGGAGCAGAGCTGTTCCCACTGCTGGCGGGCAAGTACGGTGGTGTGTTGCTCAATCGTACGATCGAGGTGCGCGATGCGGCGGCGTAAGCGGCGGTTGTGACGCTGCTTGTTCCAGCGGTTGGTGAGTACAGTGCGAGCGGCCCACAGGTGGGCAAGGCGGGAGTCGATTGCCGGATGATCCTCCGTGGTGGGGATCGAGGCGGTGACTGCATCGAGGTCCGCTAGCAGTTGGTCGGTCCACGTCGAAAGGTCCTCGATGTTGGAGGCAGCGGAGTGCAGCCGGCGTTCTCGGAACGCGTCCCAATTTGTATAGCGGGCCGTGTGTGGGTGCGGCTTGCACTGGGAGGTTCGGACTTGAACGGTGATGACATAGTGGTCACTGCCGAGGGACTGGTGCGTGTTGGACCAGCGCGCGTCGGGCACGCTCCGGCAGAAGCTGAGGTCCGGGGTGGTGTCGCGGCACACACTGTTGCCGATGCGCGTTGGTTGGTTGGGGTCGGTGAGCAGGGAAAGGTTGAGGTCATGAGCGAGCTGCCACAGCCTCCTTCCGGGGCGATCGGCCTTCGGGTAGCCCCAGTCTGGATGCCTGACGTTGAAGTCGCCGAGAATAACAAAGGGGGATTTTGCTGCTCTCGCTGCAGCGGCACGGAGCAGGGCGAGTAGGTATGCATCCTCAGTGGCACGAGGGGGGTTGTACACGTTGAGAATAAAAAGAGAGGGCTGTTCACATCGCTGAGGTAGTACCCCGAGAAAGACGTGGTGGACTGCAGGGAAGGGTAGGTCGACTTGATTAACAACGAGCGTCCGCCGGGTGAGGATGACCGTGACGGGATGGGGCAGAGGATGATAAGCCACTTGGTTGTGGGCGACGTAACCCGAGAGGGAAACGTCGGCATGAGTTTCCTGCAGCACGATGATATCAGGAGAGGTCGAGGGGTCTAGTTGTAGAAGATGGAGAAGGAGGTGGTTACGCTTGAGACGAAAACCACGGCAGTTCCACTGCCAGATGGTGACGACGGATCGGTCAGCCATTTGTAACAGCAGATGGTGTTACCTCGACCGTTTTTGCTGAGGGTCGGGCTGCGGAAGAGGAGGTGGTGCGGGCATGAAGGGGTGGCTTGGCTCGGATGCTATCAAGCATGGTAGTTTGCATGGTATCTACTGTCGACTGGAGAGATTGGAAGGACGACGCGGGTGGATAGGCAGCGAAGTCTGTGCGCAGGGAATTTAGAGCTTCGTGTTGCGCAGTGAGAAGTTGGTGGACGGAGTTGAACCGGCTATCCAATCGTTTTTCAAGATCCACCAGGACCGTCTTTATAGCAGCCTGGACTTCTTCGGACAGGTGGAGAGATTTAAGGGGGGTGTTGGATCTGCGGCGCTTGCTAGTGCAACCTTCGGAGGTCTGGACGTCCATGTCGGAGGAGGAATCGATGGGGGTGGGTAGAGAGGACGGCAACGGGATCACTGATTCCAGCTTCTCTTCCAGAGCTTGCAGTTGCCTCTGAAGGGAGTCAATTTCGGCCTTCTGAGCAGTAATTTCGGCGTTTTGTGCAGCGAGCTGCTGTCGGAGGGAGGCGTTTTCTTGCTGCAGTGCAACGACCTGCGGCTCCGAGGGCGAGCCGTGGGCGCCGCGGTGCGGTGTCAAATGCGTGGGCTGAGAAGCGGGTTTATGCACTGCTGCCACGAGGGGCGGAAATTCAGTGACCGACTTGGGAGGTGGAGGTGTTGACGGACCACGTGCTGCTGGCTGGGACAAGTTCTTGGTGACTTGGGGTGCGACAGGCTGTTGTGGCGAGGAGTAAGCGCCAGGTACCGGGGCCTTCGAGCTCCTAGGGCGCTGTACGTAGCGGTGTTTACAGTTGGAACTGTGCGTGGAGTGATTCCCGTTGCAGACGATGCAGCGGGGGGTGCAAGTGGGTGGCAATCCTTCGGGTGATGTGGGGTGAGCCGCACCGCAGCGATGGCACAGCTCCTGTCGTGGTTTGGGGCAGACGTCGGTCCGGTGGCCGGTTGAGCGGCAATTAAAGCAGGCTTCCACCTTATTGCAGAACGGAAGGAGGCGAAGCTGGACACCGTGGTAGAAAATCCACCGAGGTAGTTTCGGGTCCATGAGGGTGACCAAGGTATGAGGGGTCTTGCCCATACGGCGGCCGCCCACGACAGAGAGAGTGGGATTGCTTGCCTGAAGGTCGTCAAGGATGGCTTGGTCCGTGAAGGCGTCATAGGCGTGGTAGAGTATGCCCGTTATGGCATCGTCGGGCGGTGGGGCGTAGAGGTGGATGGTGAAAGTGTTGCCGGAAACCGAGAGGGAGGTGATGCGTAGGTAGGCTTGAGCGCGAGCCGAGTCCGCAACACTGAGCGTAAAAGTGTTGTTGACAGGGTGGATCCGCACCGTGTCGCGAGATGCGGGCGGGAGGTCTTGCAGGCGCGCAGCTTTCAGCAAGGCAGTGTGCAAGTGCCAAGGCAGGAGCTTGGTGAGGTCTACGGGGCTTTTTGGGCGACCCACGATGTGAATCGTGTCGGCCGGGAGACGAGGAATCGGAGCGCGGCGGTGGGGCAGTAGAGGCGAGGCACTTGCCTGCTTCGGTGGCGGTGATGATGACGGCAGGGAAGCCGGCGTGTTGGTGGGGTTAGCTGTTGTGACGACGGCGGCGGCGGAAAGGCGCAGAGCTGCTCGTCGTTTCTCTTGGGCGCGGAGGCCTGGCGTCTGCCAGGATTTGTCCGAGAGTTCTTCGGAGGAAGCTTCCTGTCCTGTGACAGTGTACTCCATAGCGGCGGACAGCTAGGAGATGGGCGATGAGGCAGCGGCGGGCGGCCGGGCGGTCACACGTCGTCGATGAGCTGGCGTGCGGGCGGCCGTACTGGAGCTAGGCCTGCCAGGCCTAGCTTAGTGTACGGCGTGGTCGAACGCTTTCGAAGGCTCTCCCGGGCCACCCCGGGCGAGTTTCGCGGTAAAATGGGTGTTGAAGGAATCCGGACAATCTTCTCCAGCCACCCGTGAAGAAACTATCTAGATAGGGTCGAGAAAGCCGGCGCGAGGGCTGAAAAAGGCCCTGCGTCAAGCTTGTCTCTCGCGGGTGAGGGCGCGTTCTCCTTCTTTGCGAGCTGGTATCGCTTTCATCGAAGAAAGCGCGTTCCCATAGTCAACGCGCGCCTTTAGCTCCCTCTGTCTGTCTCTCTCTCACAAGACAGCAGATGGAAGAGTGAGAGAGCTCGCGCGCCGGGAGGCGCGCTCCCAGGGCGCCCCTCCCACACGCGCCCTCCTAGTAGGGTGTTCCTAGTAAGTAACGCGCTACTAGGAACGCGCTGGCGTTCCTTTCCTTGGTTGCGTTCCTTTCCTTTTTTTAGAAAAGGACCATCTGTTTGAGAAAAAAAAGAAACACGTTAATAAGTTATTGTTTTCTTTTTTCTTACTTAGACGAAGCCATCGTTTTGCGTGGATGTTCCCAATATGATCATCTACGGGTTTATAGTCGGCATTTATTTCAAACTCCTCTCTCAAACAGAAAATGCACCTCGGCTTCAAGTTCACAAAATATTTCTAATCTGGGCAATTTTCCAGATTATTTAACGCATTGTATCTCGTCAACGAAGCAAATGGTGACACGCAATACCCGCGCGACTGGCACAATGCTTGCATGTTATGCCTGACACAAGGCGTCTGCATGAAAAAAAAAACATCGTGGATATTGGGGTCGGGTGCTTTTACTTTCGCTTCTTAAACTGAGATTTTTTAAAACCCTTGCTGATATAACTATTTTTCCATCTCTCCTAATCAATGTAGGACCTACTGATAGGCTTGCTCATAGGGACAATAGGCAGTGCACTACAGGTGACAGGACAACAAACAAACAAGAAATATGCATTGAGGACAGGCACGAGCGCTGATACTTAACGGTTGCAGGAAACAGATCTAGTGGACGGTTGTTGCCAATATACCATAGTGCATGCTGTATTTATTTCAAGATTTCTCGTGCAGTACAGAACGCGCCATGCTGCATCAAAATGAGAAGACTTTTCTCATTTGGCGAATGCTTGCGATTTCTTTGCGCACTATTACTTTCTGGACCGCCTAAAGAAATGCAGGCAAAGCGGTTGACAGCAAGATATGTTAAAATAATTCAAAATGTTCTCGAGAGAACGTTACAGTTAGCTCTGCACTCTGCCGTGAAATTGGAAAATGTTGCGGTGAGCACTATTAGGACCCCTGCGCCACCACCTTTAAGCACCTTTTTAACGGTTTTCGGGAATGATGCACCCGGTTCAGGGCTGGCAAGGAGCCTTCGTAATACATGAAAAATTCCAAGGCCCGCGCGGACGATGCAGCACAGCGTCGGCGTAAGCTAGGTTTTGCTGCGCGCTCTTTCCCTCTTTCAGTCTTACTATATTCCTACTGCTGTCCCCCACTACCCCACCCTTTCCCGCGGTTCGTTCTTCATCTTGCACTGTCTGCCTCTCTTGCTTCATCCTCTTTTTCTTCATCACTTGCTTCCTAATTTTCTTCGCTCTCGTCGCCTTCCTCTTCCTCTTCGTCCCCGTCTTCTATTAGCCGAATCCTTCCTGCACAGCTGCCTGATGGCAACATATTGTAGGCATTGATTTGGACTTCATCTTCTTCACCTGTACAAAAACCATCGTCAATTTTTGGGCTCGTGTTACTTCTTCGTCGGTGCCATCTTGGCTTGGCCAAATAAAACGCTCTCGGAACCGTGGCATTTCAAGTGGTGGAGGTGCGTTAAGATCCCTTCGACCTCTCGCCTTCTCAAGATCTCTCCTGGAGCTACGTTCAGGACGCCACTTACGCCAGCATCCCACGATGTCGCAAGACGAGCCCGCAGCGTCCTCCCGTTCGGCCCAAGCCGCAACCGCCCACCCAGCCCTGCCAACAACCGTCACCGCGATCCGGAAATCTTCTCTGGCCTGCCTGGTGACGACGTCGAAGACTGGCTAGACAACTATGACCGTGTTAGTGCTTACAAAGACTCGAACGAGCCAGGTAAACTAACTAACGTGCCGTTCTATGTCTCCCAAGTAGCCAAGACTTGGTTCCTCAACCATGAGAACGACCTCCGTGATTGGCCTTCTTTCAATGAACAGCTACGGCGGATTTCTGGCACGCCCACGGTTCGTTCAGAGGTTGCGAAGAAAAAGCTGTTTGAGCGTGTCCAGCATTATGGCGAATCAAATACTTGGTACATTGAGGACATTCTTGCGCTTTGCCGCCGTGTGGACAATGCCATGCCCGGGAGTGCCCGCGCGCGACATCTCCTTAAAGGCATAGGGCCTACCGCTTTCAACGCCCTTGCTGCGCAGAACCCGTCGACGGTGTCGGAAGTCATCTCCGTGTGTCAGCGCCTCGATGCCCTGCAGTCTGTTCGCTTGCGACTGGATTTTCCAGACAAACCGTTAGCAAACAGCATGGACTTCCGATCCGTCATCCGAGCCATAATACGTGAGGAATTGCAAGCCTAGGGCTCTCCACCTTGCAACAGCGCTCACGTCCAACCCGTCTATAGGGACTTGCACGTCATTATCAAAGAGGAGTTATCCCTTCAGAGCCCCCATCATGCTACCGCCTCGCCTTGTGCACAACTAGCTTCGCACGCACAGGTTACTGCCATGTCGTCTGCACCATGTGCAAGCACATCGCCTGTGCCTGTCCACGACCACCTGGCACCCTTATCCTCCCGAGCACCGAACCCGCCTTACTATTCTGCATGGCGTTCCTCGCGACCCATATGTTATTACTGCGGCTTTCGCTGCCACATCTCCCCGTTTTGCTGTCGCCGCCAGCAAGACCAATGTCATGGTTATGTCCCCTTTGAATGGGACGAGCCATCGCCTTCTCGATTTTACAACCGTTTTACCGACAATGCTGCCCCTCGCCGATCTCCATCTCCGGCAGACTTCTCCAACACACGTGCCTCGAGACGTCGCTCCCCATCACCACTCCGGCAATCTGTTTCTCCACTCCGGCGTGTGTCTGAACTCCCTGTACAACATTCGGAAAACTAACCAGTGCAGTTCTTGGAGGGAAAGCTGCATCGCCGCAATATGTTACAAGTCCTCCTGAACGCCCGTCAAACATGTTATTGGCGTCTGTGGGAGGTGTGCAGCTATTGGTTTTGGTAGACACGTGTGCTTCTATTTCTGTTATGCGTGCAGACCTGTGTACTCGTTTGCGAAAAGTGAAGATGCCTTACGTGGGATCGTCCTTGATTGGAGCTAACGGAGCAAGCATTCGACCTTCCGCCCAATGCACAGCGCGTGTACTCATTGATGGTATCCGTCATCACATACCGTTCACAGTTTTATTCCCGTGCGCTCATGAACTCATTTTGGGTTGGGACTTCCTCTCGCCAGCGTCCGCTGTAATCTTATGCCGCCCGCGTGTACTACACATGGCAGAGACTGATGATTGCAGCGGGGGCATCGACGAGCAACGATTGCTTTTTTCACAGCTTCGGATTCGGTAATTCCTGCCGGTCAAGAACAGCTCATCACACTGTCTTCTACAAACATTTTGAATGACGACGTGGTTATCACTTCTCACGGTCGCTGTCTTACCCGTGGAATTGCCTTCGCTTCCAGCCTTGTACGCTTCCACGAAAACTGCAGCTATCATTGGCTTGAATACGACCATTGAGACAATCCTCCAACCTCAAGGATCAGCGGTGACCTGTTATGTCGATACCCAACCGGTGTCTCTGGCTGCTCTTGACACCTCGCAAGCGCGGCCTTAGCAGGGCAAATCTCCTGATTCATCTGTTTTTGCTTCTGCTATAAGCCCTGACTTAACCTCTCCCCAGCGTGAAGCGTTGTTGAAATTGCTCACGAAGCATCAGACCTCCTTCGACACCAACACTTCACCACTCGGACAGACCTCCATTGCGTCTCATCGTATCGACACTGATGGCCAGACTATTGTGCGTCGCCGTCCCTACCGAGTCTCTCCGGACGAACGCAAACTCATCGAGGAGAACGTCGCCGATATGCCCAAACGTAATATCATACGCCCCTCCGCGAGTTCTTGGTGGTCTCCCGTTGTAATGGCACAGAAGGAGGACGGGTCGGTACGATTTTTTGTCGATTACCGCGGGCTCAACAAAATCACCCGCAAGGATGTATACCCCATGCCCCGTATCGATGACGCGCTTGACTATTTGCAAGGCGCGCAATACATCTCCAACCTTGACCTTCTCTCCGGGAATTGGCAAATTCCAATGCACGAAGCGGACAAAGAGAAGACCGCTTTTTCTACTCCGGACGGTCTTTACGAGTTTAACATAATGCCTTTCGGCTTGTGTAATGCCCCCGCCACATTTGAGCGGATGATAGACACAGTTCTTCGAGGCCTCAAGTGGAAAACTTGTCTATGCTACCTCGACGACATTGTGGTGTTTTCCGCGACCTTCACTGACCACCTGCAACGTCTGGACGAAGTGCTCACGTGCCTTTCCAATGCAGGACTTCAAGTAAACACGAAGAAGTGCCGCTTCGCTAGCACGACGCTCAAAGTTCTGGGTCATGTCGTTAGCAAAGACGGCATCCAACCGGATCAGGACCAAATTTTTGCCGTATTCAACTTTCCCCTCCCACTTCGTGCAAAAGAACTGCGCAGCTTCCTTGGCCTAGCGTCATATTTTCAACGTTTCATCCGGAATTTTCCCAGCATTGCCTCGCCCCTCCACAAACTTCTCTCTAGTGCCTCTTCTTTCGATTCGAACGATCAGTGCGAAGCCTCGTTCGAAGAACTCACTTCGCCACCTGTTCTTCATCACTTCGACGACAAGGTTCCCACATTGCTTTACACCGAGTCTAGTGGTCAAGGAATTGGTGCCGTACTGCCGCAGCGCGACCGCGAATTTCGCGAGAAGGTTGTTGCATATGCAAATCGTGTTTTGACTTCAGCGGAAAAGAAGTAATCCATAACCGGACAAGAGTATTTGGCAGTTGTCTGGTCTATACAAAAATTTCGTCCTTACCTCCACAGTCGATATTTCACTGTTGTGACCGACCATCATGCTCTGTGCTGGTTGTCGACACTCTATAACTTGTCTGGACGTCTTGGCCGTTGGATTCTCCGATTACAAGCCTGCGACTTCGATGTCATCTAAGAGACTGAAAGGAAGCACCAAGACGCCGACGTTCTTTCACGCTGCCCGTTTTCGCCATCAGCGGACCACATGACATCACCTCATCAAATTGGCCGCGCTGAGGACACATCGTCGATTACAACTATTTCTTCCGTTACTCAGTCAAACCGCCATTCAGTGCTTTCTACTCACCAGCGTGCCGAATCTTATTGCAAAGGCATCATCAGTCGCCTTACAGGTGTTTCATTCTCGCCAAATTCCAGGCTACGAAAACAGTTCAAACTATTCAAGTTCGAAGATGACGTGCTCTACCGCGATATTTTTCACCCGGAGGGACATCGATGGGTTCCTGTTGTCTTGCGCTCTCTTCATGCTGAACTTCTGCAGGCTTCCCACGATGACTCTACGTCTGGTCACTTGGGTTAGCACAACACCCATGAACGCATACGGAGCCGATTCTGCTCGCCAGGCCTTTCTACGAGCATCGCTAAATATATTGCCACGTGCGCGCTTTGCCAACACCGCAAGCGGCCTACTACTTCCCCGGTCGGAACTCTACAACCACTTCCTCGTCCAGCAGAACCTTTTTCAGTTGTTGGAACTGGCCTTTTCGGACCTCTCCCAACTACTACTGATGGAAAACGATGGATAATCACTGTTGTCGACCATTTGACCCGGTACGCTGAAACAGCCTCAGTCCCTTTAGCCACTACTTCGGAGGCCGCAAGCTTCTTATTCAAAGCCATTTACCTGCGCCATGGGGCCCCTCGCGTACTTCTGAGCGACCGAGGCAAGGCATTTATTTCAAGCATATTACACGAAGTTCTTCAAGCCTCCAACACCGTGCATAAAAAAACCTCCAGCTACCACCCTCAAACAAATGGTCTAACGGAGCGCTTTCACCGCACCCTACGCCACATGTTGTCTGTGTACATCCAACCTGACCATCGCAACTGGGACGCCATTCTCCCATTTGTAACATTTGCTTATAACACCGCAGTTCAACGGACTACAGGATACTCTCCGTTTTTCCTGGTGTACGGCCGTCAGCCAACCTCCTCACTCGACGTTTCTTTCTTCTCTGACCCGGTCAACCCTTGACCATTCAATTGCGACCAGTTTGTGTCTCGCCTTGCCTAATGCCGTCGTCGCCCCCGGATGTACACCAAGGCTAGCCAAGAAGACCGCAAACGTCGTTACGATGCCGCTCACGGCGTCGTCGTCTGCCATCCAGGTGACGATGTACTGCTATGGACTACCGCACGCGCACCTGGCTTATGTGAAAAGCTCGAGTCTCATTGTATCGGCCCCTACAAAGTCATCGAGCAGACCTCGCCTGTGAACTATCGCGTACCTGTTCATTCTCCCACTGACCGACGCTGCCGCGGAACAGAAATCGTGCATGTCTGCCGCCTTAAACCCTTTCATCGGCGGTCCACTGTCCAACACGTGGCCAGCTTGGCCGATTCCGTCCACGGGGGAACTAGTGTAGGCATTGAGTCGGACTTCATCTTCATCACCTGTACAAAAACCATCATCAGTTTTTGGGCTTGTGTTCCTTCTTCGTCGGTGCAATCTTGACTTGGCCAAATAAAACGCTGTCGGAACCGTGGCATTTCAATATAATGACCCGAAAGACCACTACTGCAGATCACCGTCGAGGCTGAAAACACGAAATGTTCAGCCACGTGTAGAGAGCTATGGGTGGACGCCCTCTATACTTGACACAAACTCGGTAGCGCAAAAAACACGGACGAAGAAAAGGAAACACAGACAGGCGCATTTTGCGCCTGTCTGCGTTTCCTTTTCTTCGTCCGTGTTTTTTGCGCTACCGAGTTTGTGTCAAGAATGTACCAACTAGCCCAAACAAGAGTGTTACTGCCCTCTATACCTCTGCTACCATATGAGAGCCGTTACTGAGAATGGAGGATGCCGGACCTAGTGGTGAAAGTTTGGGAGCTGTTGTAGTGGCATCACAGCTATTCAGCGGTGTTGCTGTCCGCAGAGGCATGGGGCTTTTCTCTACACTGAAGCTGATGGCGGCTACGGACACGGGCGGCGGCGGACACCGTTGCCACCAATCTCGATCACTGCAATGACCCCATAACACGTACTCTGCACAAAATCAGGAAAAATAAAAATATCGACACTACATGCATGTCCGATCGGCTCGCGGAGTCCTTCTGCTATCAGTATTTAGCCCAGTTCCTGGTTTCGACAGATGCTCTCAAATACGCACATGTTCAACCAGTCCGAATATCTGGCCAAAAATATAAGAAATAGACTTGCGGTGGGTGAAGGTACCGAAGCGTTAGCTTGTGATCGTTCAAACTCCTGCTTCTTTTCCGCATCAATCGCCTGTGTGTGTTGATATTCTTTATTTCCTTTTTATACGCCCACTATTGAAGCAGCAGGTTCGGAATAGACTAAGTTGGTTGATTGCTTTCACGCGTAGACCGTCGCACATGTTATGCGCTTGTGCATATATCAGTGCTTTTGGTGTCTTTTTAAAATTTCTTTTTGGAGGGAGGGATCTAATAGGTGCCGAAAGAAGCGGCCCAAGATTCGTAGGCTAATAAGAGATTACAAAGGAGATAATTTGCTCGATGCATTACGTGACCGTTACTTTAAAGCATGCCAGCGCATTCAACATCCCGACTACGACGGAGTCACAAATGACAAATTAGACGAGGAATTTAGTGAAGCGGAAATTCGGACAGTTCTATTCGAACTAAATACCCGGTCGGCGCCCGGCCCGGACCGGGTTACTAACAAGACGCTGCGTAATTTAGACGACAAGTCAATCTCCCGACTAGTGGCCTACGTCAACGAGTGCTGGCGTGGGGGCTCCCTCCCCCAGGCGTGGAAACGGGCGCGCGTTATCATGATTCCTAAACCAGGCAAGCGAGTAACGCTCGAGAATTTAAGGCCAATTTCTCTCACGTCTTGCGTTGGCAAAGTCCTGGAACATGCAGTTCTCAATCGAGTCAGCGACTTTCTCGAAGATCATGACGCGTTCCCACACACCATGCTAGGATTCCGCCGCAATCTCTCCGCACAGGATGCACTGCTTCAGCTAAAACATCAGATTGTTGACGACAATAGCAGCTGCACCAAGGCAATCCTTGGCCTCGATATTAAAAAGGCTTTTGACAACGTAAAACATGAAGCCATATTAAACAGAGTTAACACATTAGGCCTAGGTCAGAGGACGTACAATTACATTCGAGATTTTCTTGTTGGCAGGCGCTCACGTATTGTCGTCGGCGATGTGGAATCGTCGGAATTTGAGACGGGATCGACGGGTACGCCACAAGGCTCGGTTATATCACCATTACTCTTTAATTTAGTTCTACTCGGACTTCCTGAGAAATTAACGCAAGTGGAAGGGTTGCAACACAGTATCTATGCGGATGACATAACCTTGTGGGTTACCGGAGGACGTTGCGACGGTCACGTTGAAGAAACGCTGCAGGCAGGAGTACATGCTGTCGAGGACTACCTGCAAGGGACGGGCCTCGAGTGCTCAGCGACCAAGTCCGAGCTCCTGCTCTACAACCCACAAGCCGAGGTAGAAGAACCCCACGCGACGATGAACGCGAATACTCCAAAATACGCGTTGTATCAGCAGACGGTACCCCCATACCGCACGTAGACAAAATTAGAATCCTGGGGTTACACCTACAGGCGAACGGTCATAACGGGAGACAGTGCGAAGACTGTGTCGTTCGGTGGATGACACAATCCGGCTCTTGCGTCGCATCACGAATGACGCAGCGGTATGCGCGAACACTGCGCGATCCGTCTAGTGCAAGCGTACGCGATAACTCGCATAACATACGTTGCCCGTACCTCAATGGCTAGGCTCGGAAAAAAACAAGATCGAACGCATGATACGAAAAGCGTTCAAGAGGGCGATTGGCGTTCCAATTAACGCGGGTACCGACAAGTTTCTAGAGCTCGGCCTTCACAATACACTCGATGAATTAATCGAAGGGCACAACGTTGCGCAATACGAAAGGTTATCCAGGTCGAAGTCAGGTCGACACATCTCATGTCCCTCGGAATTATGTATGACACTCAGCATGGAGAAAAGACAGCGGTTCCGGCCTCACTCCGAGACCGCCTAATTGTCCCGCCGCTTCCAAAGAACATGCATCCGACGCACCACGTCGGGCGGCGTAACAAACGTGCTAGTGACCTTCAAGCGAAGTTTGGAAATAGTAAAGAGGTTGTGTACGTAGACGCCGCGCAATATGGAGGAGGAGAAGCGCACACGCGATCGCGGTTGTTGACCGCACAGGAAAATGCCTCGCGTGCGCCACTGTGACCACGAGACACACGGAGGCGGCTGAAGAAGCCGCGATTGCTCTAGCCCTCGCCGCCCGTGCCAAACGCCGAGGTCGTGATCAGCGATTCGCAGGCAGCAGTCCGCGGTTTCGCCCGCGGCCGCGTCTCGTGGGAAGCGGCCCGCATACTCAAAATTTGTGATGACGGTGATTCGAAGTCGCCCTCACAGCACCAAAATTCGACGGTCTTCCTCATCTGGACCCCGGCACACACCGAAGTCCCGCTCCTGGGCAACGAGGCGGCCCACGCCGTGGCTCGAGGTCTCACTCACCGAGCCGCGGCCGATTACGTGGCCGCCGCCTCCGCCCCCGAGAGCGGGCTGTCGGACCTGCTGGATCGTGACAATACAACAAACACGCAACAACAAGAATCACAGTGGTCGTGGGGTGATCGCTTGACCACATTCAGAGACCTCACCCAGCACTACAGACTCGAAAGACGCCAATTCCCGCCACCGCATGTTAAATTAAACAGGAACGAAGCTGTAACCTCACGCTTACTGCAAACGCACACCTACCCAAGCCCAGCCGTTTTACGCCATTGTTATCCAGGCTTGTACGAGACCGATGCGTGCAAAGCGTGCGGACGGAGAGCAACGCTGCGACACATGCTCTGGGAGTGTGATGGCATTAGTGAAACTGCCGCCGTTCGTAACGCGCCTGTGACACAGGAAGCCACTAGCTCGCTCCTTCCCGCTGTCGCCCCGGCTGCGGGGGCCGCCGGGGATCTTCTTCACCGGCGACGCCGCCGCTGGGAGGCGGCCCTCAAAAGTTCAGAGCTGGAGGAACAGCTCTGGGCCGTCCGGCAAGCCCAAGATGCCGCCCGAGTTCAAGGACTTCGAGCCGCCATCTGAGGCTAACAGCCGGCGTGTATAAATAAAGTCTACTTCTCTCTTGGAGGGAGGGAGAGGCCTTTTTTTTATCTGAAGTAGGAAAAGATTATGTAATTGTACGGTGGTTTCTGTCTGCGACCTATGCCAGCAGTTTGGAAAGATGCTGTACTAAATTTCTCAACATTCGCGCAATCAATCGGAAATGAGCGGTTGCCAAACTCCTTTTATTTCTTGCAGGTAAGGCCAACATTGGAGGAGGTGCAGATGAAAAGGCAGACGAACTGAAGAAACACTTTGCTGTGGACATGTATTGCATAGGCATCACAGGTAGACTGCACGGTGGTACACTCATGAAGATTGCCTCGAAACCGGAAAATGTTTTCATCTTGCGCAACTACGATTCCCTGCAATGGCTGGCGGACACGCTGACAAACGGCACAATCGGTGAGCCCGTTTTCTTTAATTGGGCCAGGCTGTCTTTTCAGCTCGTATGTTAACACACCCGATAGGTTAGACCGATTAAAGAGGAATCCTTATCTAATGAAATCTTCTTAACAGCCAACCAGGCTGTCCGCTTGCCATCTTACCCTGTACCGCCAGAGCACTAAAACTTGTGAATATTCTCGACTGCATTCGGGTTCCTACAGCGTTAGTTTGTGGCGTTTTCTATGGTCTATAAAGCAGAACGTAATCCATCCAAAATGATAAAACCTTATTTAAAAATTCGTCGTCAAGCGTCTGCGACGCTAAAAGATCTCGAAGACACTGGTGTAAAACAAACTCTAAACGATGTCCCTAAATAGCTGGGCGCTTGTACGAAACGAGGAGCATACTTGTGGCGCTGTTGCTGAGTTTTTGGGGGGCGGAACAAGGAGTCGGTGGTCGAGTACCTGACGGGCCAGACTGATAAAAATCACATCTAGAACCGTTCTTCTTCCTGGTTTCTTCATAATGTGATGCACGTTGCACTGTCTGGTACATGTCTACCTCATCGTGGACTTGGCGCTAAGCTATCTTGTCGATTACCGACGCCGACTAGCTCACACCGATACCCGAAGTTATATTGACAGTATAAATAATGCTACTTTACAATATGGGGATGATTTTGTGTAGCTGTGTCACGGAGCCGTTCGGGGCCTGTTCGAGATACGTCCTGCTCTTCGTTGAATGTCCACTGGCACATCCACTTGATTGTCCGCAGAAGATACCGACGGCGTTATTCAGACAAAACGCAGGTGCTAGTACGGCGCAAAGCTTACGGCGTGTGTGAGTCATGTCACTCTATATCGGGGACCATGCCTTGTGGCGCAAGGCAAATAAGGTAGCTGTGGTGGTCAGTAATGATGAATGGACCGGTGTAGCCGGTCAGAAAATTCTAGCACACTCTACTTTTGGCTATCAGTGTAGAACGCCACACGAATACATCTTTTACAAAAAGTGAAGTCGGTGCCGCGACATGTCTTGGGACTCCGTCGATAGGACACCGGTCTGAGGTGGGGGTTGCAATGGGCACCCTGTGTGGCAAAGGAACTTTGAGACCAAAACTTTGACATCTAGAGTGGTTTCGAGGCAGCTGCAAGGCGGGGTACAGCAAACCAGATAAATCCTGAGGCGTCATGGTTCTTTTTTTTTCTGCGTGCAATTGATTTAACTGCGCACCATATCCCAGTTTGTGTCCACAAAGATGTACAGGAAGCATATACGCATGGGCTCGGTAATATGTCGCGGCTTTGAGGAACTGGCACGCTGGCCACGCAGAACTTTGTCGACTACATGGCGACGAATGGGCCACACCGCGAACTGATGATGACACGCGGAGGACAATGACGCAAAATACTAATGCTACCTTCAGTACGCGTCACGTGCAGGGCCCGTTGCAGCGGGTACCCCAAATTGTCAATAAAGATGGTCACCCATCCATTTTATTTATTTTATTATTTGTTACATACGGGCGGCCTTCAGTGAAGGCCTTGGGCATGAGTGGGGCAAAAACATGAAACTAATATTCTATGAAGCAACCACTTTGGTAAGATATGCAAAACAAAGAAAGAGGATAAATATACGGCAGTCAGTACTCACATAGTACAAAATATTCACAAGTATTCATAGAGTACAAAGTATTCACAAGTACTCACATTGTACTCATATAGCGCAAAAACTTACGTAGTGCAAAAACTTCTCACCATTCATTCGAACACAGCATAGTGGGAACCGATAGCAGGCGACTACGTGACGTAACATGACGCCTCAAGCGTAGTGGCGCTTACGGAGCATCATTTCCGATCGCCTGCAGAAAAGGATCAATGTTTGGACGTTCTACCGCATCACACATAAGGCGTTCCACTCGACGATTGTCCGAGGAGAGAAAGAGTACATAAAGGTGTTTTGTCTGCACTTCAGCTCGGCTACCTTTTTCGTGTGAAGAGACCGAGTGAAGCGGCTAATGGCTGGTGCTATGAACACGCATTGATCAACTATCAGCAGTTTCTGATAAAACAAATAAAACAGCTTTAGCCTATCGTGACGGCGCCTTGTTACAAGTTTCCCTAGTCCTGCTTTCTCTAGGATGTGCGACGGGGATGTTTTCCAAATATAAGTGTTACAAATGAGCCCAACAGATTTTCTTTGGATACTTTCCAATTTTTGCTTATTGGAGACTTTCCAGGTATCCCAGGCCGCTGCTGCATACTCCAATATGTGCCTAATAAACGTCTTTTGGACTAATAATTTTATTTCCGTTGTTGAGTGACCCAGCGTGCGCCTAAGGTATCCCAGTTGTCGGTAGGCTTCTTTAGCAATAAACGTTACATGTTCATTCCAGCGCACATCGGAGGTTATCATTACACCTAAATACTTATAGCTGTGTACTAAGCTTAAAGCTTGATTATTGATCAAATACGTGAATTCAAGTGGTTGGTTCTTGCGAGTTATGGTCATTGTTACCGTTTATTGTTTACTATTATCTGTTATCTACCATGTACAACACCACTTCGCAATTGTACTTACAGCCTGATTTAGTAGTACCTGATCGTCAGCGCTACATATTTTCTGGTATATTATGCAGCCGTCTTCGAACAGCCGAATGTGGACGCCTATATCCTGAACAATGACACTAATGAATAGCAGGAAGAGTAGAGGGCCGAGAACGGAGCCCTGCCGAACACCACATGCCACCGGAGCTGAAGGAGAAGCTGTGCCATCAATGACTACACATTGCGGTCTTGACGAGAGATACGCAGCAATTCAGGCCACAAGGCGATCATTTTTGAGAATGGGCTTCTATTTTAGTATCATCTTCGAATGGGGCACCGCGTCAGTGGCTTTTTAGAGAGCAAGATAGAAAGCTTTATTGAACAAGTAGGCCCGGCGATTGGGTCGGGGTAGGGCCACAAGCACCCCAGCCTAGGTGACGGCCTCGAGGCCTTGGACACGGGCGGCTTCCTCGGCGTGCAGGACGGCCCAGATTTGATCGGCGAGATTGTGGCTGAGTAGGCACGCCTGCCATCATGCCCCGCGGTCACAGACTGCCATGTCTACCCCGTTCCTAATAAGGGGATCCTGCTATGCGCTATCTGTGCATGCCCACAGCATGTTCCGCAGCGTCGCTTTGGCTTCGCACACTTTACACGTGCCGGACGTATAAATGTCTGGGTAGCACAGGCGCATGATCACCGGGTTGGGATATGTGTGTGTCTGTAGTTGTCTCCAGGCAACCGCCTGTTTCTTGTTTAGTTTGGCGTGTGATGGTGGGTACTTATATCTGCTCAATTTGTAGTGTTGTGTGATGTCTCTGAAAGTGGTCATGCGATCCCCACGCGTCCACTGCAGCGTCGGCCGCGTGTTGGGCGGGGCGTCAGGACTGTCCACGGTCGTCGCGGCTCGGCGTGTAAGTTCGCGAGCCGCGCCGTCGGCCGCCTCATTGCCCGCAAGCGGTGGGTCCGTGTGGGAGGGGTTCCACAGGAGGAAGCTGTCATTTTTTGAGCAAATGTTGCCTTCGTGAATTTGGAAGATGCGGGCCGCTTCCCGGGAAATCCAGCCGCTGCCGTAGCTACGTATCGCGGCCTGCGAGTGGCTTATTATAACTGTGGCATCCGTAGTGGCTTTCGCGAGGGCTATCGACGCTTCTTCGGCCGCCTCCGTCTCTGCCGTGCGTATCGTGGCGCTCGCAATGCAAGTTCCCCTATTGTTCGTTATAGCGACCACGCTGGCGTTTATGCGAAAATCTCCGCGCATAAACGCCAGCGTGAAGTTACGGATTTCCAAGTGTCTTTTTTCTCGTATTTTAACCGCTGTGGCTCAGCATATTTCCTGAAAGCCTTGTAATTTAAGTCTCTGGCTCCCTTAGAGGAGTGTGCGCACTTTTTTACCTATGAAGAACTGTGTGAGCCCAAGTATAGAAGGGATCAAAATATACGTTCCTCTTATGCATGCTTTATGATTTGTGCGGTTTAACGTCCCAAAACCAGCTCTGATTATGAGAGACGCCGGAAATTTCGACCACTTGGGGTTCTTTAACGTGCACTGACATCGCACAGCACACGGGCCTCAACATTTCGCCTCCATCGAGATGCAGCCGCCGCGGCCGGGATTCGATCCCGCGGCCGTCGGATCAGCGGCCGAGTACCATAGCCACTAGATAACCGTGGTGGGACTGGTTTGCATTTTAGTGCCGCAAAACAAATGATTGCGTACCAACTAGTCCAACAAAAAGTCCTGCTAATCTCGTGATAAAAACGCACCTGCATGCACATTAGTGTTGTGTTTAAAATAAATGTATTATTCTATGAATCCTGTAAACATAAAATGGTAGAAAGGAACAAGAAATTGCTATGTACAGTTCAACACGTAATTTCTAGCATAAAACTAAACATAGAAGTCAAAGTAGAAAGATAGAGGAGTAAGAAAAAATATGAGAGACTAAATGCAGGCAACTACCACGCAGAGACAGGTGCATAAGCAAGAAATTTTTCTCAGATAGTTTTCTTTTGTAAAATTCTTCTTGCACATGTAAGTCGCGACAACATAACCCGAAGTTGTCACGACCTACAGCTTTCTTACAATGAACATGCAGATTAGCAGTGTGCCGTCGTGTCTGATGTTACATGACAATGATGGGATGCCTAGGAGCTTAGGCTTCCACAGTGAGCTTGTGGCACAGCCTCATGTTTTGGACACTCCTAGTACTGTGGTATAATGGAAACAGTGAATTAGTGCTTCACTTAAATACTATCAAAGCACTTCCTCTCGTAATTTACAGACACTCCATCTTCAAACAATCATCGGCACATGAAGTATCTTAAGAAACGAAAAGAGTATCATAATGAAAATTTTCGCCCTTATGCGTGTATACTCTAATGAGGCGGCTAAAGAGTGCGGTGGGGTTGAGATGGGGCAGTAAATTTGGTGAGGGCATAGACAAGCTGCTGCAGCAGGAACCCGATGGCGCCTGGCACCCCGAACCCCTGCACCAGGCGCTGTGTGAGCCTGTGGCAGCTCTTGCATCTGACAGCCAAGCTGGGTGCCCAGCTACTGCAAGCTGGGCGTCTGGGATTCCCCGGGCTGGTTGAAAAAAGATCAAAATCAATTCGTCTAAGGCAATGCTAACGTGGCCTCACAGTATTTACTGTTTTGATCTCAATTTACGCAACTGTGAGCTCATGCACAAATGCTGACTCTCTACTGAAGCACCACAAATTTACATGCACACTAACATACGGAAAAAAAGCATGCCCACCTTTCGCCAACATATACGACTACTTGCATTTTTCAGAACATCCACAGATTGCTTTCATATACAGAGGTAACGTGAAAATGAGTAAGCAACTGTACCTTTATGTATCTGCAGTCATACACGTACTAACCGACATTAGTGAGCAATGCTGGAGGGGGGTGTCTATGCTAATTTGGTATTGCAACATAGCACAAACAAAAGCCATGTGTGCAAAGCAAATGCGAACACTTCAAGTGGAAGGCTCGACATCGTAGCTCTGGCTGTTTGCTTTCTTGACGTTCACAGCTTTGAAAAAATCGACTAAGTTGTGATTTCACCAGGCACACAATAGTTCGAGTAGATCAGAGGCCACAGCATATGGGCACAACAAGGCAAATATCCTCCTTGGCAAGCTACATATCATGAGCGTAGCAGATACGCGTGACATCCCTTACTTCCCACATAACACGAGAAATAGCGCGCATTATTGTGCCTGACTAAAAAAAATGGCCGCATTTGTATAGTCCGAGTTGTATTTCTTACAGACATTATTAACACGAGCCACGATTTCATACGTTCGCACGTCTGTCAGGTGCATAGAACACATCAATGAACATCAGAATACGTTAGGTAAGCAGTGCTAAAAATTTGATGTCAAAATCTTATGGCATACACGCCAGTACACTTTATTTTCGTGATCTCATTTCTAGCTTCAAAATTTCTTTCATTTAAACAAACTAATGTAGGGCCTGTGTTTAGTTTTGCGAATGCAGCAGCATCTTTCTCGGATCGACGACGTCAGTGGCTGGTAGCATGCGCAACGGAGGACTGCAGCTGATCACAGACTTCATGAAACTACACTGTGCCGTGGCAGCCCCCCCGTAAAATGGCGCTCGCTACCTTGCGAGTTCTCGATCGCAGCCAGTTCACTATGTTCCCCTTTACTGTGGATATGACGAGTTGTCCTCCGAACAGCTTCCTGTTGTAGGAAAATAAAGCGCGCACATCAAACAACGCACGTAGGGGCAACAGACCGCGGCAGTAACAGTTTGTACTCACCTCAGTTCAGTGTTCCGTGACTACCGGAAAAATTACGGAGTGTAGAATTTCTTCTTAGGAGAAAGTAGTACGCTACTGCGCCAAAGTTGCAACTGATCCGGACGAATAACCGATGAAAATTCAGTCAGCTGTTTCCCACAATGGTTGCCATTTTGTTCGCGCTTTGACCTCCAATTGGCGAAAAAGCATCTACCATCGAACACGAAGAAGACTCATATATGGAACGCGCTTTAACAAATGTCATGTTACGTTGCAGAATAGTAATACACCACCACGCGTCGCGGAAAGCGGATTGCATAACGAGTGCGAGGAATCATTTGAAAGAACACAGGGGTGCATGCTTTGTAGCTCTGCACCTATTACACAGGCATCATCAAAATCATCATTATGAAATGATCTTCAACATTTATGTCATCATTATTACGAAGCTCTGCCTCTTGAAGCAGTTTTGTCGTATCGTGCCATGCGTCACGCGACAGGCGACGTGCGCAGCCCCGACAGCAACCTGACATAGCTCTTCGATATACCTGATGGCGAGATCACCTTGGCCAGATCCCTAAGCCTTTACAATGGCCTTTAAGAAGGTCGCTCCTCCAGCTTACGCTCTCTGTCCTGCGATTCTGCGCAGGCCTGGGTGTTTTTTTCACCGAAAGCGCGTACGTGCAGTGCGCTCACGTTCCTTTGAGATGTAAGAGCATGGGCAAAGTAATTCCTGGTAATTCGTAAAAGTGCAATTGTTAATGAGCAAACTACATATATCTCATCGGAAGGTGTCCTTGAGCTGTATCAGCGTCAAGACGCCCGGCACGATGCCAAATTAACAATAAATATTGTTCCCCAAGCAGCTACAAAAGCGTGCGAGCCGTCTATCAGAAACAATAAATGATCGACCACAGCTGTAGATGGGTTTGTACCCTGTGGGACTCGAATGGGCGACCTTCTAGGAATAGAGGTTAAGACCATGATAGGAGTCGAACGGAAAACCTTTCTTGGTAAAGTGAATTAAGACGGACCACAAGGCATTAGGGTAGAATAAGACGGTTTATCACTGATTAAGCCGGATTTGGGTGAATCCTAGAGTATTAAAGTGGATTAGGTCACATTACTGCGGGTTAATCAATTAGACTGGATTATGGCAGATTATAATGGATTAAGAAAGATTAGGGTACAATGAGGTAGCATAACGTGGATTAAAGCATTTTTAGTGCACACTGACAGATTAGGACAGCATGGGGTAGATAAAACAGATTGCTGAAGATTAATCGGGATTAGGGCACATTACGACGAATTGGATTAGAGCATATTATGCTGAAATGACATGAGATTAAGGCATATTGCGGCGGATTAGAGAGGAATATGGCGGAACAGCAGATCAGAGTGAATTGAGGTGGATAAGGACCGAAGAAAGTGGCCGGATGAACGGAAGAAACGAATCCGGGCGGATAGCGGACGGAAACTAATCTGGTGGTAACTACTTGTTGTTGGGCTAGCTGGTTTATACTTTCGAAGGAAGTATCAAGCGCAGGTAATAGGGATACAGACATGGAAAACACCAAAAAGAAGAGCCATGCTCGACTAAACTCTGTTGTGAATTAATTTTATTAACATATACAGCGGAGCAAAAGTGCGCAAGCGCATTCCACATCTAGGTTATAGCCGCGCGCATCAGCAATCGTGCAGATTGAAGCAATGTACCTGAGAAATGTAACTCTTTACTGTGCAAAAGAATGGACGTGTCAGTACACATGCGGTACATTTCCTTCTAATGTGGTATGCCTCGAAAATTTCCCTACCCGCACAGCATTGCCACTCCTGTCTACAATGCCAATACTAGTGAACAATATTTCACAGGCGCATGAGGCTTAGGCAAATGATAGGCACCTATATTAAGCACCCGTGGCTCGTGTTCCCTTGCTCGGACATTAACGCCATTACAGGTTCTTCCGACATACACATATGAGCGGAATCTCTTAAACTAGGCCTACGGTGCAAGGGTCATACCAACTGCTATGGTTCTTTCGAAACTGGGCTTCTTTCTGGGCGTCGAAATACGCAGACAAAGCCCAGGGAGCTTGCGTGGCGCTGAAAACGCACTATGGGCTCCGTCCACTGACCAGAGGGCGCTACGTAGCTCTCGTAGGACGGCTCAGTGTCGCTGACATTGGCCGCTTAGGGTGCACTCATGAGACGCGCGCGCGTTCGCCGATAGCGCGCGCACGGTGGAAGCCGAGGCGACCGCGAAGATTGTGGATGATGATTGTGGATAGGTTAGGAAAGGACGCTAATTTCTGCAGCCCATGTAGGGAGCACGGCTAAGCGTCCGTGGGGATGGGAGAAAGGGAGTGAAAGAGACAGAGAAGAAAGGCCGTAGTGGAGGGCTCCGGAAATTTAGACCACCTGGGGATCTTTAACGTGCACTGACAACGCACAGTACACGGGCCTCTGGCATTTTCGCCTCCATCGAAAATGCGACCGCCGCGGCCGGGATCGAACCCACGTTTTTTGGGTGGCAGCTGAGTACCGTAACCACTACACCACCGCGGCGGACGCGACCGCGACGCCCGCGTTTCTTCGCTGCTTTCCGGGCGTGCTTCGATGAAAACCACACGCACGCTCGCGTCGCCCTTCTGGAACAGTTTGCCGCAGGTTTGGAGCGCGCTTCCCAAACGAAATAAAACGAAAGAAAGTGGGACGCGCGGTGTAGACCGGCTGTATAGAGTTCGAGACGCGCGCGTCGTGTTTACCCGATTTTGCTTCTTCTGTCCGCCAGGCTCTGCATTCTGGCGCTGGTGTCGCACATGGAAAACCCGACTGCACGGAGCCTATACGCCATGCGCAGCGCCTATAGGGGTGCCACTGAAAGCCGCGTAGCGGCGGCCGTTGGAACCGCTGGTGGGTCGCGTAGCAGACGCCTCATTTCACTGCAAGCATGACGGAGGTGCGCGCGTGCGATTGGACGCTTGTGCGCGTCCCAGATAATTACTTTTGCGGCGATAATGTGCGGAAAGGAGCCGCACTTTATAATAGTGGACATGTGTCCGATGTCACAGCTGTGTGGGACGACAATGTCACCATACGCGCCAAGTGTTTGCCACAGATAAGCGTCAACAAGGGATAGATTTGAGCGCAAAAAAGGACTGAGCTTTATATTCTCATGTTTTTTCTGAATAAAAACACTTAGTAGTGAGAGCTCGTGTAGTCGCCTTCTTTTCCTTGTTTTTCGTCCTTTTTTGCGCTCATATGTATCCCTTACTTAACCAACGCGCCCAACAAAGCGTCAACATTAAGCGTCAACAAGCTTCCATACGAAGTGGAGCTCATCGCACCGCTTTCTTTATAATGTCCCGACCACTAATGATTGGATGCGTTGACGCGTTAACGAACGTTTTTTCTCGACACAGTAGCTTCGTTTACGTGCCATGTGTTTATACAGTAGATTTTGAGGGATCGCTGTCGCAACCGGCGCATGGTTTTCACGGGTCCGGTCACGCGAAGGTTCAGCGTTGGTAAAACTTTGAAACCAGCACGATAAACTTGTGAAATATATCTCGACAGCTTGCGCTAGTGGCGCGGGACAGTCACTACGGAGCTGGTGGTCACCTTTCTTGTCATAGCAGATTGGCTACGTATTTGCTAGGTTTTTTGGGAGCTATTACCTCAAAATGGCATTAGATTCTACTTGATCGTCAAAGCCTTCAACGCGCACAGGTGCCATATGTTTTACAGCCAATATGCATGTAGTTGAGGCGAGCGTGCAGCGAACATTCTGCACCGGTGATCGCATTCCAGTGCCATCAATAGGTAGAATGCAGCCGATTTCGTGCAGCACACGTGTGATTCCACGGCACTTTTGTAAAGCAGCCGTCATCTGCCCCACATTCTCTGGCATTGCGCTTCGCGCCATTCGTTTTTCAAGAGAGCCTAGGCACCGCGTCTTATCAGTAATAACAAGCTCATGTGCATTGTAGCGTCTACAGTGCGGGCGAGGCGACCAAGTGTAAACGTAGTAGCGTCCACTGAAGACGTAGCGGCATAAATGCAGAAATAAAACCACGGTAATCGTTCTCACACTGTCGTAAACAAAGCGCGATTGCTGACCTGCGTCGTACAGCCACAATCTACCGCCGCCGTCGCTCTCGCTCATGAAATAGCACGGGAAACCTGTAGAAGTGCGTTCCTGGCTATTTTTTTTTGTGTGTGTTTGAGCAGCCGAAAACGCAGCAGTTATTTTTCGACATCTCTGAAGCCCGACAGAGTCGTTAAATCACGATGAAAACACATCCATCCGTGCACTCGCGTACACGCTCGCGGTAACACTGCTCGCCCAGACCCACCAACGCTTCCGAGCCGTGGCGGCAGATGGCGTCGTCGGCGCTTTGCGCATCGCCTATATTAGGACAGACTGCTAGGCTAGTTGGTTATGCATCGTGAAAAGTTCAACTTAGCGCGAATTACGCAGGGACACAAGAAGAGCGCCCGTCCTCTCTGTTTCGTTTCTGCTTGTGTCCCTGTGTAATTCGCGCTAAGTTGAACTTTTCACGATGAAAATGCAGTAGGCACTCGGTACCTTTTCGCCGCATTTCTCTATTAAATTGTACGAATCCTTATGCACATAGGGCACGTGTACTACTTCATTCCTTTTAGTTCCGAGAACGTGATGGCGTTCCTTCTCTCCCGTAATGCCTCCAAGGTTTCATTTTCGTATAATGTAAGAGCAAGTACACTCGCGAGTTTCTCATTCACGGCAATTTAATGTCCCATAGTGGTTTCCCGAGCTCCACGAAGCATTTATGTCGGAAATTGATCGTGGTTCTGGTTGCCGAAACGCCATTCTAAATCTAAGATAACTGGCTCTCTCTCCTACGTATCTTTATAAAGGGAGCAGAAGGAAAGAAAAACAAGGGCGTCGTTAAGGAGAAAAATTCCCGCATATCTGCTTGCTCCGCCGAAAATGACGTCGAAAGAGGATAGTCTTCTGACGCCCCCGATACGTAACGTCCTCTCTTCTACCCCCTCCCGTGCCTCATGTCCTCCCCCTCCACTCTCGCTTCTACCCTGATGGAGGTATTGGAAGTGTTGCTGAATTCTATTCAGATTTCCTGCATTCGCCCTGCTCTCGCGCCATTTGTCGGGGACTTTTATTGTTGTTGGCTTAAATCCAGCGGTCGGGTTGTTTTAGGGGCGAAGCTCCTTATGGCATGACCTGGGCGGTTCTTGGTTGTCGATGCATCCTGCGTAGCCAGTAGCGTCTCCCTTAGCATACAATAGCATACAATAGATGGCGCTGTCCCATAGAGATGCATGCAAACTGCAGTTGGGTGACGATACACTAGATGGCGCTGTACGTATTCTGCGTCGTCATCTCCATTTTTCATTTCCGAGAGGGCGCTGTCCCATAGACATGCGTACAATATGGCGGTTGGGTGAAGGTACGCAAGATGGCGTTGGCGGTGCAGCTGCTCTCCGATTGGCTGCTGCGCGGGCTGCGCGAGGAGCGCTCCTCTCATTCTCCTGGATCGTCGCCGTACGTGTGGGATCGCGCTTGGTTGACCATGGACGGTGAGAAAAAAATTCCGAACGTTGTGTCCGAAGCGCGGATTCGAACCACAGACCCCTCGCTTTCGAACGCGCTGCACTATCCACTACGCCACGAAGCTTTTTTTTTTCTTTATTGCCTTCTTGAACAAAGTACAGACGCAATCAAAAGCGCACACGCATACACTATTTACGCACTGGTGTGACCATCTCTAAAGCTTTTTCATATCTTTCAAAACATCAAGGATAGTAACCCAGTGTGGTGGTTCAGGCTGGGCTCTATAAATCTCACTAATTTGTCCAACGCTCTCAATGAAGGTTTCCCTCGAGGATTTTACATGAACATCTGCATGCCGCACCTGCATTCTCGTTTTCCACAAAGCATGAAGACCCAGGACCATGATCATATCGCATGGCTCTTCTACTGGTAAAAACCTTATGCCATAAGAATCTAGTGGTAATTCTTTCTTTAAAGTGCGCTGAAGCACGTCCCAGAAAAATACTGCATCCCAGCAGTCTACAAAAGCATGCTCTATATCCTCTGGTTTATTACATAAATGGCAGTTTGTTGTCCAAGGTACAAATAAGCCTTTTTCCTGAAGCCATGTTTTTACAGGTAGACTATTCGTATGTAGCTTGAAAAAGAATGTTTTGGCAGCAGGACTTATTGGCATTTTCTTGACTCTTTTCAAAATATTCTGTCCTGGGTATCCATGATATGGCAAACGGTACAAAGGAGTCGGGAGGAGCGCTTCAATTAAATCCTTATAGAGTTTCTTTCTGGTGACGTCACTCAAGTACTCTAAAGAAAATCTCACTTTCAACATTCTGTATGAAAGTAAGACCTCCCGCAGAAATCCAGATACGGTACCCTCCAAATCATCACAAGAGGAAATTATGAAATCTGTGATTAATCTCCGTAGCCTGGTATATATGACTGTTCGCAAAAAAGGATCTTCCACATTCCTAAGGAACATAAACCTAGAAACAATCTGACGTAAAAATAAATGAACAAGGGCAACACCTCCGCGTTTAACAGGAATGAACAGGTTGGTTCGACTGATTTTCTCCCAAGTCGAGGCCCAAACAAAAACTGCAAAGACACGATGTATCTTCTGGATACTAGAACGAGACGTACATAAGACATTCATAACATACCATACACGTGACAGCAGAAACACATTACACACAGCAGCACGCGAGAACATAGAGAACTGCCTGCCTTGCCATGCATCTGCTTTTTCTTTTAGTTTCAATGTTTGCTCAGCCCAATGTTCATCAGCATGTCGATACCTATCAAGAGGCACACCCAGATACTTTGTTGGTGAACACGACATACGCAAGCGTGAAAACGTATCTGGTGTACTGTTCCAATTACCCTGCCAAAAGCCACAACTTTTCTGCCAGTTTATCTTACACCCTGTGTATAAGCAAAACTTTTCAATCACAGATGTTGCCTCAATGATGCTGTCTGTGTCAGAGAGGAAAACAGCAATGTCATCCGTGTAAGCAAGTAACTTTACCTCAGCTGAAAGCAAGCTGTACCCACGGATATTTTCGTTTTGAATTACTGCCAAACAAAGAGGCTCTATGTAGGCTGCAAATAGCAAAGGTGACAATGGGCACCCTTACAACGCTTATCGGGTCCCATCAAACATGTGGTATTAAAGGTCGTAGTATCGCAACAAACATACATATTGCGCGAAGTGTTTTGGAAATTTGTGATGTAGTTGGTGATCATGTAGCAATGATTCAGTTCGACCTTGCAAAAGCATTCGATCTAGTTTCCCATGATGTTCTATTTTCTGTACTTGAGCACTTTAACGTGGGCAGTGTAATTTTTGAGGGTGTTAAAATGGCATATGCAAATTGTTCGACTCGAGTAATCGTCAATGGAGAGTTGACTGATACTGTACATGTACGATCTTCAGTACGCCAAGGGTGCACAACGCCACGAAGCGCACATCGACACATGCACCACGATGACAGTAAATACCCAACATTAACGAAAGACTGCGCGTTTCTAACGCGTTTGTGCTAGCGCGTTACGGCCCGTGTAAGAAGCTGGTGTAAGACGCTGTGGCCTCTCCGCCTTATACTCTCTCAGCAGTCATGTGATGGCGTCGGCAAACGCGGTGCGCGTTCCTGCCTGTGTAAGGGGCTGCGTAAGACGTCTTTACATGATGATCGATTGGGCGAATTACACGGAAGGTTCATGGTTTACCGATGATTCCCTCCGGAGCTTCGCCCACTCATCATCATTCACCCCGTGGATATGCTGTGATTATTTTTACACGGGGCTTGCGTTCTACACCATTTATAACGCGTTCATTTCAACATAAAAACAGTTCAGTGTGCATTCTTAATTGAAAGAACGCTGAAGATCCCAGTCATGTACGTGAATTTTATCTCAAACAGGTGTGACGTTTTCTATGTTCTGTATAAAATGAACGTGTATGACCCCGTCCACCAGTTATAGTAACACGGTTGGTCTTCACTACGCGATTGGTTTAGGTTGAGTGGTCAACTCGACTGAGAGACAGACAGACAGACAGACAAAGTTTTTTGCGTTTATGTAGCCCGAGAAAGACATTCGTCTTTAAAAGATTAATATACAAGATCTACATTATATAAGTTTGATCTAGTGTGGTATGCTATCAACGTAACTTCTTTCATGGCCCATCATGACCAGACAGATTCTTTCAGGCCAAACCAGGATTCTCTGGCAGTTATTTCGTCTACACGAATTAGTAGCAGCTATTACCAGGAGCTATAAAACCACCAAAATCCAAGGACGCATCCAATGCGAAACTGCTAATTACTGACGTCACATTTATACTCTATTTTTCAAACCTTTTTGTATACAGTGCAACCCACTTACAACAATACTGAAGTGCCATGAAAATCACATTGTTATAACCGATAATTGTTATAACATGGTTGCATGAAAAAAAGCTAAATGAGAGGACCCCAGGCTGGTTTGCGTATGTGTGAGGGGGGGGGGGGGGACAATGGCTAAAAGCCTCTTCCCATATTCAGTATGCTTCACAGCATGACAATGAGCGTAAAAATGCCCAAAGATGCCCCTGAACCAACTTTGAGCTGCACACAAAGGACCCCGCTCCCTACCCATCCCTCCCTGCAGCAGTGTTATTTTAATCCCCACCTTTGATTTCAGTAGAAAGAGAAAATAGTGCTGAGGCTTTTCTGGGAAAGATTGCTGAAGTTCCTCAAAACCAGCTTTGGAACCAGTGTCCTTTGTTGCTAACATTTTTTTTCAGGATAAGCCTCATGTTTAGAACTGGTTTCCATCATATGACAATGGGCCAGCCTTCTGTAGAGGGGAACAGCAAGTGTGCAGTGGCAAAAGTTCGCTTTCTCTCCAAAGATTTCACAATCAATTACCTCTTGGCACCAATACACAGTACACCCAGCAGCCAGACTTCATTGTTATAACCAACAATAGGGCATGGAAACATTGTTAAAAGATGGTTGGTTCACCATAGAAAACATAGAAAAGTTGATGGTGCAGCAGCTAACCATTGTTATAAGGATATATTGTTATAACCGGTATTGTTATAAGTGCGTTCAACTGTATTATTGTATGATAATGACCATGCTGTTATTGGTGCCTTTGTCCTCTTTATGTAACACACTGAAAAGGGCCCTCAACGGACAATAAATGATGATGATAATGATGGTGATCATGATTTCGCACGTACCAGTAGTAACGTGGCAAAATTGAAGCGGACAAACGGGCACTCGATTTGAGCTCCACTAATATTTCGTTCTTGTAGCGAACGTTGTATGCCTCCTGTTTCTTATCACGGCATGCTATTGCTATCTGATGCAATAATTACTCATTTCTGGCGCAGACTACAGCGTATGCGGTGTCAGCTACAGCCATGACCCGGACACCGGACTTGACGTAGACGACTCGAAGGCTGAAGGTCTCATCATCGGTGGTACGGAAGTCGTCACCTCTTGGCCTTGGATGGTTGAGATCAGCCTCAGAAACAAGAAAAACAAAGTACCGTACGACTTTATTGCTCTCAAGATTATGTATTTGCATAACATTGCCTATTTGTCTGATGGTCACCAGGAAAGGAGCTTGAGGATTATTTATGCCTATGAATAAATAGAACGTGTGCGAACTCTGCAACATAAACTAAGACAGAATAACACAAAAATATGTGGCTGATCCCTCTGTCTACAGAATCGGTACAACACGAAAGTGAAATATGTCTTCGCATAAGCAGTTGAATGTTTACTGTTACATCGAGGTGAACTTGCCCAATGCTATCGGAGTTTCGCTGGTACGGCACTGTTTGACGTGAATGAAGTTCAATGAACCCACGTTCACGCATCGCCTCCTTGACTTCAAGGACCAACCCTTGTGGTAACTGAAGTAGTCTGCGTAACAACTAAACACTTTCAATTGTAAATGCCGCGCGACAGAGGTATCGCTCATATTTACTTGCGCCATATTGACACGTCAACATCGTTACTGTGCTTGAGTGCGTAACACAGAAGTGTTCTTGTTGCCATCACGCTCAAAGAGTAGTCGGCTGGGGAACTCTACCCACGACGGAAGGTAACCGGTGCTCTACCGCTGCGCTGTCGGCGCACATACGCTGGAAGCTGTCCGAACGCGGCTATGTTCTTTCTTATCACGCTTCTTTCCGATGCCCGCGCAGCTCCGCATGCGTGCATCGAAGCGGACCTAGGAACGCCCCTGGAATGCTGCCGCCATCTCGGAGAGGCGAAGTAAAGCTGCCGTGATTCAATTTTCTTCTGCTGGATGGAGGCGCTATTCCAGGCAATGTTTTGGATACGCACGCTAAGCCGGATGAGGGCGCCGAAGAACGAACGAAGTGGGATAAGAAGGAACATAAGCATGTAAGGCGCGTTAATACAGCTCCGCTCATGTGCAGCGTCAGCGCATTGGCACAGCACCGGCCACCTCTCATCGTAGGGCGGGAGGCTATTCCCCACACATGAACAGGAGTTTCCCTTCCGGTTTCTGCATGTTTATTTTACTGTGTGATATCCGTTACAGTAGTGACGTAGGGGGTCGTGGTGGGCCCCGGCCTAAAACACTTCCGTGTTAAAATATAAAGCTAGGGAGGATGTAGCTGCGCATCGAGGACGTTTGTTGTCCCTTGGTGAAACGCGCAGATATTTGTACTTCGTTGGTTGAACATTTATTTCATCATATAAAAAGAACTTGTCTTCATATCACCTTCCGCTGTCTAGTGTTGTTTGGTACCTTTCTAACGAACTCCCCAAATCTCACAATCAGAGCAAAGCAGTCAATAAAAAAAATCACGCATCTCCACGAAGTGAACCGTGGCGAGTGGGCGAAGCGCTGGGGATCGTTCGGTGCTACCGTAAATCGCCCGTGACATTGCCCACTCATGCATGTAAATGAGTAACAACGTGTTGTCATTGATGCTCCTGGTCTTTATGAGGTTCCTGAGCTCCCACGTCTTATATTCTGCCGAGTTCCAGATTACTTTTAGTAAACGCGCACGCTGCGAATCCTTATGGTTCAACTACGCACAAGAGAAATGTCCCGCCGGCGCTACATTGCATGTCAAGATCCAGTGCCTATATATATATATATATGGGGTGGCCGGTGAGCGCGAGCAGTCGGTTTTTTCAATTAAGAAACTCGCTAGCAGAGAATCACCATAGGGAATGTTGGAACAGATCTCTGCGACACAGGCAGCAAATGAACACCACAGGGCTCCGTGATTTCGCCGATGCTTTTCAATTTGAGAATGATTATTCTACCGAGTGAACTGGGCAACATCCCGGGAATTCATCACTCAATCTATGCGGATTATGTCACGATATGGATAGGCGACGGCAGTGATAGATACATCGATCACACTTCAAGAAGCGTAGTCACAGTGGAACGATACCTAGAATGTACGGGCCTTCGACGTTCGCCAGAAAATCGGAACTCGTTCTATACAGGCCCACGCTGAGAGGGAGGCCGCCCAAATCATACGAAGGCAGCCGCCAATATCAGGAAACAAGAGTCAACAACGCGCATGACAAAACGCTACCCGCAGTCCAGCAGTTACGGGTACTAGGACTAATCATCGAGTCCAAGGGAAGCAACGGAGAAAGCGTACGCGAACTAGAAGCCAAAGTTGCTAACGCGATGAGGCTAGTGTCCAGAGTTACAGACACCGAGGCATGGGGAAGGCCAGGGTCATGCGCCTAATATTGGCGTTTGTAATTAGTAACATTGCATACGTAGCGGCCTTCCACAACTGAAACAAAGCAGAAACCAACAGAATCAACGCCTAAATAAGTCTGCAAACAGGCCTTAGGCATTCCGGAATATGCGAGCACGGACCTACTCGTCAAATTAGGAATTCACAACACTCTAGAGGAGATAGCCGAAGCCCAAAGCGTCTCGCTACTAGAGAGACTGTTCGCTACGAAAACGGGCAGAAGCCTATTGGGAAAAGTTGGTGTAACATACCACGTTCGGAACGGCGAGAAACGAGACATTCCTAACCAAACTCGTGACCAATCCACTCCCCAGAAACATGAATCCCATCGCTAACAGAGAACGCAGACGTCACAGTGAAAGCACTGCTGAAGACACAAGGCCCGAGTGACAAATCCGTATTTGTTGACGCGAGCACGTACGCCAAGCAGAGAGCACATGCCGCAGCGGTGGTCCATGCGACCGGAAAATGCATGTACGGTCTTAACATCCCGAATTGTGGAAGCATAAGAGGTGGCCATCGCCAACACAGCGTGGTTCTGAGCGACTCGCAGGTCGCGATCAGGAACTTTGCGCAAGGACGCACCTCGCAACAGGTCCTGCGAATTCTAACGAATAGCCAGGAACTGAAGCTTTCGAACGAACCCAGATATATAATCTGGTTCCTGGCACACACAGACACCGACGCATCCAACCCGAACGAGACGGTCCTCGCGCTGTCGCAAGCACTAACGTACTGCGCAGCGCAAAGGGCATCCTCAACGGGAGATGCTGTTGTCAAAGACGAACCGCTGAAGGACAGGCTAACCAGTTATGCGGAATACACAAAGAACTATCGAGACTCGAGGCGGACTTTCCTTCCACCTCTTCCAAAATTAGATAGGAAACAGGCGACCGAGTGGCACATATTGCATGTCTTATCCTAGCCCTGTCCAGCTACACAGGATTTTCCCAGAACTCTACCCAGACTGTATATGTAAAGTCTGTAAAACAGAAGAGGACTCCCAAAGTCATATATTATAAGGCTGCCCCAATCAGCAAACAGACGCCCCAGAGACTCTCCGGAAGCGATTCCGGAAAACGCTGCTCGGCTCCTACCTACAGGACCAAACCTGGGCAGGGAGACTACAGGAAGACAGGTCTTCCGCCCTCCATCTGAGCGGTCTGGCCCGGATCAGCAACTAGCCTGACCTCGACCTAAAGTTGTTTCACTCACGCTGCCTGCGCCGGCGTTGTCACTCGCAGGCGAGGGCGCCTTTTGGTTCCTTGTGAGCTTGTACAGCGTTCGCCGGAGAAGGAACGTTTCCATTGTCAACGCGCGCCGTTCGCTCTCTCTCGCAACAGCAGACGATTCTGTGCCGTGAGCACAGAAGCACAACGTGGATTGACAAGCCTCGACCCTAAGGTACTTCGCCCTTAAAACGTTGTTCGCTTCAAGAGTAAATGACAACTTAGGCTCAATTGTCTTGTCTTCGTTGAGAGGTTCTGCAGGCTTCGCGTGGCGATCCGACGGCTGAACATGGCAATTTCTCCCGCACGCTTACGAGGCTACCGCGCAAGTACCACTGGCCTCGTGTGAAGATCGACGTCGCCCGGTACGTGAAGACACGCCAAGACGGCCAGCGACGCAACGTGCCGCCTGCTAGGCTAGCCGCATTGCCGCCTGCTAGGCTAGCCGCATTGCCACTCACGATCGGACCACATGCCGTGCTTGTGTGTGTGCGCGAGTTGACCTCTCTCTTTCTCGCTTTCTTCTTTTCTTCCATTCCTTTCCTGTCTCCCTTCACCCCTTCCCCAGTGCAGGGTAGCAAACTGGATATCTTCCTTCCGGTTAACCTCCCTGCCTTCCGCCCATCATCTCTCTCTCTCTTGATAGCGTTCCAGCGTGTCAGGGTGGAAATACTTGGGCCGTTTCAGGCGTCGACAAGTAGAAAGAAATCGAGTGTTGCATTACAAGTGTTGCATTACTCTACGCTGAAACAAACGTCGTGACGAAATGCAGTGCTCCAAGGGAGACAGTCCATTGCTGCGGAAATGGTTGTTAATCACGGTGCCATGGTAGTTCTCAATGCGGAAAAAAATGACCTTCGGGGCAAACCTAATTCAAACGGTCGTTTGGTACACTCAGAGAAGCCAGAAATGACCAAACGCAACGTCTGAACATGATCGCCAGAGTGCTTGCAACATATGTCGACGTCGAACACAATACGTGCCTTACGTGGCCTCCGCTAATGACTTGTTCAGAAACGATGACTAGCGTTATAGCGCCTGTTGCGGTTCTTACAAAAGCTGCGCGACAAAACATCTGGTTTCAATGGCCATTGTTTACAGACCCTGCGCGGCCACGCCGCTCGGCTGTGTGCGCATGAGCGCCTCTTTTCAATGCGCACGTCTCTCCCCGTCGCACGTCTCTCCCCGTCCCATTGCTACAGCGCACGTGCTCAGGTGCTTGCTGGAGTTGTCGCCGTCGGTTCTCCTTCCACGTGCTCGGCAAATTCATGAAACAGGCGTGATACGTACCGTATCTCAGCGAAGGCGCTGAAATGCCCCTCCATTCACCGAGCCACGCACGCATTTGAAACAAGGAACCACTATGGCACAAGACCGGCCCTAACTGCTGAACATACGCGGCAATTCGCACGATGGCGCCGCAACCAATGACTGAGTCACTACGGCTTTCCTCTGGACTTGCTGAACTTGCCCTTGCTGGGCAGCGACATGTCCCGGATTGAAGTCTGAATAGTTCCGCGCTTCATCACGTCATCGACCAAAGTGATCCCAACTTTCGGCCCGTAGTAGAGTCATTCTTAGGCTACAGCCACCATATTCCTTCACTCGCTCACCTGTGCTGTCAAGGTCACATGTGTGAACCTCGGCTGCGAGCACGTTTACAACGAGCACTGCATTCTTCGTGCCATGACGGCAAAGTTCCCAAGCGCGCAGTCACTTGCTGACTTGAAGTGGGTGCAGTTCTTTAGATGTTGCCCAAGCTGTCGAAACGCTTGGAAGCAGTTGAATTTTTTTTCATTCCGTGTGCAAATGGAGAGATTGGTTTCTCAATTACGACGAGTTTTTTAAAGGGTAAAACAGAATACACTTGGAAAATTTGCAGATAGCGCTTCAGGTGATGTTGAACTTCCGCAATAAATGCGAGTCCATTATATCTGACTACCCTATAAGTACATCTCAAGGGAAAATCTTGCTTCAGAAGCTGCGAGAAATTGGGTGAAGTTGATTGATTTGTGGGGTTTAACGTCCCAAAACCAGCTCTGATTATGAGAGACGCCGTAGTGGAGGTCTCCGGGAATTTCGACCACCTGGAGTTCTTTAACGTGCACTGACATCGCACAGCACACGGGCCTCAACATTTCGCCTCCATCGAAATGCAGCCGCCGCGGCCGGGATTCGATCCCGCGACCTTCGGATCTGCAGCCGAGTGCCATAACCACTAGACCACCGTGGCGGGGCGAAATTGGGTGAAGTAGTGTAAGAGTTAATAACGCTAAAGAAAACTGACTGTGAATTCCTAAATAAATAAAAAGGAAGCCCAGTTTCAACACTCCACCCTCTCTCTCTATCTCTCTCTCGTCCCATCCCGATTTCCATAGTTAATTGTTCGAGTGCGGTCCGCCTGCGTGAATGCGACGTACAGAAGTGATCACGTGACTACTCCGTTCGCGTAGACGCAGGACTTTGCCCTCCTGTGTGAACCCACACCTAAAAGTTTCTCTACATGGTCTTTCGCCATCACGGCCACGCCAAAATATTTTGCTGCAGCCGTTCGCGAAACGAGAGGATTGTTAATTGAAGAGAAAAGTACAAGGTAGTAAATGTTTCTCGTGGAGTGGAACACCTCAGCCGTCCTGTGTTGGGGGATTGGGAAGGGCGAATAAAGTAGAGAAAAGAGATGTTTGAACAGCCGTGAGACAAACGAGTCATGGGCGCAATGACCGTACTAATAGACAGGGGACACATCAAACCCTGCACGCGGGAGCACACAGCCTGGCCAACCCCTTGTCCTCGATGAAGGTTAGGAGTGTGGAAAGAGCAGAGCGTCGACATTCGATGCGGCGAGTAAGATGTGACAAGTGCTGCAGTGCAGAGCACGGCGGCCCGTGTTTTCTGTAGCTGTTTCCGGGCGGAGACGAAGGCCGAGAAGCAACACGAAAGGTTGGAGAGGGCATTCACCTGCCCGAAGTCAATGAAGAACATTTTTGCTGGCAAGATGTGAACTGGGGTTCTTGAAAAATCTATTTAGAAAAGCTTGACGTTTAATGGAGCTCTTTTTTACCTTAGAACGCCTTCGATTGCACCACGGATGACGTCATGCAATGAACTATTTTTGTCACGCAACCCTCCGTTGTTAATTTCCTATGAATTCATTACTACGTCTTGTGCTTACGTCCCCTCTTCGTAAAGAGAGTTTGGTATGGTGAGCTTATTTTATAGCGCGCTTACGGACTTCCTACTCTCCGGAGACACATTTTTCTGGAATGCGCGCCGACTCTCTGTTTTCCCAACTCGTCCAAGGACGCCGGCACATGTCTCGTATGGTCTTCGCAATAATACACGTGTACCACTGTAACGATAATAACTGCTTTCAAACTGCGCTCCAGTGCAATGCCCAAATTCTTATCAAATGTCAGCACAGCTGATCACTGCATTTTAAAGTTCTTTACTTGCTATAATCGAACGTTATTGTCTTTGGTGTATTGCCTTTGTGAATATCAGCCCAACCTTTGTTTTCTTGCTAACATAGAAACGTGCTATTGCACTTGGTCATCTCACGTGCATACTGTTAAGCGTTTTATGCTTTTGTCGTATACTATTTAATTATCCCTTCCCCTCTGTGTTATCATACATGTACGTTGAGTGTATGCAAATTGAAAAAAAAAAAGCCACATAATCAAGCACATGCACGAAATTTCGCTGCCATGGCACACTCGAGCGTAATACGCACTTCGTATGTTCATTCCGACTGTATTTAATACACGCCAAGCTAGGGAACATGCAAGCAGTAATTGTAGACGTTTCTTCAAGAGGACTGCTTCGTATGTGCGTCGTTGAATCGGTGAGAATAGTTTGTGAAAAAGGTCACAATTAGAGACCTGCCTCATACATGCGACAGCGAAGTGCACGGGGGAATGCGCCGCTTCTGTTCAGCGACACAGCTTCAATTGGGAACATTGTTCAGTGGGAACCACGCTTGATAAGAGCGCGACTCCCTGGAGCTGGGCGACGCATAAGTGTCAAGTGGAAGCCTCGCGATTCGAAAAATTGGGTGTCCCGGAGTGTCAGCACGAACACAACTGGCACTAAATGGCGCATACAATTGCATTAATGAATGAAATGCAACATTTATATATAACGTAGGAGTTAAAGAGAAATAAAATCAATGTTAGGCGGTTTGAACTGAATTTGCGTGAAAAACTGTGTCTTTAAAGAATAGGACTACATAATTATTGATTAATTAAGGATCAACTACGAACGGATTGGATTAAAAACGGCCAAACGTTCATGGGTGTATCGCGAGCACACTCATGAAAGTTTGGCTCACGAAAGTTTGGCTATTTGCCTGCGCTATCCCCAGCGTTAGCTGAAGCGAGTGTACATTTTCTGCTCTTTTGTTCCCCTTCTCCCAGGTAATCTGTGGTGGGACAATAATTCATAAGAAGTGGGTATTGACGGCCGCCCACTGCTTACATTCACCCTACAAAAAAGGGAAAGCCACAATCGAGTACACTGAGAAGGATTTGCGGGTGAGAGTAGGTAAGTACATGTCCCACATATTAATATGAGAAGTCAGTGCTCGTTTTGCACTCTCAAGAGAAACAATCTGTACGAAAGTTCCCTTTTCGACGAACCTTTTTTACCCCAGTGCTTGTGTTCGTTAGGCTATGGGGAGGGATACTACTTTGTCGGTCACTGTATTATCAGTTTAACTCATAATTGAAGGACGCGTGTGTAACCGCCTGGAAAGGTGATGAATATGTATTTTTTTCTGTAAAAAAATGTAAGGATTATAAAATGAGCCGAAGCTTGTTCCTAAGACCTGGAACTAAATTATACATGGACTATTTTCAACATTTCCTTGTTCCAAACAATCTCTCCAACAGGCCAAACCTTCAGACGCATTGACTGTGAATGGCGAAGAAAGGTCACGAGTTGCAAGTTGTTTGTTTTGCCGCAGACACCTTCTTAAAATATGTATGATATGTGAGAAAATTACATCACTCATCAAACACTTCGTTGCTCTGTGATTTCAGGACGCAGCAAATTTAATTACTGTTTGGCATGGAAGCATTAAAGTAATGAACAGCCCGTTGTTGAACTCATTCGTTTACACGAGACGGTGGTTTTGGCGAATTCTGAATGGATGCGGTGAAATACATTTTTAAGACAGGCCCGTGCATTGAAGCAGCCAACGCATCCTGGTTACCGCATAGTACTCATTTTGGTAATGCGGACGACGTTGCAATGGGCTAAAAATTAGTTGCAAGCGATGCAGAGCTCATGCAGAACAAAGAAATAGTTTTTCTTGTCGCCTTCCACATTAAGCGCACGAAAAACGTATAAGACAATCTCGCCGAGGTGCAATAAGGACACATGTCGGAAAAAGTGTTATGTGGAAGATGTGGTTGCAACAAAGATGCTTCGGAAAGATGATTCCATAAGAAGTTTAGAGAGATAAATGTGATACCATCCGCAACTGTCAGAAAGGAACTTGTGTATCTGCAGGACTCCTGCATATCGTTGAGAGGAGCAGCGACGCAGATTTGGAACATTTGTTAGCTTTGACAGGGTCTAGCTTAGGGGTCACTGTCGAAGTGGCAGGCGCCTCGATGCCATTGGATATTGACGTATGTGTGGATGCTGCTGTTTTTTCAGGGGGCGTACACAAATCTAATTTAACTCATGTGAAGTGTTTACCAGCTACACTGTCGTTGCGCTGGTATACAGTAGGGGAGTTGTCTTTGAAGAGTCACTGTGACGTAGGAGCTCTGTGCGGTAAGTAACGCATGACGCTGCTAGTAGCACCATACGACAACGGAAGACGGCTGACGGCTGCCAGCTATGCTATGCCGCGACTGGCTTGGGCACTTTAAGATTCTGCGGCGACAGGTGTCCCAGAAATACAGCGAAAAAGCAAGGCATGTGCAAGTAAGCATGTGCCAACGTGCACTGTAGAAAAGCAGAGCAAGAGCAAAAGCAGCATTTCTTCATGCACGCAATTTTCTCGTTCAATCCCCAGTTTCGCGTAGCATCGAGCTTGAATTCTAAGCACAGCAAATACACCGGTAACAGCTGATCGCAGTCCTAAACGATGGTCAGTTGTTCCTTGCTTGACACGTTACAACGAAACGATTTCTCTCGAATCAACAAATGTTTCAGCGTCGCTAGGTGCGCCATGCACTCATGTTCGTGGCCAGACGTCACCGGAAAGTGCTGGCCAGCGTGCGGTCCGCATTTGGCAGCGATCGTGGTAGGTGCCGATGTTGAAAACAAACACACAGCGGTTCAGCGCTCTTGCGTAAGCACCACACACGGTCACGATCACGAGCGTTGCGCTGCGACGTAAACAACCAAACATCAATATCCGCCACCCGGGTTTCTCAACTGCGCTCCTTCGGGCAAAGTCGACGGGTCGCGCCAGGCCTGCGCTGATTACTGACATGGCTCACAGTTGGTTTAGCAGCAGGCGAGGTTCCAGACTTCGAAATTCGAAAGCACGTCTCCAGTAGAGGTGGGCAAAGCGGCTCACTTGAGTGAGCGGCTCAGAACGGCTCACTTCGCTGTAGTGAACCGGTTCATTTCAACGGCTCATCGTCTCGCCGGGTCCGAGGGAAAGTGCTCTGGCGCGAGGAGAGAACGGGACCGGCCGGGGTGGCGGGCGGCCGTTCCGCTGCCTTGTTGCGCCCCCGCCCGCAATCGCGTCCGTGGTTTGCCCGTGACCCTGGGGGGACCAGTGAGCATATGTGGCCTCTTCGCAGTGTTCCTTCGGCGCTCTCACTAATTTGCTCGTGTCACTATTGCCAGAGGCAGGAGCGTCATAGACGCCATTTTGTAGTATATGCTCACTAACACGGCAAGCACGTACTACAGAATGGCGTTGGTGGTCAGCGGCGGGCGCGATAGCCGCTAGCGCCCGTTGCTGACGCTCTTGGCTCTGGAAGTAGTGACACGAGCAAAATAGTAAAAGCGCCGAAGACTCGCCACGGGCAAACCACAGCCATCCCGGCCGTGGAAACTTTCGCCAAAAACATGACGGTTAACGTGAGCTTCCTCCTGCGGGCACCCGCGGAGGAAGCTGAAGGCGAGAAGGTTTCGACTCTTGCGAGGAAGGGCGGGAGGGCATTTGCTTTCTTGCACCGCCAGTAGATGGCGCGAAAGTCGCACTCAGCAGAAGACCCAGCGTACGTATCACGGACGTGACGGAACGCGTGAACTCGAACGGAACGTTTCAGCCAATGCCAAAGATCCATTCGTTTCACCTGCACTTTATGAACCGATTCACGGTGGCGCTGCACTGCGGCGTTGGTTCAGCGGTTCAGAACGGTTGACCGAGCGATAGAAAAAGCACGGCTCACTGAGCGGCAGTGAACCGCCGCCCGCTCTAGGCTGAAACCACGGCTAGCTGTGCGAGAGAGAACCGCCTTACGCTCTCCCAAAGACTCGCCCTCACTTTCAAAGAGCCGCTTAAAAGATCCGGCTCATTCCTGAGCGGCCCATCTCTAGTCTCCAGTCGTTTCAGGCGCAAGAAAACACAGACACAAGCACAAGCGCAGCGGCAGTCTTCATTACGATGTTTTGACTCGGCAGCGATCGCGCTCAAGCCGGCGGAAGGTCAGCCAGCAGGATGGAATAGTCGGCGCCGCCGGAGCTGTAGTCGATATCACGGTGGGCACAATATCACATCACCCTGCGACACTCGCGGTCCTTGATCGTATCGCTGTCGGCCACGGTGGACGACGCGTTCATTCAGCAACGCTTCCGTGCTTCCCTAGAGCTCGGTCGTGTCTTCGCAGCGGCACCACGGCGACCGCCATACTAGGCCTAGCTGTGCGAGGTTTCGCGTCCTCTGATTGGTTGGCGCGTGGCGGGCGCGCCGCCGCCCGCCACGTCTGACATTGCTAGATCCCCTAGCGTCTGCGCGTCAGCCGCTGCAAAATCGCCGTGCGGCGACGCATTTCACGCTTTTGGCGCTAGTCGCGTGCGAACGCGTGCCTGTGGTTGGGCCTTAAGTGGTTGCTCATTTTGGGGAACATAACTAAGAACGCCACCGCTGTTCACAGCGGTCACCAGGCGAGGAGAGGGGGGGGGGGGGGTGAGGCGGCGGAGAAGTGGCGGCGGGGACGGTAAGAACACGCAACATTCAATCGTCGTCGTCGCTGCCCCGGCACGCCAGCACGCGACAGAGCCCCACGTGGTGTAGACGGAGTTGAGTTTATTTACCACATACAGTTCTGCAGCAAGTGGATGGGACCGCGAGTAGAAGCTGTATTAAAACAACTTGACAAACCCCACACCCCTGGTTCAACAGGCAAGAAAACGGCAAAGCAAAAAAGAACAGCAACAGAATACTAAACACAAAAATACACATCATGTTAAACACCTGTAATACAAAGAGGGAAGTCTTACAAATTACATGTTTAACAAAGCATATTCAAAACAGAAGTATTAGAAAATATGCGAATACTTTCATCATAAATTTGAAAACGATTTAGTATTATAGGCAAGCAATAACTTAAAAGCTTGAAAACCATAATTTGTAAGCGACCGCGGAACATACCAGTGTTCCGAGTAGCAGTCTTGGAGCAAAGAATGACTTAGCTGTAGGTTAGCTACACTGCGTAGACAACCGCTATTTTTAACGGTGTAACTTCTGAAAGAAATTAATAAGGTAGAATTGTATGGGAGGTTTTAATTTAATTGTATATTTAACGAATAGTTCTGAAGTGTGGGCATTAGATGAAATGTTTGCAACACAATGTCCCTTTTTGCAGGACAATAAGCTTATTTAATAATTGCTTTTTCCATTACACCAAATTAGGTTGCAGTAATGCAGACGTGACGTAATGAGTGCGTTAAATATCAAGAGCTTTTGAGAAACTGGCAGCACACGCTGACATTTTTTCAGTATGCCCAAGTCCGTGCAATGCTTGTTGAGTATAAGGTTGGTATGGTGATCCGATTTAATATGTTGAAAAAATGACACCCAGATTCGCGGTAGAAGAAAATTCAATTTTGATGTCATTTAACATGAGACTGTCGGAATCAGTGAGCTCATAAAGGGGGACTTGGAGCGAAAAAGAACAGCATTAATTTTGGAACACTTAATTAATGAGGAATTTCTAAGCGTCGAGGTATATATTTCATTCTCCCGGTACTAACGTATGTTGCAGAAACAGAGAGCAACTAAAAAAACTAGAGATGAAATTATGGAGCGCGCAGAGTGCAATGGAAAAAAAAATGATAGGTGTAACGTTAAGAGATAAAAAACGAGCGGAGTGGATTAGGGAACAGACAAAAGTAGCTCATATTATTACAACAATTAAGAGAAAGAAAGTGGACCTGGGCAGGACTTGTCGTCAGGAGGACAGATAACAAATGGACAACAAAAGCGACGGAGTGGATACCAAGAGAAGGAAAACGCAACAAAAGCAGGCAGAACGTTAGATGGAGCGATGAAATTAAGAAGTTCGCGGGCATAAAGTGGAAACATTTCGCTCAAGTTAACGCGGACTGGAAATATTTGGCAAAGGCCTTCGCCCTGCAGTGGAGTTAAAGTTTAAAGTAGGCTGATGGTGATGACGAAACACTGCCACCACGGCTGCACGTATGATTCACACAAAAGACGCCATAACCGGGTTCAAATCATTTCTATTTCCAACACCATCTCTCAAAATCAGTCAATTAATTCGTATTAGTGTGCCGTAAGGCTCTATCCTTGGGCCACTCATCTTTCTGATTTACAATAATGATTTACCTAACTCTCTTTCTAATGCGAAATGTATACTATACGCCCATGATACTGCTATATTTACCTCGAATAAAGGCATCTCCTCTTATTAATTAAATTGATTGCTGATATAGAAAATATCTTGACGCAGTGTGGTGCTCACAGGCTATCATTAACGCAGCTAAGAATAAATTTGTCTTCTCTTCACATAAGCGAAACCCAGCATCCATTCCATCCGTCACTCTCGGTCCTTACTGCATTGCTGCAAGCTCTTACTCGTCCTTCATTGGAATTTTACTAGACTGTCACTTGTAATACCAAGGCCATATCGCTACTATTAAAAAGTAAAAAGCTTAGGGTATGTGCATACTAAGACACGTCCTTACTTCATACGCACCACATTGCTATGACTTTATCACGGTTTCGTCCACTCTAATTTTACTTGCGGTGTAGCATGCTATACTTATAACACATATTCCATCGTCACAGGTGGGCCTTATAAAGTCTATACGAAGGGGTTATCACGCACGTTGCAGACGGTGATACAGGAAATCGTCGGGCCTCATTAAACGTGAGGGATAAAAGGGTGATCTCCTAAGTATTCATAAAGTGCGTAGCATACTCGAAAGTTGTGTTTATACAAATGATCGTATGATCGTGTTGCCGTCCTACAGATTGACCTTCAAAAGGCTTTCTATTGTCCTGATCATCGAGTTCTGCTTGCCGTGTTAAAACATGTCAGTGCGTTTATCGGCGAAGGGGTATCCCTCGCGTAGCGTGAATGCGCAACGAGGTTGATTGTTAATAAGTGCTCGGGGGGCCCCGTGAGTGTGCATCGTTTGGTGCGTCCGGGTTGCCCACTCAGCCCCCTGTTATTTTATATGTAAACTGGAACACTGTGTATGAAAGTTCTGAATAACAGTGGAATCAATGGTTTTCAATTAGACACAGCTGAAGTGAAGCTGCTAGCATATGCTGATGATGTAGCGATTTTTGCAAGGGATCAGGATAGTATAATATAGGCTCTCGAAACTGTACGTAAATTTAGCAAAGTTACAGGATGTGGCGTAAACTGGTCCAAGGGCCTCGGCCTTTGGCACGGATCGTGCCCAACGAGGGCAGTGTTTTTTCGCCAAAGTGCCTTGGGCGACGACCCCGGCCCGGTACTTGCGCGTTCCGCTCGACGCTTACCGCGACAACAGGCAGTACTCGAAAGAGCATGCTAAAGGACCTCGGCAGAAGGTCGACAAGTGGAAAGGGACGCACTTATCCATTTTTGCCAGAGGCACCGCTTGCAACCTGCTTTTTAACGGCAAGCTCTCGTACTAAATGCAGGTATCGTATACTGCTCGCGGGCGAATTCGCGGGAGTTATACAGAATGTCTGCCGCATTTGTCTGGGGCTCTGAGTGGGAATCGTGCAACCGTACCAACTTGTTTCGTCACGTAAAAGAGGGGGGGGGGGGGGCTTTGTCCGAGTCACATCTTTTTACGTCAGCTTGTTAACCGCTTTTTGTTTTTCACAGGTGTCCCAGGCCCTTTCTTGCGCACCGTATGTCAATTACGACTCAGTAGACCGTTTCCTAAGTGTGTAGTGTCAACTCAGGAGTGTGTGGGATGTATTGTTGGTTTTTAAAAGAAAACAGTCACCGGTGTAACATTCCTTGCAGTCCGGTTTTCAAAAGAGAATGTTCCAAATGTGAAATAAAAATAACTGTTGCGACGTCGTTTATTGGCGTCTAGACGTCGAGGAACGTCAAAGGCGAGCTCCGACAAACGGCGAGCGTCAAGCAGGCACAATCCGGGCAAGCGCTCGCTCGAGGCACGAGACTGTCGCCAACGCTGGGGCTGGCTTGCTTGCCTTCCTCATCTTCTTCTTCATTACAATACACGATGGCTCGCGTCCGTACAAAAGAAAGAACGGTGAGAATCCGGTGGTCGCTTGCGTAGCAGTATTGTATGCGTACGTGACGAATGGGAGGACGGTGTCCCAGTTGGTTTGGTCGGACGCAGTGTACATTGTCAGCATATCACCCAGAGTTCGATTAAACCATTCTGTCAGACCATTCGTCTGCGGATGATATGCGCTCGTCGTGCGGTGAATGATGTTGCACTGAACAAGCAACGCTTGAATGGCATCGGAGAGAAAGACGCGTCCCCTGTCGCTCAGAAGTTCCCTAGGAGCACCGTCGCGCAGGACAAAGTTGCGTAGGATGAAAAATGCAACTTGTCTCGCAGTAGCTGTGGGCAACGCTGCGGTCTCAGCGTAACGTGTGAGGTGGTCCACGCCAACAATTATCCTTCTGTTCCCAGACGTAGTCGTGGGAAGCGGGCCGTATAAATCGATGCCAACGCGGTCGAAAGGACGGCCAGGGCAAGGGAGTGGCTGGAGTGTGCCAGTAGGGTGTTTAGGTGGAGTTTTGCGCCGTTGACACGCAATGCAAGCGCGGATATACTTGCACACAAAGGCGTACATGCCGCGCCAGTAGTAGCGTTGACGAAGGCGGGTGTAGGTCTTGAGAACGCCGGCATGAGCGCTTTGTGGGTCGTTGTGGAAAGCGGCGCAGATATCCTTGCGCATATGGCGTGGTATCACAAGCAGCCACTTGCGGCGATCAGGTGCGTAATTTCGTCGGTAAAGAATGTCATCTCGAATGACGAAATGGCAGGCATGGCGACGGATAGTTCTTGAGGCGGGACGAACGGATGGGTTTGCCAGAAAGTCAAGGAGCTGGCAAACCCACGCATCCTTGCGTTGCTCCGACGACATGTTCACGAAGTCTATTGGCGAGAGGGAAGAACCCGACGGAGAAGCCGTGTCGGACGCTAGTGGTGAGCGGGACAGTGCGTCAGCATCGGAGTGTTTACGGCCTGACCGGTATACAACACGAATGTCGTACTCTTGCAGACGGAGCGCCCAGCGACCGAGGCGACCTGACGGATCTTTGAGGGACGAAAGCCAACAGAGAGCATGGTGGTCTGTGACAACGTCAAAGGGGCGACCATACAGATACGGGCGAAACTTAGCCAACGCCCAAATTATGGCGAGGCACTCTTTCTCGGTAATGGAGTAATTGCACTCGGCTTTCTTGAGGGTTCGACTCGCGTATGCTACAACGTACTCGTCGTAGCCTGGCTTCCGCTGAGCCAATACAGCACCAAGGCCGACGCCGCTGGCATCAGTGTGGACTTCCGTAGGCGCCTTGGGGTCGAAGTGTCGGAGTATCGGGGGCGACGTTAGTATGCGCCTTAGCGTCGTAAATGATTCGTCACACTCGGGTGACCACGCAAGCAGGCCGTTAGAGGCTGCTAGAAGATTCGTAAGGGGCGCGATGATGGTAGCAAAGTCGCGAACAAATCGACGAAAATAAGAACACAACCCAATGAAACTTCGAAGCGTCTTCATGGAGGTGGGCTTGGGATACTCGGCAACGGCACGAAGTTTTGCGGGGTCCGGGAGGACGCCGTCTTTGCAGACGCCGTGGCCTAGTATCGTTAGTTTGCGCGCACCAAAGTGGCACTTCTTCATGTTCAGTTGAAGTCCGGCGGATGTGAGGCATTTCAGAATAGCCTGTAGACGAACAAGGTGAGTCGGGAAATCTCTAGAAAAGACTACGATGTCGTCAAGGTAACAGAGGCAGATATTCCATTTGTAGCCGCGAAGGATGTTATCCATCATTCGTTCGAATGTAGCTGGCGCATTACACAATCCGAACGGCATCACGTTAAATTCGTACAGGCCATCGGGAGTAATAAAGGCAGTCTTCGGGCGATCAGGTTTAGCCATGGGGACTTGCCAGTAACCCGACCGCAAATCCAAGGATGAGAAATATTCTGCTCCCTGTAGGCAGTCGAGAGCGTCGTCAATGCGCGGCAACGGGTAGACATCCCTCCGAGTTATCTTATTGAGACGCCGATAGTCCACACAGAATCTGATGGATCCAACCTTTTTGCGCACGAGTACAACAGGCGATGACCAGGGGCTCTGAGACGGCTGAATGACGCCGCGTGTAAGCATGTCATCAACTTGTTCGGTGATGATACGCCGTTCTTCTGCCGATACTCGATAAGGGCGCTGGCGTAAGGGAGCATGAGAGCCGGTGTCGATGTGGTGCACAACACTCGTTGTACGACCTAAAGATGGCTGGGCGCAATCGAAGGACGAGCGGAACTCTCCCAGAAGGGAGATGAGTTCGTCGCGATGCGTGGGCGGTAGATCGGCGGCGACAGAGGGGCAAAAACCGTCAGGAGCTGGAGATTTTGAAACGGGTGACGTCATAGCATTCAGATGAAGGCAGAGTTGGTCCTCAGTGAAATCCAGGGGATGCAGGAACTCGACACCGTGTACATGGCCCAAGCACTCACCACGGAGTAGGGTAATAGGCGTCGAGGATGTGTTGGAAATCATCATCGTCGCAGTACCAGACTCCATGGTAAGTACTGCAAACGGCAGGCGTAGACCACGACGACGGAGAAAGACATCGGAGGGGGCAAACAAAACCATTCCGTCTGGGGCGGCCGGGCAGGAGACAGGGACGAGGGTCCATGTTTTCGGCGGTACATCTGTGTCTTCAGCTACGACAAGTTTGCGAGGGTCAGGAACAGGGTCAGCCGAAATGGAGTCTGGGAGCGGCGTAAGAGCCACTTCCGCCCGAGAACAGTCTATGACGGCACGATGACGAGAGATAAAGTCCCATCCGAGAATAATGTCGTGGGAACATGACGGCAGCACATAAAACTAAACACGTATACTTCATCTTGGATAACGACACGCGCGGTGCACATGGCAGAGGGAGATATGCACTGCGAGCTTGCATTGTGGAGCACTAGTCCTGGAACCGACATGGTCAATTTCTTTATTCTACGGCAGAGATTTTGACAAATTACAGAAACGGCGGCTCCTGTGTCAATAAGCGCTATTGCGGCAGTTCCTTCAATGTTCACATCGATGACGTTGTTCGGCGAAAGAGATGGAGGCCTTTGGTAGTTCGCGTCGCGTGCAGCTCTTGCCTCCGGAACTGCAGCAATCAGTTTCCCTCTTCCGTAGTTGGACGGCGACGCATCGGTGATAGCGAGCGTCGTCGAGGAGACGGGGAGCGACGGTTTGAATAGGGTGGACGATCATCCGTAGTGTACCTTGGTGGCGTACGGAACGGCGGAGGAACAGGCTCGGCAAAAGTGTCGTACGGGTTAGGAGGATACCGGCGACAGTAGCGGGCGACGTGCCCAGCGATACCACTGGCGTAGCAGATCGGCTTGTTGTCGGACGTCCGCCACGAGTCCTGGCGTCGGAAGAACGGAGCCGGTGGCATCGCGTAAGTGGGCGTCGCAGCACGCACGGTCGGCGGGGCGGTGTTGGTCGAAACCACGGGTCGAAAATACGGCGCAGGCTGTTGAGGTGGGCGAGCAGCCACAGAAGCGTAGGTTAGAGGGGCAGTGACGGGTGGTGGCTGCGGCACGGGCGGGAGGCTCTCGGCAACATGGGTGCGAATGACCTGTTGAATGTCCGGAGCCAAAGACGATGCAGGCGCGTGCGTGAGAGGTAGTAGGGAGAGCTGACGTGCTACCTCTTCACGGATAAAATCCTGCATTGTGGATAGCAGCGGTTGTTGATCGGCGGGGTGGGGGGCCGGCTGTAAACTTGCCAAACTAGAGTGCGCACCAGGATTTGCGAGGGCTTGTCGAGCGATTGCGCGCTGCTTACGCAACTCGTCAAAGCTTTGACACAATGAGATCAGGGCGTCCACGGTGGCGGGATTTTTTGCGAGAAGCATCTGAAAGGCGTCGTCCTCGATGCCTTTCAGAATGTGCTTGATCTTCTCGTCCTCAGTCATCTCGGAGCTCACACGGCTGCACAGGTTGAGCACATCTTCAATGTAGCTCGTGAAGTTCTCTCCGGGTTGCTGAGCACGTTGACGCAAGGTCTGCTCTGCGCGAAGCTTGCGCGCCGTAGGCCGGCCAAAGACGTCCGTAATGGAAGTCTTAAACACAGCTCAAGTTGGAATAGTAGTCTCATGGTTGTTGTACCACAGTTGAGCGACATCGGCGAGGTAAAACGCGACGTGACTCAACTTCATTGGATTGTCCCATTTGTTATGCTCACTTACGCGTTCATAGACCGTTAGCCAGTCTTCAACATCCGAGTCACCTGAGCCGTTGAAGATTGGCGGGTCCCGTGGGCAGTTGACGGCGCCGCAGGTGACGTGGATTGCCGAAGGTCCAGGCTGAATAGGGTTGGCGTCAGCCATGATGACGCTGGGGACAGGAAGAGGTGGAAGCGTCCGGGAGCGAAGTTCCAGATTGGTAGTGGGAACCCACGCACCTCCACCAAATGCAACGTGGTTTATTGGCGTCTAGACGTCGAGGAACGTCAAAGGCGAGCTCCGACAAACGGCGTGCGTCAAGCAGGCACAATTCGGGCAAGCGCTCGCTCGAGGCACGAGACTGTCGCCAACGCTGGGGCTTGCTTGCTTGCCTTCCTCATCTTCTTCTTCATTACACTGTATTTATCTCTATGCGATATTGTTTTCCTAGTGGCGTTGTATAGGTCATTGTGTAGTGGAGGCAAAGGAAGGGATCTTTTAAAAAAAGTTATAAGAATGCATTTGCAACCAGGAAGCAAGGCATTCTTTTTTAAACTTGACACGGAAGCATTGCCAGTAAAGGAGTTCTTGGAAAGTAAGGGTTGATTTTTACCGTGGCGATCAAATTGTTTCATGTGCAAGCAGCCGGAAACCATAGACCATGTTTATTCGTTTTTTACACTCTTGGGAAGGAGTTAATTTTTGGGATGTTTTACAGAGAACCATAAAGATTTTCCGCGCGGCTTGTATGGCATTCGATATTTAAATGTCCATAAAGAAGGTGGGGTGCCTTTCGATGCAGTAATGGTTTTGGGCCTACACTTTATATGGTGATCAGGAATGACAGGATACGACGTGGACAAGGATGAACGGCCCAAGCGAGAATATTTAAGAGAAAGTGCTTATTTATTTATAGAAATTCATCAAGCAGCACCGGAACCACCTAAGTGGCTCTCAAGAGTAGAGCCGCTGGTCACATTGCATGAATTTTAGAGTGATAAAACTAGCCCAATTCTGGTTTATTATGTATTCATTGCTCGTACAACGCACATTATGTAGTGTTATTGCCAGTGTTGCCAGTATTGTATTATATATCTAGGCAGGCAATAAAGAAAAATAGTTGTGGTGCCGTATCGATAGGCTCCAGCTCCTGTAGTCAAATCCCAAGTGAAAGCTGGTGCGAGTCCGACTGGGTGGAACTTTTAAATGCGAAGCATTGCTTAGTGAACTTCGGCGACTTTCAGCGTATCTATCTATCTATCTATCTATCTATCTATCTATCTATCTATCTATCTATCTATCTATCTATCTATCTAGCTGCCTACCATTTTGTGCTCTCCTGGCCGTTTCGCTAATGGGATGTGTAAACATGACTGCATGACGAACATAAACTACAGGTCATAACATGAAAATCATGACATGCATGCCATGAGCGGCATAAGTTACATGCCACGGCCTTGGTGCTCTGCTAGCCATTTCGTTCATGGGATGTATACGAAAATCGGTATGCCACAACGTTACTGCATGACGAACATAAACGACAGGTCAGAACATGAAAATCTTGACATGCATGTCATGAGTGGCATGATTTACATGTCACGGTCTTGGTGCTCTCCTGGTCGTTTCGTTAATGGGATGTATGCGAAAATTGGTATGGCACAACATGACTGCCCGACGAACATAAATAGCAGGTTATAAGACAAAAATAGTGTCGCGCAGCACAGCGGCAGCGAGGTAGAGAGGAAATGAGGGAAGCAGGCGATAGTGGGACACGTGCAGCTTCTGCCGACGCCGACCGCGTTTCCCCGCGCTCGCACTGCACGCGCCCTGTGTCCGTGACTCGGCCGGTTGCTAGAGCACAGCAACTCAAACTCATTGTAGGCTACCATGCGTAGACCACGGAAAGCAAAGATGCCCGAACAGCGTGATTACAATCCTCAACGAAAATCACGACATGGATGTCATGAGTGCCATCCCTATTGAAAATTCTCTCTTGGTGGTTGCTGGAATTCGTGGTGGTTAAGATGGAAATATTAGTGGACATGGTGGAAATAATGACGGATATGCTGGAAAGCGTGATGGCAAAGATGGCTCATGCTGGTGAATAGTGGATGCATTTGGTGGAAATGGTGGCTGACGGTGGTGATGGCGAACGTGTCATGCTGTACTGCTTGCTGGAAGACGGTGGCGTGGTGGAGTCACGGAGGTGCCATGATGGCAAGCTTAGTGGTTGTGGACAGCGAGATGGTGGCATGGTGGAGGAATGAAGGTGCCATGGTGGCACACTTGGTGGTTGTGTACAGCAAAATGGTGGCGTGGTGGAAGCATGGTGTTGCAGTGATGGCGAGCGTGGTGGTTGTGGGAGAAGGTGGCTGCGTTAGCATACCTGCGATGGTAGTAATCATTGGCCGTAAAATGTTTAGGGTCTATAGTTGGTGCGCGATTAACTAATACGTTTAGAGTGCCCGAGAAATGCGGGACTCGGTTCTTTGAATTGCGTGCACCGCCGTTGTAGATTCTACGCCTATTGCACCTGAAGCAGCATTATTCAGATCGAGCTGAGCGTTCCCTCTTCGCGAACGTGTGCCCTTACTAAGGGTAATGGTAAGCGCATATGTGCAACATTCTATGTTGAGAACACGCGCCAGCACTCGTGCTGCATAGGAGGAAGGCAGCAGCTGTCCTGGAAGTGCGCGCCCCGTTTATACACATATCACTGGTCACTGGAAGTATGCTGGTAAATGCTGCAGGGATGTACTGCACGACGGCTACTCTTAGTTACGTGCAGGATGGTACTTATCATGTTCTAACAAACAGCGCTAGACAAGGGACGGTGAGTGAACAAGATGTGCGATTAAGGTGCTGAACTAACAATTATAACCAATGGTTTACTGCCGCAGGAAAATGCAACATCTGTGCAGAAAAACTACAAAACATAGCCTGTGCGCATGCAAGATGCAATGCAGAAAAACTACAAAACATAGCCTGTGTGCATGCATACTGTTTTGGTTGGTCTTATATTCAAAGCATTTGTTTATATATCCAGCAATAATAAAACCACTGGTTGTTGAGCGCCTTGTGTGTCATTCTCTCACCGCCCTGTGTCTCCGAGTTGGTGATACAGGTAATCGGCATGGTGCACGCACAGGAAAAAAAGAAAACGAAAAACGAGGAGAGAGACCTTGCTGTGTTTCGTTGTATCTGCCCTCGTTTTTGTTGTTTTTTTCCTGCACTGTGTACTATGCCTACTACGCTGTCCTCCTCTTCTTTTCACTTCTTGTTTTTTGCTTGTTGCAATCAATATTTGTACGACCACCACACATACGGCTCAACAGTATTAATTGCTGAATAACATCATTGTGGCTGCAGCTGATAATGCACAGAATATGCGCTACAGGGCAACTGTGTACTGTTGCGCATGCAATCTGGCGTTACACATGCAACATGAAGTGGTGCGCAACACGTTGGACCGAGGCCGAGGAAAACGTCGCGAAATGCAAGCTCGCATAAGTTACGCCATTTGCATAATTTACGGCAAATTTCAATTTTAGGATAGTATGTAAAATAAACACTACATTGCGTAAGCAGTTTTTAGCCTTAGAGCATTTGTTTCTGTATTTCCTTACACTGAAAACATGAGAATTGGTCTGAAATTTTGAAACCGAAACCGCAACCCGTGGTGTCGCCACCATCGCGCTATTGCTGTTTTGTTTTCTTCCAAACATGGCGGCGCGCTGCGGCTGTCGTGTACAACGTGGTGGCGATATTTGTTTTCGTACGGACGATTTCTGGTTGCGCTGCATCTCGGTGTATGTTTAGCGTTGTGCTCATTAGCTCCAGTGGACCTTCTTGAGCCAGTGTGAGGTGCGGTGTGCGATAGACTGAGAAAGCAGCAGCCGGCAGCGTCGACACCTCGGAGATCCTTTGTTGACATCCATTCGCCGAGGGACGCGAGTCGTCGCGACACCTTCTGTCAGTGTGTACGCGGATCAGTGAGAAGCAGTGCCGGAATGCTTTCTACGTTCCGTGATCTGTGTTCCTAGGAAATGTGTTCTTGTTCGCACACATCGAGGGTCGGCACATCGCTTCTCTATCTACGGACGAACGACGCGGCTCGGCACAGCGCCTCAAGACCGTCAGACGACGCAAACTGGAATCAGCATGTTTCTTAACTAAGGTAGGTGGCTGTGAATGCTGCGCTTTGTGCCCTATCATTGTTGTGTGCAATCTTTACAGCAAAGGAAATCGAGTAGCGTGGTGCAGAGTGCGGTGCCGGTAGCGTTAAATTGGCGTGTGCACGATGTGTGTGCAGAGCTTAGTCGCAACAATTGCGAAGTGCTGGTCCGCCCGCGCTATCGTGCGTGAACATTCCATGAAAGGGTGCATAAAATTGTCGCCACGAACATGATCGTCTTGCTTTTTATACGTTAACTACATGACTCGCGAAACGTGCCTATTGCTGTGGTTATCGCTGATGTATGCAAGCGTTCGTGCATTAACTGCCATTTCAGGGCTGCAAGCAACTGCGATCCAAAGTCATTATGCCGGTATAAAAATGTGTTAGCTGCTATTAAAAAGGATAAAACTGAGGAAGTTCGAAGGATTATACTGCCTTAAAGGTAGTAGAATCGCTCGGCGTTGTAAGTGTGCCGCTTTGCTGTTAATTGAGAGGCTACGCTGTCGCTTCGTTACTCGCCGCAGCCGATCACATGTTCTATCCAGGAAGACTTCATAGCCATTCCCTGTACAGATATACGCCTTTGTAGCCGCACTCTCTCCCCTTCCTGTACTGTATTTCAAAGCCTAAACAATGGCATTTTTGCACTGTTTCATAGACTGCCTGGAGAAGTATACCAGCAGCCATCCACAACCTCCACCAGCACCACCGGCAGAAAGCAGGCTTGCTGCGGTCCGGAAGCACCTGCGCAGCTATTTTACGGAGGCTGGCCGCCAAGGCAAGCGAAAAAAGCCGACAGCTGCCAACACAATATGCAATGAATAAAACTTGACTGCATTTCAACATACTAGTGAGAAGTTGGTAGATAATTTTGATCCTAAGGTTGATATAATGCCCTTGCACACTGTATACTAGCATTCTTCAACCCTCATTAGGAAAAGTGCATGCTTTAAAGGCTACCATCAAACCCCTGAACTGTGCTCAGCAGCTCCAGAACTACTGTTGTGTACTACACATATGTATTCAAAATATCTACAGCATTGTTCACTATTTTGCCATCGATACACATCTTAAATATATTCATATGCTGTCCCGTGCCGCATTCATACCATCATGCCCATCCACTATGTTCCATCATGTTCCAGCATCCGTCATGGTACACTATCCATCATGTCCCAGCTTACATCATGGTACACTATCCACCATGTCCCGGCTTCCACCATGCCACCGTGCCATCACCATAATCCACCATGATGATGGATGGTGGATTCCACCATTCCACATACTGGCAATATTTTCAATAGGGATGGTCTTTGTGCTCTTGCGGCCGTTTCCTTTACTTGATATATACCAAAATTGGTATGGTGAAACAATGTATGACGACCATCGGTGACACGTTCAAGGAATACAATAATCGTGACGTGCGTGTCATGAGGGGCATGAGTTACATGCCACGCGTTTCATTATTGTGATGTATACCGAAATTGCTAGGGCACAACACGACTGCATGACGAACGTAAATGACAGGTCATAACATTAGAATCATGACATGCGTGTATTGAGCGGCATGGCTTACATGCCACAGTTTTGGTGCTCTTGCGGCCGTTTCGTTAATTTCATATGTACGAAGACGGTCTAGCGAGACAACAATGCAGATCCATTTTACGTTGCCGGTGTGTGCTTCGCATTTCCTTGATTCCCATTGCACGTGGGTTCTGCCAATTTTTAACGCGAAAACGTTTCTTGGCTAGGCTAGCCGCAGCGTGCGCCCAGCTGCCGCCCGCAGAAAGCGTCCCCAAAAGCCGTGCCCGGACAGTACGTGACTTCTCCTGCAGGAAGTGACGCTGGCGCCAACAATCGCCGCAGCGGCAGTCGGCGCGCGCCCCGCTCCACTGGCGCTACCTGCAGAGGCGTATGGCCGCGTCTCCGCGTTTCTTCGCTGGGTTGGCGAAAGTGCGCGTCGCCAACTCAGCGTGGCATCGCTGTAGCAACACTCGGCGCGCGAACGCGCCAGCTAGCCCACCGTTCCGCGTCGCCTGCGTGCCGATTTCGACCTGGAATTGAAGACGCCCACCGAGGCCATCGCGACGTACGTGCATCTCTCTCGCTTTCACCAACGATGCATACATTGTGCGAGTTGTGACGTATGTGTCCACCTGTGTCCACGCAGCGTAGGAAAATTAACCAAGAAACAATTACGCATTTCGAGAAAGTTGTTGCCGAAACGGACTGGAGCTGTATTTTTTTTAATAATACTGACCCTGTGAATGCCTACGACATAGTTATTACAAAGTTAACAGACCTTTATAATTTAGCTTTTCCGATTGTCGAGTATAAAAGAAACAAGAAGGCAAGAAAACCGTGGATAGGCGCTTCACTTTTCAAAAGGATGAAAGCAAGAGATAAGCTGTTCACTGAATTCATAAAAACAAAGCACTGGTTGAGTTTAAGCAGACCAGAAATAAGCTAGGATCTGATATTAAAAAGGCGCGAATCAGCTACCACGAAAAAAAGTTTGCAAACATACTTAATGACCAGAAAGCCATTTGGAACAAAGTGAACGATCTCTTGCAAAAGAAGAACACGAAGACCATCTCTGAGCTTCAAATAGAGGGCAGATCTTGTTTAGGTACTTTACTTGCCAATATGTTCAATGATCATTTTTTGAGTTCGGGAGGTCCCGATATTTCGAATGGTGCTGACCAGTCTTACAAATCGTATATTACAGCACGCGTCTCGGAATCTATCTTCCTAACTCCACGGATGAATCGGAAGTAGCCTCGCTGATAGAGAATTTAAGTAACAAATGTGCTGTGGGTTGTGACAGTATAAAAGCCGAACCTTTAAAAGCAGTTTCAAAGCACATTAGCGCACCATTTGCACATATTTGCAACCTCATTTTGAACACTGGAAAGTTCCCGGACAAATTGAAAATAGCAAGAGTATCCGTTATTCACAAAGGCGGCGATGAAAATGACATGAATAACTATAGGCCCATTTCTGTTTTGCCCATTTTTTCAAAAATTATAGAACGTGTCATATATGTGCGAATTGCAAACTTCTGTAGCTCAAAAAAATTATAACAGAACAGCAATTTGGATTTCAGAAGAACAAGTGTACAGAAAAGGCCCTATTATCTATTAAAGATCAAATTATTGAACATTTTGAGCAAGAACATCACACAATTGGAATATTTCTTGATTTTAAGAAAGCTTTTGATTCATTCAAGCATGAAATTCCTTTGCAAAAGCTGAATGAATATGGAATAAGAGGCACGCCGCTTAATTTAATAAGAAGTTACCTTAGCAATCGGTTTCAGTGCACGGACTTGCAACACTCGGAGTCACAAATGGGTAAGATAAATTACGGTGTCCCACAGGGGTCTACACTTGGGCCACTACTATTCTTATTCTATATAAATGACATCGTAAACGTACCTCTAACACCAGATATTATATTATATGCAGATGACACTAAAGTCTTTTTTTCGGGTCAAGATATGTTTAATCTAGAAAAAGTAGCGAACCTTTGGCTTAGCAATATGTCATTATGGCTGAGAAGAAATCAGTTGGAATTAAACATTAAGAAAACAAAGTACACTATCTTTCGACCACGAAGCCATTGTACTCTCCGCAATACGCAGCTCACATTCCGAGGAACTTTGATTGAACGCGTTCAGACTCAAAAGTTTTTAGGCGTTATTTTTCACGAAACATTGAGTTGGTCCAATCACATAGATAATCTTCGCACCCACATATCACGCTCCATTGGCATAATTGGTAAAATTAGATGCTTACTGCCCCTTTGGGTGACAAAACAGCTTTACTACACTTTAGTTTACTCGGGCATTCATTATTGCCTATTAATCTGGGGCACTACAACGAAAACAAATAAAGATAGTATTCACAGACTGCAAAAAAGAATCTTGCGCATAATCGAAAATCTTCCGCGCCGAACGCCTTCTGCGCCACTTTTCCATAAGCACAGTGTCTTAATATTCGAAAATATATTTTATAAAAAGCTAGCGACAGTGATCTACAATGAAATAAATCGAACACAGATATATTCAAGGACTCTTACTCCCGGAAGACACACACGTATAACCTTAGGAAAACCACCTATTCCAGTGAAAGGATTCGGACCAATTACGGCAAGCAGAAATTAACACACCTGATTCCTTGGTTTTTGAACTCTAACACGATGGCCATGAGCATAATGAATGAAACCCGGTCAGAAGCAATTTTCAAAAAAAAAAGATACACGCTTATCTACTCACGCTTCAAACGTGACACTTTCTTTTCTCGCCTGTGTACAACTTGCGTATCCTCTAAACCTTTTCAGAAATGTACTATGCCCTAAAATTCAGCCGTGAAAATTTCTTTTCGATAAGTTCTTCTGTTTTTTTTTTCTTTCAGTGTACTGATGTATTAGAACGCCAGGCTGAGTGTTCTTCAATGTTTTTGTTATTTTGTTTACTGCACTTGTGCTTCACTTGCTGAGTGTTGTGCAATATCGTGGCCTGGCCGGGGACTGGCGCATTGTCAGGCATTCAGTTGCCTTTTCGCCACCCCTTCCCACTGTACCACGGGATAAGATTGTATGTTGGAAATAATGAAAATAAACTTCAACTTCAACTTCAACTCCTCGGTTCACAAGGCCATGATAGTGTCTATGTACCCCGGCCCGAGTACGCCGTCACCGGAACGAGAAAAGGGCGGCGGCACCGGTGACTGTCTAATGACAGTCCCCACAAAGCGGGGCGGTCGTACTACTTCGATATGACCTAGACTTACCTCGGGCATATATATCTGCACATACTGTCGGGACGACGAAATAGAAGAAGACATGTTAAGTGTCGACACCACTTTCATGGCATCCAGTCATGTAAATAAACACAATCCGGCCTCCCACATTGCTTCATTCTTTATTACACAACTCGGCAACACCAGTTTGCAGCACCCCTCCGCAACAACAATCTAGCCAAAAGAAACGGTATCGCGCACGGTATTGTGAATATATGTCGTTTTTTTCAGAGATCCACTTCCGTTACGGAAGTGCGTCACTGATTTCTTGGCGCGCTACAGAGGGCTTGCTTGTGGGCGTGGCACAGGGATAGGCTGTCAGCTACGAAATAGAGGACCACAAGTGTTGCAGATTGGGCGAGTTGGATCGACGTACTTGGACTGGTATAGCGCATTATGGAAGAAGAGAAACGGTCCAGCAGACCGACACAAGAGGACAGAGCGCTCTATCCTCTTGTGTCGGTCTGCTTGACCGTTTCTCTTGTTCCATAATGCGCTATACCAGTCCAAGAAATAGAGGAGCTATGAGAAGAGGGACCTGTGAGATTTCTTTGAAAGAGGGGCGCCTCAGTAAGTGCTGCTTTTGTGCTGTGCTTGCGAACGCTGCCTGCCGTGTAGCGTACGCTGGCCGTAGAATGTGTTTTTTAGGGGCGAAGCACCTTAGGGTCTAGCCTTGTCCGTAGACGTTGTCCATCCGTCACGGCACAGATGTATGGGCCGATCCTTGAGGCAGTGCACCCAGACGGTGTATATGTAGTGTTGTCAAGTCAGAAACGAGTCTCATGAGTTTCTGCTAATGCGCCCGGCCTGTCGGCGTCTAACGGCGTCGTCGTGGCCACCATAAAGCAAGCCCATCAGCAGCGGCCGACGTTTCCTGTGGGAAACACTGCAGCACTTTAGGACCTAGCTTTGTCGTCGACTCTCGCCGTCACGGTATAAACAAAACCTTTGCTATAGTCAAAACATATGTGTGTATGTGTATACAGAACTCAAGATGCTATACGAATTATTGCAGGAGGATTAAAATGGCACAGCATTAAAGGGCAACCAAACAATTACGTTTGTAGGTATATACAACTTATGCCACTCATTTCACATTCGCAGTGGCAACGCGCGGGTGACGTACGGTGACATACCGGTACGACACCCAGTGCTTCGCCACTCGTCATCATTCACGTTAGTGGAGATGCGGTGATTTTTTTTTTCTCGAAAGGCGCTTTGGGTAGGGGGATTGTGGACCTCTCTAAAGGTAATAAAATAAGATGTCCCTCAGTCACACTATGCCTGTGCTGAATTATATTCACTTGATGTTCGACTGGCAGAGTTCTCGGGTTCGAGCCTTTAGTTGTGACGTTTCACTACCCATGATCTTTGATTGCTGTTTTTGCTTGTCACTTATAGGTGCTATATATCTACGCGCACATCTGAATCGTCAAGGCACTTTCGCAGGGACCCTTGAACGAAATCAGTAAAGATTGCGCGTATGCTTTCAGCCCAAGGGAACATACTAACAAGTCGCAAAAAGCCGAATTGCCTTCTGATGAGCCTATACGCGCGTGCGTCGGAACCGAAAATTGTAACAGGTGAAAAGACAGGCCATCGATAGGCACACAGTCAACAGCTTACTCATTCTTTTTAAAATATTTGCCTATTGCTTTATTCTATTTTCAGGACTCATAAAAAGGACCGATCGGAATGCGAAGGAGTTTGAAGTGCTGCGCCGCATCCCCCACGAGGCGTACAATCGCTCAAGCTGGTACAACGACATCGCCTTATTGCAGCTGAAAGAGGAGTTCACCTTCGAGCCTACTGTGCGCCCTATCTGCCTGCCACCCCCTAAATGTGAGCTGACTACTTTTGCGCAAGCTTAACACAAGGTTTAGCTCAGTTGTGTGGTGTGGTGTGTTTCTTACCAAAAGGCAAACCACGGTGAATGCACAGAGAGCACAGAACAATAAAAAGAGGGTAGGGTCACAATCGCTGGGAGAGCGGCAGGTCAGGCATCAGACTCAGTGGCACAGTTGAGACAACAAAGTGGCATCGTGGTAGCAAACAGGCTACCAGCGCATCTGCATGCCCCTATTTGAACACATGGAACAATGTCGCTGCGAAATTACATACAATAGCAGAGCACTGTAAAGTCAAGCCCATTCACAACAAGTGCGAGCGCAATGAATAATGGGTTTTTCCGAACACGCGATGCTGTGTTACAAATATTTATGTGAAATTCATTTAGAAAACACGTGTCCATCATTGCAGGGGCGGGGGGTCCATGAGTAGTATTGATGCGACGTTGGTAGAGTAAGACAAAGAAACGAAACATGGCAGCGTCACCAAGACTATCGTGTGAAAAAAGTATGGGTTATTGACAAAGTCGCACTTTCGGAGCGGCGTTTAAGCGGCGGGGCATGCATGGCCACACTGCACGCACTCAAAAATTCTAACGTTCGTACTTGCAAAGTGCCACTCTTCAGTAGCGCTAATTATGCCTTCGTTCTTTCTTTTCAGATGAAATAGGAAAGAAGGTTTTTTACAAGCCGGGCAAGACTGCCTTTGTCATCGGTTGGGGTGCGGAGAAAAAAAATCAGCAAAAAACGAAGAAGCATTTGATGCAGATAGAAACAGTGATTCGTAGTCAAGAAAGTTGTGCCGAGGATGCAAAAAAGAACGCATTTCTCCAGGACGGTATGATGTGTGCCTCTTCTTCCAAAAGTAAGGGCATTTTTCTTAAGGAACGTTCTACCGCCTATGTAGTATTCGCACGTTGACTCAAGGGCTTGTCCGGTTCTCGTGCACCCCAATTGTAATATACACGCTTGGTGCCTTTGTACGTCTCGTGACAAGTCGAAGTAGTGTTTCTTGTTACCCGGTACTACGTGTTGAGAACATCGCATGATACACGAATAAATGCACTGTAGTATTTATTGATTATAAACGGCCGCGAAGTCACTGTCACCATCACGGGTTACGCTTTCATAATTCGACTACCCTGATCGAAGAAAATCTTAATCCGTTACTCGTAGCCGAGTGCTTCATAGTGCCTCTTCATAGGTACTACTCTGTTCGTGTGTATCGAGCTTAAGCCAGAGTTTTGTTGTGAATTGTCTGTTACGTCAGAGCTCCCGCAGTGAATCCTGACAGGGAGTCGAACGGAATCCCGGGCCAGTGCGAAGCCCCATAATTTCAAGCATTGAAATAGCGTTTGTTTCTGGCAAAACATGGACGTAAGCGAACCGCTAGACAAGCTTATGTAGGTTCGAAAATGTATACATGTAAAGGAGGTGCTCGCAAAAGAGGCGCATGTGTTCTTGAATGTACTCAATCAATCATGATGATAAATGGTTTTACCTAATATAAAAGCTGGACGCAAAACGCAAACGACTAAGAGTAATATCAGTAAAAATTCGATGTCTTTAAATTAGGCGCTGCACAATTATTTTGCTTCTTGAGGCGGATGGGGATCGCTGTGTTTTATACGTAAAAGCCTACAAAGAACAGCGTGGCTGAAGGTGACGTGTCAGAAAATTTGGGAATGAATAAGACTAGTGCTCTTTGAATATTGCTCATATGGAACTTTCTTGATGCTAATTTTTGTGGCAGTTACATGCGGACTTAACGAGGAGAGGGACTAAAACCGACGCTTCTGATGAGATAAAACTTGACAACTTACGCTCTCCAGAAATAGCGCCTGACATGCACCCTTTCCCGCCATCCACGGGCTAGAGGGAGGCCAAAACCGCCATCAGCAAGCTCGAACTCGGGTCACGTCCGATATCCAGCAACTGCTCGTTCACTTGTTCGTAAGAACACCGCAAACAACGAGCTAAACACCAATTTCCCGCAGAGTAATACACTTGCCTTGCAACAAGAATCACGCGCCTTCAGTACTTCCGATAAACTGCTGCGACATCTCCGTCTATTTCCATGAGCAATGTGTTTTTTGGCAAATATGTAGAACCCATTTTCTTCAAGCGATCATCTCTGGTAGCCATATATTTCAATGAGTAACGTATTTACACATATAATAGAAATCACTTCATCAACCTGGTGAGACCAGGTGTTGTAGGCCAGAGGCTCAAGGACGCAGCTCAAGGTCGCGAGGTCGAATCCGGGCCACGGTGGCCTCATTTCGACGAGGGCAAATTGCAAAGAAAAACAATCTCGCTCCCCTCGAGTTAAACCCGACCAAGACAAGTGCAGCTCACCTCCACTTCAGGAAAATGCATGTTCCGGACAGTTAAGCCAACGCAAGTCTGTTAACAAATAAAGCTTACCATGGAAAAGTTTGTGGAGGCAATTTTTATTGCGTGGTAGGAATAGTGGCAACTACAGAAAGCGCCGCTTTATCTGGCGACACTGTTCAAAAACGAAAAAAAAAGAAGATGGCTATCCAAGGTCGCCATGGTACTTTCGCCTAGCGCTGCGCTGTATTTAGGGATCGCTGCAATAAATCCTGCTGGTTTGTCGGAGGTGAAAAAGGACGTGCAGTCGACCATGCCTTATTAAATCGCTCTCATGGAGCTCAGTGACCAAAGGATGTAAATATACTCGCGCCTCGCGTGATAACGTCCCGCCAGTTAGGCGAGCTTATTCAGATATGTTTTCAAAATAAGGAACTTGAAGGTGCATGTTCGGGTAAGTTGCTGGTTCTGCGTAGCAGGCCTCTCAGAGACATGCGTTTCTTAGAAACAGATTTATTGCCGCGGAATTCAGCTGCGCACAGAGCGTGGTAACGCGTTGCCTAGGCCGAACACACCAAGACATACAGCAAGCGCTGTTTGCGATTGCTCCCACATTTCTCGTGGGCAGACCAACTGTCAACGTGCCACGTTGAGTGAGGACACAGCTGTTTCCGTATGCATTGCCTAACAGAAGCAGGCGTAACGCACGTGTGTGCATCGTGCCTCCCTCTTCTCCACTACCGTTGCACGCGTCGAAACGTGAAAGAAAATACTTGTGCCCTTAATTTAAGCATCAGTAGCGCGATGGCTGGATCAGACAACGAGCGTAGCCAAATTTCGCGTACATCCGATCTGCATAAAAGTGTTAGCCTGTTGGCCTCGAGATTGACCTGTAGGTGCAGCATCGTCACCGCGTTAGTTTGGACAGGCGGTCGGCGACGCACATTCATATGTACACAGGGACGCTCTGTTGTGAGTGGTTGGAGACAACCATTAGCTAAGCGAAAGCGTTGTATGCAGTGAAATGGTTATATAGACGTGCTCCAATGTCACCTTTGTGCTTCAAGCATGCAGAGAGTTCCGCTTACGTGTGAAAGAAGTGTAATTGGTCATTCCACGGGACACTGGCAACAGCCATCCTCACACTCAGTCTTCCTCGGCGTTTCCGTCTCTTTTTTCTATGACTATACTCAAGTTGTGTTTTGTCTACGATTTTGGCATTGGTGTTACCTGAGTGAACTGTAGTACAGTATTCTGTTTGGGCTACTTTTTTCTCAGTTGGATGCAGCAAGAAAAAAAGGCTGTTAGTGCGCATTAAGTTGAAGGAGCAGCTTGTGTTCTCCACGACCACTTAAGCCCATGTATATACGTTACCTCTTTCTGTCTCTCTCTTGTTTGCATCCTCCATGATGTTCAAAAAACGCCCCTCCATGGTGGTCTAGTGGCTATGGTAGTTGGCTGCTGATCCGAAAGTCGCGTGTGAAATCCCGGCTGCGGCGGCTGCATTTTGATGGAACCGATATGTTGGGGCCCGTGTACTGTGCGGTGTCAGTGCAAGTAAAACAACCCCAGGTGGTCAAAATTTCCCGAGACCTCCACTACGGCGTCTCTCTCAATATCATATCGTCGTTCTGGGAACGTAAAACGCCAGAAATTAATCAAATGATCAAAATTTCGTGTCTTGCGCTTATTTGTTTTCGTGTTATATGATCTAAATATAAGGTAACACGAGAAAAAATACAAGACAACAGCAGATAAGCATATCGCAACACCGAGAACAATATTTACAAAACAAGATCAACAGATTATTAACATTGCGCCACCAATCCGCACCTAAGCTTCAAAATAGAATAACATAGCGCGCGAACACAACAGCGGCAAAGGCGAACCACTGCTCTGCACTTCGTATACAGCTTTCACGTTGAGTGGAGCTGCTTTACCGCTGAGTTTGCCATTGGGCTTCCCGCTGGGTTTTTTCCAAGCTTGTCCACTTTTTCGCACTTCAGATGGTGCTCTGTGCATTTTTCTGGTCGGCCCTGCTGCAAAAGGATTAGACAGGAAGCGCAGCATGTCGGAAGGAGAAAAATAATGATGGGACGAAGAATGTGATGCGGCTTAGTGAGGCCTAATCAAGGCGTCGCAGGATGACTCGGCGGGTTTTTCATCGAGGAAAGGAAGGAAAAGAGCTACACCAACAGGAATGGTCGGCAAAAAGTGTCATGGAGAATCCCAACAGCTGCGGCAGTGTCGAGCAGCACCAGCGATACGTCGATAGGTGGAACTGCATTTTTTTGTACTACAGATACGGGCGCAGAAATAAGGGGGGAACAAACGACCCTACCCTCCTAAATGAGTTTTATTGCACACATGACCACATATATAAATGCGCGACCAGCTTCACGAGACACAGCCTGGTTTCGGGCTTATGCACCGGCATCATACATAAGGAAAATACAAAATCCTTTGCACTGGTGATAAAAGTGGCAAGCCACGAAAATAAGCAAAGCGAAGACACGCGAAAAACACTGTATCTCAAGCATATTAAGCGTGATGCACCGCAAAAGTGCCCTAACCGCTATTTAACATTCGGTCTTCGTTATACAATCACGCGAGGGAAATCTGGCTCACAAATTCACATTCCTTCAAATTATCTGAGAAGCGGCTAGTTGGTTCATGTTAAGGAATATTTCGGGCGAGTGCACGCAGACGAAGAAGGCACAGAAATGAACAGGACAGGCGCTGTCCTTAACATTCCTTCTTCGTTCTTTCTTCTGATCTTTTGTTGATACAGCTTCGATCAGACGCTTTCGATCCCTTCGCGTCAAAAGACCATCTTCCAGACAATGGTGCTGCTTTGTCAATGTGAAGTCGCGGTCGACAACCTTCGCGCTGCTCTCGCTAGAGAAATCAAAGGGCGGTCTGTTCCGGTTCCGCGTTTAGGGTCCTTTCAATAATGGTTGCTTCGGATGTTCGCTTATTTGTTTCCCATTACACCCCAAAGTTGTCATTATTACGACTTGGTTGTGAGTTTGGTTGTGAGTTTGAGTCAGAAAGCGCTATTTTCGCTTTTTGAATCAAACAAAGGCATCCTTAGGAACTAGTTCCGGGTGCGGATGCACTTTGAGGGGCCTGGTTAAGCGCTGCTAATATGCACGCAGTGAAATGGAATGACATCAAGTTGGCGACGCGGCACAGTAGGCTGAAGGAGGGCATTTTGAGGAAGAAAACGCACTTTTTTCTTGACCTGTTGTCGAGAAAACGCTGTTCTGATGGCGGAAATCTTCATCATGGGCATGACTCAGTAAAAATGAAAATCACTGGCGAAAGAAAATGCGTAAACTAAAAAGCCACTGAATGAGTTAAGACGTGGTTGCGAAGTCAAGAAAATACAAAACGATGGCTATAGAAGCCATGCTCAGAGCAGGTCTAAGCAAAAGCCACGTGATCCTATGCAGATAAAAACAGCCACGCTCAGAAACCATTGAAGTGAGTTCGCATGTCATATTGAGTGAAGGACTCAATACCACATGGCAGCAGATGACATCGCCACGAGCACAATTGGCTCAGGTGTCAGTGATTCCTCCAATAAGACTTCGTCACAATCCGATGGAATAGCGTTGCAGCCATTCACTCCTTCGAAAGGCTGCCTGGTTCACGTGCTTGCGTCCCGGGGCTTACTGTCGATGTTCTTGGCTTTCGCCCAGGCATCTCTTAAGCAATACGTAAGGACTTGTAAAGATAATTTCTGGCGCTTTCTTTCCTTTTATGTATTCTTTTAGTTCGGATCGACGGCACAAAGGAACTGTCCAGAGAATTAGAATAGGAGTTTCAATTTCTCTTTAAATATGAATACATATAACCATTGAGTGTTAGTTCTTCTTTTCACATAAAACTATATTTCTTTTTGTTTCGACATGTTAAGCGTCGTCTTAATGTCAGCCCGCATACCGAATAAACATACCATTAAGGAACACTCTCATTCAGCCACGGCAGCACGTTTCTGGCTCGTGCAACGCCACATATTGTAGCCTCTGTGCATCGCTCAGCTAAACAGACCGTATGAGTAATCAGCATTTTTCGCACACGCATCCTGTATATCACGTCCTGTTCTGGTACCCAGGCGTCACTTACAAGTAGGGGAGGCAACAGTAGCTCTCGCTGCCCACCCCCTATGTGTCGCATGATTTAATTGGCGAGTAAGTTTTGTGCTATAGAGATGTGGCGTAATGCTTGAAGGAGCATTGTACAAAGTATAGTTCCAACTTTTCACCAGAGCCATGCCACAACTCTGCCTTGAGGCACATAAAGTCCATGGTCACACCGATCCGCTCCTGCATTCGAGGCCCCCTATGGCAAGGGAATGGCACACCTGCGCTTCTATTTCGGTCATCGTGTAATATTAAGCGGAAGCATCGTAGTTCGTCCATCCATTTGGCGGCGATATTCCAGTTTTGAGTGAGTGGATAGCTGGGCATGACGAAAACCGTTGGGGATTTCAATGAATTTCGTGCGCATTTGTCAAACTGCGTGAGGAATAGTCTGCAAGCTTATGTGGGCTTGCTGTGGCTGTGTCTTGTCGCAGTGCTAAACGACAATGTGCATTTCCCAGAGTGACGCATATGTGAAAACTTAAAAAAATTCCTCGAATTCTAGCGCAGCCAAGATTAGATTGAAAGGTAATATTGTTACGTGGCGATTAATGACGCTGACCTGCACCCAAGAATATAATAACTTTCGATTTTACAACCTCCAGGTGTCCGATTAAAATGAACAGCGTGCCTGTCGGCGGCAGTGTGAAGCACTCGGTCTTTCTCGCATAACGTATAAAATGCTCTGCAATGTCATGGACAGAAGCATATTGCTTAAAATGTTCAGATTATCTGTTTTCTTGCCGTTTCTTGATCATGTAAAATATCGGACGTAAATAAATGAGGAAAAATTGATGGCTGCTATAGTCGAACAAGTCACGACATTTGAATTCGGGTGTAAAAACTGCTGAGCTATAGCAATGGTACACTAGTTGGAGACAGCTTTTCTTTGCAAAGTCACATTTTCTTCAAGTGCACAAGATTGTCTTCTTTCGACTAAATATATATTTTTACTAAGTGTTAAATGTTGAGAACATTCATTTATATTTATTTATTGCTGTCGGTGACGCATGTTCCGGGGATAGCGGCGGACCACTTATGCAGTGCGTTCACAGCGATGAGAAGATATGGACACAGGTGAGTAACTAACGCCAGCATATGACGTCAGGTATAATCGCCTTCCACACTGGCCCACGAATTCTTGTTTCTCATTTTTTTCTTTCTTGACGACATTTATTCCACCGGCAAAAGTTTTGAGGTTGGCGCTCAATGTAAGACCCACCATGCTTTCCTTGGATCCTTTCGAAGGTTATCGCCAGTCTTATTCAGAGTGCGTGCCTCGTGATAATGTGATGCACTATCGGTCGAAAAAATAAAGGCAAAACGGACCACGATTTATGCGGCTGGAGGGACTCCGGGGCTACACGGAGGGACCGCTATCTCGCTCAAGTCAACAGTGCGCTGAGTGACGGTAAGCTTCGAGGGCACTCTACGACGCTGTTGTAGCCCATGCTCTTTGTCCGCTGGTCATGTCTCATCATATTTCCAGGACTGTGGTGGAAGTCCTGTTTGTACTGTGAGTTGCTTCTTTCTTTTAGCCTCGCGTTCGTTCAGTGACAGACTCAAATGTCACGCTTTGGGCTCTCGTGTTCTTCATGTTCTCGACAAAATTACAGCTCTGTGTGAGTTCATGTGCTGCGAGCAATCTTCGAGTCGTGAACAAAGTCGAGAACCTGAACCGAAAACCAACATTGCTTCGTAGCATCTAGGCTGCACGAGTGCTCTCGCAGACCGTCAAGAGAAGCATATCATAGCGACGTCATCAGCTGCGATGACATCCTTACTGCCTCCTATGAGAACCATGCCACAACAAACTTGGCAACTGCAGACTATCCGTAGGCAAGAGGGCATATTTAAAATGTAGAGCATCATCTCTTGGCATCCCCGTAAGCGCCAGCCGCCATATTAATCAGGGCGCCGGAAGCCGATACTTGCGGTATCTCAGCATTTACCGGCTGCTGCCTGGTGCAGTTTATCCACAAAACGCCGCTGACAACGCAGCACTACTTCTGATGAAACACCTTGGTTATTGGAAATAGAATAAACACCCACACTGTCACCGCCGTGCATGTGGCCCTATCAATGATATCAGCAGTAGATGTGTGTGGACTGTGGTCGAAGCGCATAAAAAGAAAATTTAGCCTCGTTTCCGTTTTGGCGTGGATATGAGTTGCTCTCCCAGTGATAAAAGCACTGAGAGTTTTGAAGCACGCGCATTTTTGACAGAGGTTTATCGTGAGAGCATGATGGTACACTTTTGGTTGTCTTGTTGCTTTGCATGGGCGAAGTGGTTGTTTGCTAGAATTAGCAGCACGCAGCAGTAATCCATGGCGTGGATTCAGAATAAAGATTAATTCTTTCAAAGCTGTGCTCTCACGCTGCCCGTCTCAGGAAAATTGTGACGTGCTCGTCTAAGCACATAACGTTATTAGCACAGCAAACATGCGACGCAAGTTCCAAACCTCCTGACGCCGCACCATGAATCAACGCTCACGAATACTAGATTCTGTATGTGTGGTTAAAAAGTACGTACGTACTGCGGGCGGCAATGGTGTGCAAGTGTCAAATGACTGAAAAAAGTGCGCGCTCCGTTTCTCCCCGCCGTGTTTTTTTTTCTAAATGCTGAAGGCGAACCATGGCAAATATAGTTCTAAATGCCGAAGGCGAACCATGGGCCGTCCATGAGCGCGCTCATGCCTTAGTACTGCAGCATTATGTCGGTGCCCAATTCGCAGCTGCGTCGTATTCCAACTCTACACTTGATTATCAGCGCCCCATAAGGTTAGATAAAATAAATTTAAAAGTTTAAAACCCATCGGAAAACTTAGCACGTAAGGCGACGCGACGGTTGTATTGTTCCTACAAGGTACCGTGCTCTCCTCTCTATACTGCTCTTCCTTTGAAAATAAAGCTGTGAATAGAGGTTGTGGTTGAGGTGACCCTGTTGAGCGTCGTTTTTGTGATTTTCTCAAGAACCAACTGGGTACCTTCAGTACTAAGCTACCGCGCTTCCGCCCTAAAACTAAGGAAAATTCGGCGGGGTATGGTAGCACACTGGTAACAAGTTTCCGCCCATTGAAACAGGTATGCGTTACATAGTCGTCTCAGCTGAGCCGCATGCTCACGTCAATGGACGTAGCGCGGCTTAAAAAGACGGAAAGCTAAGTTGGTAAGAATTCATTGGGTAAAGGTGTGGAAAGCACGGACACGAGGGAAGAGGACTGGACAATACGAACATGTAGCGTGGCAAAAGTATACCAGCGTATCAGCGGTTAAACATCGGCCGCACGTGCAAATTCCAAAAAGCGGCAGTGTGTAATTTTTACGAGACGTTCTTGGTACTCCGGCCATGTGTCCACGCATTGCTTCTTTGGAGACGCATTAGAGGTATGCATTCCAACTAGCGTAGCTAGCCGCTTGGAGTTCTTTCGAGAAAACATCGAACGCGCAGTTGCAAAGCGTGAAGACACTGGCGGTTGAAGAAATGAGAAGTGCAAGGAGCGCAGCGTCGCTCAAAAACAACGTGGTTTCGATATCTGGCGGGCGTTTCTAACTGTATTGGTAAACAACGTGGGACATTCTGTCGTCATACGCGCTTATCTTATGTACCTCCTCAGAAGCCAAGAATTTCCTCGAAAGCTTACCTCTGATGTGAAGTACGCGGCGGAAGTGCAGATATTTCGGCGTATACTAGGTATTTCCGTTGCGAAGCAGTACGCGTGTAGCAGCTGTCTTTCTAATGGGCATTTAAAGGGCTCCTAAACCATCCCTCGACACTTTTCAACATTTCACGTGAACGCGGGCATCGACATGAGGACGCCGTCGCAATCATCGATGCCAAACGCGGCAGCTCTACGTGCCGTGAGAGAGCCATAAAAAGAAGACTACCCCTTTCACCTTTCTGGGTATTTGTTGTGCTCCCTCGCTCGTCCGGACGTCAGCGCCGGTAGCTTTGACGGTGTCTCCAGTGTCTGGTGGTGTCACTCGTTGTACGACTGCCGGCAAAGTCTACAAGGAATTGCGCACGCTCCCTCTTCATGATCCCGTTGCTCGTCGTGCCATTGTATAGGAAACAGAGACGCCGACTGATGGGTCTCCTCGTGAGGTTCCTCAACACAGCCAGTAAGCCACACGGCTCCTTTGTATTGGCAAGGTCATTAGCTGCGCCCTTCGCAGGACGACAGGCCAGTACAAAGCAATAGAGCTCACTGGTGATAGCCTGTCACGGGAAGTTTGGAGAAGTGCTCGGCGAGGAAAAGGCGACACCGGTCAGATAGCGCATAACGAAGGGAAGAGCGATATGAGCGATGATCAGTTTTCGACTGTAAAACACGTGTAATTCCGCTATTACTGTACCGTTTCGAAAAATTTTCGCGGCTGCAGGTTCATTGCTGACTCATTTACACCACCGAACCTAAATTTCGGCCATTAGGTGGTCTAGGAGCCCCTGAAGAATGCGAGACGTCGTTATTAAAGCGTCGTAGACTTCGGTTAGCACTGTCAGCTCCACTGGCCTTTCGCAGCTGGATGTCGCAGGAAACTACCGCGTTTTCTTGGCCCGAAGGCGCGTCAAGGCCAGCCTCCTAGCCTCTCCTATTTCTAGCGGTAACTGACGATTGCGCAACTGCACACCGAAGAACATGGCGGACGCGCCAGCGTTGGCAGACCATGATGCATTATGAATATCCCCTCACCATGCTATCTCTGACGTCAGGAATTTGGACAAGTTGCATACTGCCCATTTATGCCTAGAAAGTGCCCGCAAAGCAATTTTTGCGGACATTTTCACGAGAATATCTGGGTCATCTTTAGGGCCACGTTCAGGGCGCCTCTCGAAAGCAGAAGCCGAAACTCTGCTTGATATATATGTGAGGCACTAGCACACGTAGACCGCATTCTACACAGAGACTACCACTCGTCGCTATCTTGACGTTCACTCTGACTTGTTTCTACTAAGGATGGCTCACGGTTCAAGGGTTGGAAATATCTACGTGGGGACGATACGCAAAGCCATATTTGTTGCTAGTTCGCTCTCGGAGGAGATTGTCGACGAAAGGCCGCTTGAGATTCGGAAATGGCGGTGTGGTATCCGCCCGCATTTGCAAATTATGCCACTGCAAATCCGCTATACATATCCAAGCACTCGGGCGATACCACCAGGGAAATCGCTAAAGATGTTACTTCGTCGTAGCGACAAGCGACATCAGCTGCCAAAGCTCTTTACGCGCAACCTGTGACTTCACCCCAAGTCCTCGAAGCTCGAAGAAGCCGGCAGCAATTGGATAAGGCGCTGCTGTTAATCGCCTCTTACACGGGCCGAGCAAGCAAGCGATGCGCAATGTGTTTGCCATTTTTGTGTAAGGCGCCCCAGAGATCAAGAAATTGGCAGCAAGTTGCAACTGTCGTCATCTTGGTGTCCGGTAAGCACGTGGTGTGAAGGCACGCAAAGAAGAATAAAACGACGCCTTTTGAGCCCGTAAGCGTCGTAGTGAACTTAAAAACCTTAGACTGAATGTTCAAGTGCGTGACTATTACATGGATATTGCTTTTTCTTATCTTGGCAAGGCTGCCCTCTAGGCCAAGGGCGCACTAAACAATGCTGCCCTGAGCGTTAGATACATCGCTCTGCAAGCTTCTGAACGGTGGCTCCTCGGCTGGCTTTCTAAGAGTGACCTCTCGGGCTGGCTCGTATACGGCCACAATTATCGTGTCCGAGATAGCCTCTCTGCTTGGTATTTTGACAGCAGGATGTTTTGAATAAGAAAAGCTTGCCCTGAAAGGGAGCCATTCTCCCGATAATTCTCGTATCTCGACCTATATAGGGTCCTTGTAGTCGTTTACATTCAAAGCACAGACTTGAAAACTCAACCATCCTACCTGCTACAGGACTATCAGTGGCACTGGAAAGCAGCTTTATCAATACATAGTGAAAAAGCTACCGGAGCTCCTCTATAACACAGCCTCAGTCACAAGTCCTCCTTGTATACTTATGTGGACAGACAAGGCCGAGCCAACGCTGCTCAATACTCACTGAATACTCTTAGGGCCAGCCCGTTCGACCGACACACCGTAAGACGGGGACTGACTACACTGTTGCCTTCCTTGTTTCGTGGTGTTTTTCCACAGATAACTGGGCGCATTTATAAGCGCTTAGTTTTGAACTTCGGGCTTTCGTTCAGAATACCATGCCTGAATAAAGCCATACAGAACACATTTTTCTTCTATCTCAGGAACAGCAGTCATTCCAACATACCATGACAGGCTTTTTGCATGCTAAAGTCCATCAGAGAAGATGGCTTTATTCTCGCCAGGCACTTTATTCGTTATGGAGTCGTTATTCCTGGCCGTTGCTCGGAATGAGCAGGGTTTGCGCTGGACCCTTTTGGTGTTCCCAGGTCTGAACTGATACCTGGATAACGTTGTCCACTTTGCCGCTCCTATTCTAGCGGTAACTGACGATTGCGCAACTGCACACCGAAGAACATGGCGGACGCGCCAGCGTTGGCAGACCATGATGCATTATGAATATCCCCTCACCATGCTATCTCTGACGTCAGGAATTTGGACAAGTTGCATACTGCCCATTTATGCCTAGAAAGTGCCCGCAAAGCAATTTTTGCGGACATTTTCACGAGAATATCTGGGTCATCTTTAGGGCCACGTTCAGGGCGCCTCTCGAAAGCAGAAGCCGAACTCTGCTTGATATATATGTGAGGCACTAGCACACGTAGACCGCATTCTACACAGAGACTACCACTCGTCGCTATCTTGACGTTCACTCTGACTGTTTCTACTAAGGATGGCTCACGGTTCAAGGGTTGGAAAATATCTACGTGGGGACGATACGCAAAGCCATATTGTTGCTAGTTCGCTCTCGGAGGAGATTGTCGACGAAAGGCCGCTTGAGATTCGGAAATGGCGGTGTGGTATCCGCCCGCATTTGCAAATTATGCCACTGCAAATCCGCTATACATATCCAAGCACTCGGGCGATACCACCAGGGAAATCGCTAAAGATGTTACTTCGTCGTAGCGACAAGCGACATCAGCTGCCAAAGCTCTTTACGCGCAACCTGTGACTTCACCCCAAGTCCTCGAAGCTCGAAGAAGCCGGCAGCAATTGGATAAGGCGCTGCTGTTAATCGCCTCTTACACGGGCCGAGCAAGCAAGCGATGCGCAATGTGTTTGCCATTTTGGTGTAAGGCGCCCCAGAGATCAAGAAATTGGCAGCAAGTTGCAACTGTCGTCATCTTGGTGTCCGGTAAGCACGTGGTGTGAAGGCACGCAAAGAAGAATAAAACGACGCCTTTTGAGCCCGTAAGCGTCGTAGTGAACTTAAAAACCTTAGACTGAATGTTCAAGTGCGTGACTATTACATGGATATTGCTTTTTCTTATCTTGGCAAGGCTGCCCTCTAGGCCAAGGGCGCACTAAACAATGCTGCCCTGAGCGTTAGATACATCGCTCTGCAAGCTTCTGAACGGTGGCTCCTCGGCTGGCTTTCTAAGAGTGACCTCTCGGGCTGGCTCGTATACGGCCACAATTATCGTGTCCGAGATAGCCTCTCTGCTTGGTATTTTGACAGCAGGATGTTTTGAATAAGAAAAGCTTGCCCTGAAAGGGAGCCATTCTCCCGATAATTCTCGTATCTCGACCTATATAGGGTCCTTGTAGTCGTTTACATTCAAAGCACAGACTTGAAAACTCAACCATCCTACCTGCTACAGGACTATCAGTGGCACTGGAAAGCAGCTTTATCAATACATAGTGAAAAAGCTACCGGAGCTCCTCTATAACACAGCCTCAGTCACAAGTCCTCCTTGTATACTTATGTGGACAGACAAGGCCGAGCCAACGCTGCTCAATACTCACTGAATACTCTTAGGGCCAGCCCGTTCGACCGACACACCGTAAGACGGGGACTGACTACACTGTTGCCTTCCTTGTTTCGTGGTGTTTTTCCACAGATAACTGGGCGCATTTATAAGCGCTTAGTTTTGAAACTTCGGGCTTTCGTTCAGAATACCATGCCTGAATAAAGCCATACAGAACACATTTTTCTTCTATCTCAGGAACAGCAGTCATTCCAACATACCATGACAGGCTTTTTGCATGCTAAAGTCCATCAGAGAAGATGGCTTTATTCTCGCCAGGCACTTTATTCGTTATGGAGTCGTTATTCCTGGCCGTTGCTCGGAATGAGCAGGGTTTGCGCTGGACCCTTTTGGTGTTCCCAGGTCTGAACTGATACCTGGATAACGTTGTCCACTTTGCCGCTTAATTTTACGACCACGGAACGTGCTTCGAGACCGTACTACAAGCGATGGCGTCATGATGATAACCTGGAAGGCGTGTATGTACCGGTGATACGTCTATGAATCGTTCGTGTTCATGGGAAACATTACAATGACTAAATTACATAGTCCTTTCCGACCTATGAAAGTCATGTGGACATCGTCAGCCTCCGAGCCATCGCTAACTAGGAGGCCTCTGACTCTGTGGAGACCATTCAATGCGCTTGCGCAGCATGACGTGGACTTTGCGCGCTCATTGCAGGATATTTAAGCTTCTGCGTAGCGAAGACTACAGATTCTGCCGGTTCTGCTTACGCAGCATGCCGTGGACTTTGCGCGCTCATTGCAGGATATTTAAGCTTCTGCATAGCGAAGACTACTGATTCTGCCGGTTCTGCTTACGCAGCATGCCGTGGACTTTGCGCGCTCATTGCAGGATATTTAAGCTTCTGCGTAGCGAAGACTACTGATTCTGCCGGTTCTGCTTACGCAGCATGCCGTGGACATTGCGCGCTCATTGCAGGATATTTAAGCTTCTGCGTAGCGAAGACTACTGATTCTGCCGGTTCTGCTTACGCAGCATGCCGTGGACTTTGCGCGCTCATTGCAGGATATTTAAGCTTCTGCGTAGCGAAGACTACTGATTCTGCCGGTTCTGCTTACGCAGCATGCCGTGGACTTTGCGCGCTCATTGCAGGATATTTAAGCTTCTGCGTAGCGAAGACTACTGATTCTGCCGGTTCTGCTTACGCAGCATGCCGTGGACATTGCGCGCTCATTGCAGGATATTTAAGCTTCTGCGTAGCGAAGACTACTGATTCTGCCGGTTCTGCTTACGCAGCATGCCGTGGACTTTGCGCGCTCATTGCAGGATATTTAAGCTTCTGCGTAGCGAAGACTACTGATTCTGCCGGTTCTGCTTACGCAGCATGCCGTGGACATTGCGCGCTCATTGCAGGATATTAAGCTTCTGCGTAGCGAAGACTACAGATTCTGCCGTTCTGCTTACGCAGCATGCCGTGGACTTTGCGCGCTCATTGCAGGATATTAAGCTTCTGCGTAGCGAAGACTACTGATTCTGCCGGTTCTGCTTACGCAGCATGCCGTGGACTTTGCGCGCTCATTGCAGGATATTTAAGCTTCTGCGTAGCGAAGACTACTGATTCTGCCGTTCTGCTTACGCAGCATGCCGTGGACATTGCGCGCTCATTGCAGGATATTTAAGCTTCTGCGTAGCGAAGACTACTGATTCTGCCGGTTCTGCTTACGCAGCATGCCGTGGACTTTGCGCGCTCATTGCAGATATTTAAGCTTCTGCATAGCGAAGACTACTGATTCTGCCGGTTCTGCTTACGCAGCATGCCGTGGACTTTGCGCGCTCATTGCAGGATATTTAAGCTTCTGCGTAGCGAAGACTACTGATTCTGCCGGTTCTGCTTACGCAGCATGACGTGTATTTTGCGCGCTCATTGCAGGATATTTAAGCTTCTGCGTAGCGAAGACTACTGATTCTGCCGGTTCTGCTTACGCAGCATGACGTGGACTTTGCGCGCTCATTGCAGGATATTTAAGCTTCTGCGTAGCGAAGACTACTGATTCTGCCGGTTCTGCTTACGCAGAATACCGTGGACTTTGCGCGCTCATTGCAGGATATTTAAGCTTCTGCGTAGCGAAGACTACTGATTCTGCCGGTTCTGCTTACGCAGAATGCCGTGGACTTTGCGCGCTCATTGCAGGATATTTAAGCTTCTGCGTAGCGAAGACTACTGATTCTGCCGGTTCTGCTTACGCAGCATGACGTGGACTTTGCGCGCTCATTGCAGGATATTTAAGCTTCTGCGTAGCGAAGACTACTGATTCTGCCGGTTCTGCTTACGCAGCATGACGTGGACTTTGCGCGCTCATTGCAGGATATTTAAGCTTCTGCGTAGCGAAGACTACTGATTCTGCCGGTTCTGCTTACGCAGCATGCCGTGGACTTTGCGCGCTCATTGCACGATATTTAAGCTTCTGCGTAGCGAAGACTACAGATTCTGCCGGTTCTGCTTACGCAGCATGCCGTGGACTTTGCGCGCTCATTGCAGGATATTTAAGCTTCTGCGTAGCGAAGACTACTGATTCTGCCGGTTCTGCTTACGCAGCATGACGTGGACTTTGCGCGCTCATTGCAGGATATTTAAGCTTCTGCGTAGCGAAGACTACTGATTCTGCCGGTTCTGCTTACGCAGCATGACGTGGACTTTGCGCGCTCATTGCAGGATATTTAAGCTTCTGGGTATCTCAAGCGAAGACTTCTGCCGGTTCTCCCGCATTTCCACGAAACATCTAGTTCGTAAAACGGAGCGGCTTCTCAAGAAAAAAAAAGAACATGTGGTGGACCCCTCTGTCATAGGAATCGGCATTGCAAGAAAGCGGAGTGTGCCTTCACATAAGCAGTTGAATGTTTATTTTACATGGAAATGAACTTGCCCATTTCTATTGGTGCTTCGCTGGTACGGCACTGTTTAATGTCGATGATCCTACGTTGACGCATCCCCTCCATAATATCCCTGACCGACCCTTTGTGGTTACAGAAGTAGTGTGCGTAACAACAGGACACAGTCGATAGTAAATGCCGCACGACGAAGGCATCAATCATGTTTACTTGCGCGCATTGACCCGTCAACATCAGTGCCGATGCGCTCATGCTGCTCCGCGTGCGCGCTTCGAGGCGCACTTTCGAATGTAGTACCTGGAAAGGTGCCGCCATGCGGGAGAGGCGAAGTGAAGCAAGGCAGCTTCACTTCGCCTCTCCTGGAGGGAAAGGGAAAGAAGCGAGATAAGAAAGACTGTAAGCCGCGTTCGTACCACTTCGAGCATGTGAGCAGTTAGCGCTGTGGTTGAGCACCGGCCAACTTTGGTCGTGGGGTGGGGTGCTGTGAGTTCGATTCCCAGCGCATGAAAGGAATTTTTTTGGGCATATTCCTTATTCTTGCATGTCTGCTTTATTGTGCCACTTACTTTACGGATATGACGTTGTGTGGTCGTGGTGGACCTGGCATAAAACAATTTCATCGAAAAGAAAAGCAAGCTTGAAAATTTTACCACTTACTTTAGCCTTCCCATATTCAAAGCAACGTAAAAAATCATTCGATGAAGAGCTACTTGTCTTTATTTATGGCACCTCGAAGATTCGCCCATATATTTACAAACCCTGCAAAGCCGTCACTACTACGCGTTCAGTGGACTATGAAACCAATTATTGAGCATAGTTGGTATCAAAATGAAACGCAACACTCTGCATAGGAAATGACACTTTAACTGAATTTCTCACATTTGTCATTAGTTGTTGATATTATCTGAATAAGTATCCATAGGCGCCTACAACAACGGCAAAGATGTCAGTGCTTCTAAGGGGTACCGCAAGATCGCCTGCACTAAGAGGTGATGGTGTTTTTAATCCTCCTGCCCCGCAGGTTGGCATAGTCAGCTGGTCTGCTGGCGAGTGCAAGGCCAACGGCACCGCTTTTTACACGGACGTATCTCACTACATCGAGTGGATTGAGGGTCACACCAGCAAGGTGAACGCAGGCGGGGCCACGACGGAAGCTCCGTAACCCGCCTCCGCATTCACGCAGCATTTTGTCCACCGAGGTCAGCCTCACAACGCAATACCACTGCCAAGGTGTCGGCCACTCATGTTCCAGATAATTTAAAACATTAAATGCAAACGCGATGCGGGATATACCATTGATGTATGTCATATAAGTACGACGATAATAAACAAATGCAATTTAAGCTATGTTTGTCTCATTGCTCTTGCAACATTTGTTTCAAAGGTTTAATCTTTCTCGTGTCTGTCTCCGTTATTGCTAAGTCTGTTCTGACAAGCCGACGTGTGAAGGTGCATAGAAAAACAATGTCTTGCAACGCTTTACTGAAGGTTCACATTGTGATGGACGTTTGAAAATTTTCTTTTCAGAGCGAATAAATAGTCTACGCGCTTTTCACCGATATGTGGTTCTATATAGCTATCCATGCTGTGAGGCGGCATATTGAGCGTATCGCCTCTTAGTGAGGCATGCCATGCTGCCCTACAGCCCCTAATTCAGTGCTCTCGTTCCCTTTATTGTCACATCTGCAAGTCAGTTGCCTCTATTCAGAGAGAGAAAAAGAAAAAGCTTATTTTCTGTTTCGTCATGGTCTGCAGTGTCTATTCTTGGATCATATCCGTTTTTGTAAAACTAGCCTAAGTTCGTAAGATTCGGCTGTGGTCTTAGTACACAAATGTTACGCAAGCGCCAAGCTTGTTGCACACTTCCTAAGCGCGCAGTGGACTACGCGGGTATTTGAGAGGGTCCGTGAGACGTTACCTTTTTATCATTGTGTCACCAATTAAGTTAAGGCGGTGCAAAATGAGACACAGGGCAAAACGCGACAATCTGGAGTGGTTGCCATTCCTACCTGTAAAAAATAACGCTTCTTTTATCTTTATTATGTTGACAGACACCGGCAATCAATTGCTTCACTTGATGGACAATTTTGCGATTGTGCGAAGGTTTAGGGCAGGGGTAGGGGGCAGAAATGCGTGTTTGTTGCCGTTGATGTCATGACTCATCGATACAGGGTGAAATACTGCTCGCCAAAATTTTCGCAGCCGCGCGTGAAGGTAGTCAAGCGTGAGTGCAGCGGCGTGACTATTTACATTGTTGTACTGTGTTGCCAGATACACTCTGCAAAATGTTTAGTTCCATGAGTGTGCTGTAGGCTACAGGAAGGATTTCTTTCAAATTGGGCATTTCAAGAGGTAGAACATTAAAAAATAAGTCTAGTGGGCAAGCATACCATGCCACTAATTGATTGATTTACCTTCTGGGTGTTATGTATCATATCAGCTTGTTTAGTAAGGTGCGCGTGTTTTCTCAGGTACTTTGGGGATGTAACGAGATGTTTCCGCGGCTAGAAAATCCAAAGGACAATAGCACAAAGAATAATTGCCGATGCTTCTCTGCAAAAGCTGTGGATGAGCTTGCACCACAGGGGCTACCTCTGTTAGAGGGAACTCGGGCAGTTTGTTCACCATGTTCTGATATCGCTGTTTTCCCGTGGCACTGATAGTCCTGCGGCACGGGCAGTGGTTCAGTTTGCTCAGAAACTCGCCAATAATTTTAAATACGTGAATGAATGATGTATACAAACCGAAACCTGAACTGGAAGATGCTTCGTGCAGCGTAAGTGATGACGTCACCACCTCCCCTCCATCAGAAATATTGAGCTGGTGCCAGAAAAAATGAAAGCGCCGATAACATCCGAGATAGATGGAGCCAGCTTTTGTGTAATGTACAGCGATGACTTCAGCGCTGAAGTGTCGGCCTCCTGCTCTTCACCACCCCCCTGCTCGGGTTGGCAGTGTTGAAGCTAATGACGTCAAAAATACATTCTTTACCCCGTGGGATCACGCTAGATATGTTAAAATTTATTTTCAGTAAAACTGAATTACTTGAAGCTTAGCATATATTATTGCAGTACAGAGCAGAAAGGATATTTAAAATTACATTGAGATCAACGGGCACAGAGGGATCGCCGAAATTGCCCTTTAGGATTCAGTGCGCGGAATGTGCTACATGAAGGCCGCTGTGTGGCTGCAACGACTGAGCTAGTTATTTTTTAGACACTTTCAATTTCGTGCAAGTGGCGTAGTTTGGCTCCGCAGTTTGCAGCGAAAAATACATTTCAACGACTTTTCTTATTTAGCATTCTTTCAGTTTTTGAACAGAAGAAACACGGTCATATTTATGTACTATAGACAGCTCCTTACTCTAAAAACTTTCTGCTGTGCCGTTTTCTGAAATCGCACGTAATTGAAAAATTCACAATTTGAAAATTTCAGTCGCGTTTGGCCCATTTGCCCTACACTGCGGCGCCATCAAATCATCCGCACCTTAAGTCAAGGCACCTTGTTTAAAGGCAGCAACGAGGCATTTAGCGCAGAATCGCCTTGGTTCTCCTAAGCCCCCTTAAGCAATTGACATCGCGATAACTTAAACGTTGCATAGCTTGGTGGTAAATGAAGCCTTGGCACTGCGTTCTGGCGTCGTTAAGTTGCTGTACGCCACCCGCTGCTCACCATAACTTGCGCTAAAAATTACAGTCTGTATATGAAAACACATGCGGGCCTTTTTATTTCCTTTCTACACAATAAAAAGAGTCGACACCGAGAAACGGCGCTGCCCACACGGCAACCTAAAGCCTTCTTTTAACCGCGGCGCATCAGCACCGCGCCTCTCAGGCGTTCAGCTCATGCACTCTGCCGAGGCACAACCTGGCGCAAACACTCCTGACGACTGTCGGCCACTTTGCAACATGTGTTGCGTATAAGATTCCATAGGCAAGAATTTCTGACAAAAGTGTTCTAATGGGTTTACCCTATTGCCATTGCGTGATTGGACAATCTGACAGGTAGGCTTTTCCTTAAAACAATGAAAACTGGAGCCATAGGCACCTTAACGATTGCTTGTCCGTCGCTTGAACTCGCCCCGACTGTCGCGAGAGCTGGCCTTTCTTTTCCGGTGCACACGTAATCTGGAAATCCTTATGTCGATAAACGAAATATCTTTGACTACGATCACCCCTAGGGAGACCGCATGGTAAATGCGGAATTTATGGTAAATCACACCCCTGTGGCGAGAAAAAGAAAGTGAAACTTAACTGAGCCACAAGGTCAAGAAGGTTAATGTACCTGCATTAAGAGAAAAGCAAGCAGACTTTCCAAAAGCAATGTGAATGTAAAGTTACGTCATGAACACCCTTAGCAAGAACAAAATTATTGCAGCAGGCACGTCTCAAAGAAATCAATTAGATGCGCTCCATGACCCAACATACTCAGGCACTGGCCTATGCAGTCTTCTATGCAACACATGTTGCAAACAGCGGCCGACAGCCATCGGGTGTATTTGTGCCAGGTTCTACCACGACAGAGCATGTGTGTGCAACGCCTCGGAGATGCTGCACGTGTGCGCTATGGTTAAAAGCAGGGATGAGTTTTTCATGTACCGACTACGATTGTTAGTCCGAGTTATGGTTGTACAAACAGCAGCGAGCAATGTACAGCAAGTCAAAAGACTCCAGGCCACAGTACCAAGGCTCCGCCACTAGGCTAGGCCACGTTTCAGTTGCTACAATTTCAGTTGTCAGTCCCTTTGAGGGGAGATGCTCCTCGAAGAAGCTTTTTCTTTAATCCTTGGCCTAGAACTCTGAAATTGTTCGTACTAGTAGACATTGTGATGCTGATTTCAAAACTGCAATTAGTTTTATTGTATCTGTAATGGTTCTTGAGTTAGAGCAGCTATTATAACAAGATATTAGGTCTTTTGTGCACACTTTTTAGGTTAATAAAAATTTTTCCCACAGCACCTCAATATGGCTCATTCTGCTGCACAGGGGCAGTAGTGTACAAAAAAACTACCTAAAATGCAGAGATAACATGCTGCGCTTGCTCCATTTCCAACAAAAAACCAGAGGTGCCCCGCCACGGTGGTCTAGTGGTTATGGCACTCGGCTGCAGATCCGAAGGTCGCGGGATCGAATCCCGGCCGCGGCGGCTGCATTTCGATGGAGGCGAAATGTTGAGGCCCGTGTGCTGTGCGATTTCAGTGCACGTTAAAGAACCCCAGGTGGTCGAAATTTCCGGAGACCTCCACTACGGCGTCTCTCATAATCAGAGCTGGTTTTGGGACGTTAAACCCCACAAATCAATCAAAAACCAGAGTTACCTGTTGTATACTGCAGATTTCTCTTACGTGCATTTCAGATGCAAAACAAAAAATTCTGCAATAGACAATCAAAATTCTGTATAGATGTCAACACTCCACGCTGTCCAGAGATACTCTGTACAAAATTTCTTTAATGTCTGACAGCTTTAAGTGCCTGAAAGATTGTACACAACGTATAAAAATTGTCTTGATGTTGTGCACAAGCTTTCAGGCACTTAATATTGGCGAGCCTTTATGAAATTTTGCACTAAGTATCTCCAGACAACATGCAATCTTGACGTTTATACAGAATTTTGATTATCTATTGTAGAAATTTTGTTTTGTAATTTGAAATACATGTAAGGGAAATCTGCAGTACACAACAGGCACCTCTGGTTTTCCGTTGGAAACGGATCAAGCGCAGCATGTTATCTTCACATTTTAGGTAGTTTTTTGTACACTACTGACCCTGCGCAGCAGAATGAGCCATATTGAGGTGCTGTGTGAAAATTTTTAATAAGCTAAAAAGTGTGCACAAAATACCTAATATCTTGTTATCATAGCTGCTCTAACTCAAGAACCATTACAGCTACAATAAAACTAATTGCAGTTTTGAAATAAGCATAACAAAGTCTACTTGTAACAAAAGTTTCAGAGTTCTAGGCCTCGGATTAAAGAAACTCATTTTCGAGTAGCAATGAAACAGGCCTGTTTACAAAGAAAAATAAAAAGATTGCACCGTGTCCAGCAACCGCTGCGACAGTGGTACTAACAACGGCCCCTAGACGTGTCGTGGCAGTATATAAAGCAAAGAAAAAAGAAGCTACTTCTTGAGAAGTACAAGCAGCCTTGCAGCTAGTTGTGCAACAACATGCCGATTTACTGGTTCGCCAATATGAAGGCATGTACAACCAAAGATCCTTTAAGTGTCTGGCTGCTGCAGTTCCATAGGCTAATGACCAGAAGAGGAAGGTGCCACATAAGCCAGCCCCAGCTAGAACAATTGACCTGGCTTGCTTTCTCTAAATATGGCATCAGTGCTCCTGCCAATGTGACATCTGGCTTCTGTCAGCGTCGATACACACATATATGCTTAAAAAAAAAACGTGTCAAGCTTGTGAGCTATATAACAAAATTCGCATGGAAGGGTAAGCATTGTGGCTAGAATGACTGATAGGCTATAAGGTAACTTGACACATTTGGCCATTTACGTCGTCACAATAAAATGACATGTGGCACATACCTGCATTCCTCGGCCAGGTATACGCTGGTTTGCCCCAAAGGTGGTTGAATGTTTACCCACCTACGTCAAATTACATAAATGTGATGTCAAATAAATTTAGTGATAAATTAAAACGACCATGCCAAAGAATCGTTAAGACAATGCAGAATGGTCCTCACCACCAAGCTGTCTTAGCATGCAGCAAGGGACCAGTGCATGTTCTTTTCAAAAAATAAAAAGACAAAAACTCACAACATATGAAAAACACTGCGCCTATGTGCTTGGAGCAAAGGACTGCAGTACCATGAAACTCATAACGTAGGAAACCAAATTGCCACTACGTTGATCTTCACATCTCTCTCCACCAGCACATTCTCTACTTTGAGATGCATCACACATTAGCACCAAATCCTCTGCCCAACCGTTTCCGTTTACACATGCAGCCGCCACAGAATGGCACTGTGTTCTGACACTCCTGCTGGCCCTGCCAGAACCCGCACAACCTTCTTCGTAGCCAACTTGTAGTGAGCGCTCATGTTTTTAATGCCTATTTTTTCATGCTTTGTTTTTGTCTGTTTAGTGGATTGGTGCATAGCGGTCTGCAGGAAAAAAAATCTGATAAGAGGGTTATGAAGTAGGAGACATTTACGTCTGAATCTTTGATTTCAGTGATTGTCGGCTCCTTTCATATGTATGGTATGACAAGCCACCATATATTTGTGTGCAATACCAAAGTCATTCTCTGCTTTAGACCTTCATGAACTGTCTTAACTGTCAATGTTTTACATTTTTCTTCATTGCAGTGATTTCTGATAATATGCATAATTTGTGTGACACTGTAAAATACATGCAGATTGCTTTTTTTTCTTTGCTCATAATTTTCTGAGCATTACGTTTGATCTCCCATATGCAATGATTATTTCCGTTTTTCATGATGAATCAATTTCTGATCTCCTTACTTCTATGAGAATGAGTTATCCGCAACACAACCTATATTAGCTAAGAACGGTCACCCTCTGGTTCTGCCGCAGCGAAAAACGTTTTGTTGTTTTACGTCATTTGCTTTTTCATTTCGAGTGGCGAACTATCTAATTTCACTCTGCTGAGACCTGCAAACATTGAACACAAAGTTTTCGCAAAGTGAAGCACCATGACCTTCCAGAATGGGCCCCGCAAAGTAAATTTTTGCGAATAAAGGCAGTGCAAGGTAGTTTCAGAAGCTAGTGCCACCAAAACACGGTCGCTATGGGCAAACAATGGGAGCGCGGCTGACATGGCAGGCATCTTAAAGTAGAGGAGGCACAGTTTCCACAAATGCAAAGCAGTACATGCTAACAACTGAAAAGAGCACAAGAAATACTAATGAGGCCAACATACACCGCAAAAAATATTCCTTGGCTGTGCAAGGCAGTGTATGGGTAATGTCATTGAGGTGAAGAAAGGGTGCTATTTTCAGCTGCATTAGTTAAACGTTTGGCCCAGTGTTGAGGGGTGTAGGGGAAAGGGAGTGAAGAGAATAGAAAGGAACGGGACTCCTTCTTCAGACACGAGTTTACCCACACCACCGATCAACATGTCCGCATCCCTCTCCCCCTATTAGGAATGTATAAGCTTGATGTGCACACTGCCGCTCAGTCTTCTATAGGCATGACACTACAAGTGTCAGTTGAGAAAAGGAATCAAATTAGTCAAGTTACTGCTCGAGGGCTTACTACAATACAAGATCTCAAATTTGATAAAGGGATCTTGGAGAGCACACAGACATGCAGGTCTATTGAGAGCGAATGGAGTAATGAAAGTAAATAGCATGCACACTTGCGCCTGTACACACCTATAGCTGTACCCTTGTTGCAAGCTCACACATCTGTGTTTCACGAAAGAGCCGAGCTAGGACCCTGGACATCTGCCGTCTCACAGTGCTACTGGTGGCAGCAATCGCAGTCTTATGTGATCGTGCACCAGCGTGCAGCAGGTGAGCAAAATAGAATGGATGCGCATGTGCACTGCGACACTCTGGCAAGCAGTCATCAAACCGTTAACAGGTGTGCGCATGCACACTGCCACAAGTTTGCATTGTCTCCAAAGTTATGATTACAATACAACGAAATGTGTTACAGAAACTATTTTCAGCCTCACTGCCAGAGTGGCAGAGAAATAATTTCTTTTGCTGCGCTTGTCTTTCTAGGTTTGTCAAGAGAAGTATCAGCTCGAGAATTCTGCAGAAACTCCATTGGAGTCCTTTTAGTATACATAAGCATTATGTCACTTGCTCAACTCGGTTCTTTGCTAATGACCACCACTTGACCACTTCTCGACCTTGCCTCAGCCACTGCTGACCATGAGTTTGATAAACTGCGCACTAAAAAGGTGTACGATTCGAGGCCCTATATATTTGGCAGGTTGAAGTTTCGATACCTTGAGATCATGCACTGATGCACGTACAACACTGACCAAGGAAAGAACATGATGACAAGCGCGAAATGTCAGTTTGTTGCCAATGGTAACATGACCTTATGTACCCAAGCACAAAGAACACTGCACATGAAAGCATCGGTGAAACCACAACAATCCTGTGCATGTCGTACAATCCTGTGCACGCTAGTACACAGACACATGGCACATTTTTATACTGATACTTGCAGGCATTCTCTCCATTAGAAAAAAATGACAGCATATCCACAGAGTGAATGATGATGAGTGGGCGAAGCTCGGGAGGCTCATCGCAGATCGTGCCGAGTTCCGGATTAATTTAGTTAACGCGCACGCTACGAATCCTCATGGTTCAACTATGCACAAGTGAAATCTCCCACCGGCACTTCATTGCAAGTCAAGATCCAGTGCCTACATATATATATATATATATATATATATATATATATATATATATATATATATAGGTTGCCGGTGAACGCTTCTCCAACGCGAGCAGTCGGTATTTCTCAATCAAGAAACTCGCTAGGAGACGCTGCCTGCGCCAATGTTGTCTCTCGCTGGTGAGGGCGCGTTCTCCTTCTTTGCGAGCTGGTAGAGCGTTCCTCTAAGAAAGAGGGTTCCTCTAAGAAAGAGCGTTTCCATAGCCAAAGCGTGCCTTTCACTCTCTCTCACAAGACAGCAGAGGCACGCGCCGGGAGAGAGAGAGAGAGAGAGGCACGCGCCGGGAGGCATGCGGTTACACCTGACGCTTGACGACTGACGCCTGACGCGTGACAAGGTTAGACTAAGAGGAGCTTCGCCCCTAAAAAATAACACATACAACACGTGTGCGTGGCCGGAATGTGACGTTAACTGATATCCGTTTCTTAGCTTCTTCTCTTCGTCGCTGCGACCTTAACATGTCAACCCAGCTAGCCCGCAAGTTTGAAAAATATTGGTGAAGCGTGGTGCTACCTTATTATCCAATTCTCTGGAATTCGCCTGTACCAATCGCCACACTTAACACAGTTACTTGCACCTTTGGGAGGGAAGAGGGGGGGGGGGGTACCGTTGACATCGAATGACCGCGGCATTGTTCGTTACCCTCGGAATGCGACATCGATATTCCTTGCGTGAACAGCTCACTTGGATGGCACGGAGTGCCTGCTTGTGTCAGGGCACAACCTTCCCTCGAATTGTTTTTTAGTACAGCTATCGGACGCAAGTCGCAGTATGACATCTATGAGATCTTTCACACATATCACCTGAGAAAAGAACACATGTTGGTATGCGTCATGCAAAGATCGATCTCTCAGTAAGCATGCACGCAACAGATCGCACCAACTACCGGAACACTCGCATACTGGCACGCTGATTACGACGCACATAACATGATGCAGTCTCAAACAAGTAATTGAAGAATAAAAACACACTCACATGTAAGTCGACGTTCAACGCAGACCCGACATCTTGGCTGGAGAGGTTGATGCTGATGGCCATTCGGATGACGGAAAGCGTGGCGTACCGAAAGTCAACGTTGCCGGGTCTTCGTGACCTTTTGTAATTATTGTTAGGATTGTGCAATATTGTAAAGTTTACCCACGCGAAAGGCCGCGTACTCTCACGTTGGCTACGTTCGAGAATCACGGTCGATGGGAAAATGACGGTGAGGGCGTGTGCAAATTATGTGCACTTAGCTGTTTTTTTGTTGGAGACTTTTATGTTTAATGAGTAGAACAGTGTCTTGTAATCACGGCCTGGAGTGGCAAATTCTCCAGCGTGAAGTCTAATTAGTCACAGCATCGCTAATTTTGTTCAGTTTTAATGACGCTTCGAAACGCGCGCCAAAAACTGCAACAAAATAGCGCCGCGGGGCTAGCGCGGCGGCTGTCGGAAGTGTGCGCATGCACTAATCACTTGAGCTCAAGATTCGGTGACGTTGCGGAGAGCGCGAGCGCCAGACCAGCTCGCCACACTCGCTTTGCATCATAGCGTGTGTACAATGTACGCTTGAGCGACCAACACAGAGAGGAAGCAGAAAAATACGGCTTTTGGCGTGGCCTCCGCGATCGGCTGCGAGAGCCGATCTTGGAGGCCACGCTCGGAGGCCATAGCACGGCGCACCCGTCTCTCTCTGTGACGTCACGATATCAACTTACAAAAGCGAAACGTCACAGATGGCCCACTATCTGCGTCACACTAGTGGCGATGTCGCGAGGTGCTGCAAGCTCGGATGAGCATTCCCGCTTACTTTGAAACCATATTAAAATTACTTAAGAGGCGACGTTCGCCGCTAATACTTGGTCAAGATAGCCTTCTTATGCAGGAAAACCAATTAACACAAGCATCTCGCGTTTGAAATTTTGGTGTCATGGGACCTTTAACGGGATCGTGAAAACAGTATGGAGATGCCTGGTGCGCACTTAGAACAAAATCTTCAGAAAACGTTTCACGAGCCTTTTAATAGCACATTAACGCATCTTCCGGCCCGACAAACAATGTACACCTTACCGGAACTTGGTACAGGCGGCCTTGGTTCAGCGCTGATTTTCTAAATGTACAGCTGAGTGTAGGCGTGATAAGCACCATCTCCGCTCACACACTAGTCTCCTCGTGTTTTCTGGTGGTACAGTCGAGGGTACAGTCTCAGACCCAGCAGATCTTGCTCAGAACTACGGCGCTCTGCAGCTGACCCAAAGACGTTGGTTTGATGCCAGCCGCGGCTACTGCGTTTCGGTGTAGTCGAAGTGCTATTATAGCTTGCGATGCTCTTTGCTTCACCCATTTTACAAGATCGTCACGTGCCGCGGTGACACGGCATGATATTGACAGGCTAAATCTCAGACAAATATTGAATGATAAAAAAAGAAAAAAAACACTGGTAGCAGCAGTGAGCATCCCGTTGGTTAGTTACGGAAGTTGTGATGTAGAATAACAGTGGTGACTTCAAAGGAGAATGGCAGTGCGAGGTTGATGTAGCAAAACACACATTACATGCAAAGGTGACAACCCTGGTTGTCATCATTGCATCTTATTGACGTACGTCTGTTTTGTGTTTTTGGCGCTGTTACAATTTACATGATGTCGGCATTGTTAAGAACGCAGGAATGAATACGTGCAGTAGGAAATCTCTACGCAAATGGAGCAAGTTTCCATTTTCCCTTTTTCTGTCTGTGACTTCCCTCCTGCAGTGCAGAGGAAGGCAAATAATGGTTATGCTCAGTTTCATGACTTAATTAGTTCCCACTGGTACCTATATGGACAGCAACAAGCAATATTCAAGCATCCTATCACTGATGCACTCAAGTAAACAATGTGAAGAACATATGTGAGCACTGCCACTTGTCAAAGGAACCTACAAATTCAGAGGCATGTTTTGTGGTACAGCCACTCCTGAATCTGTTTAGCATAGAAGCTACGGAACCAATAAAGCTTGCCGTGTACAGGTTTACAGAGCATATTATTCCATATTGTGGCTAATTCCCACCTTTTTATGTGATAACTAGTGCACTAATTCATAAGATTTCTTCCACTTTACTGACACCTTACTACATATCAGCCCACTGTAATTAAGTTGTACAGGTGCCCAGCAGCTTAAAGCCAACAATGAAGCTTGTTGCTGAAAGCAATATTCATTGTTAAATATGCTGTTGCCCTTCAATGAATGCAGTGCTTACCTTAAGCTATAGTAAGTCTCTGTTTGTAGCCTAGCCTCATAAGAGGTCAGTTAATGTGCGGCAGTGACTACAAGAAAGCATATGCTAGTGCTGATTTAGCATTTGAGCATCTGTAATTAAGGCTCATCGGAGTTGCAGCATCCCTAGCTGCTGCCACACATGCTAAAAAACAGTACAAATATCAATCACTATATGTTGATACCTACACACAAATACAACACATAAATACAGACACAAACAAAATTACAAATATCTCTGTGTAAAAGCACACACAAATGTCACTGGAGCACCACTTCGGTGTTCCGCTAATACAGCTAAGCACTGCAAGGCGCAAACGATAGTTCCAGCTTATATTTCGTATTTATATGGCACCGTTACTCTAGTTCACAGTCATGATATCTACCATTGTCTATACAGTGTTGTCGCACTATCATCTTCGACTTGACGTACATAGATTATGAAGAAATCTCTGCACACCTTCCTTCAAAATCCACGTACCCCTACCCCTTAGTGTATTTCATCATTTGGCAGGAAAGGTTTAAATATACTGCAGGAAAGACATTCTGGACGTTTTGCTTTCTTTTTTAAATTTCATGTTGCATGTCAGCACACTGATGTAGTCGTATCAAACCTGTCAAAGTATCTTTGAGGTGGGGAGAGTACTCACTCAAAGGAGCTTTTGGTTCCGTCAGAATAAAATGATTTGTTGTGAAACAGGGCACAGTGTGTCAACTCAAATTTATTTAAAAGCTTGCAAAGTTTCATGGTGCAGTCCCACGAACTCCTCAGTCACGATCAATTGAACACATTCCAAACTGTTTACAGTGTTAAGGAGAGCCACCAGCAAGATTTTTCAATAATTAAAGCTGACACTCAGTGCACTATCTGGTTTGTTCTCTTTTTGATTTTCTTCAGAGCTGTTTTGTTTATACACTAGACTTATTTTCCTATTCACATAGCAAAAATAAATGACTGTTGCTGCTCCATGCAGAACAACACTGAAAAATAGGGTGATGATATATCTGTGCATGGTGTGGTTGCGCTCAGAGCAAAATGCACAGCAACTGCAATTGCATACACAAGGAATAGAGTAGTGCACACACTTTCTTGGGGATATGGTACAACAGTTCATCTTTACATGTAAACCAGAGTGCGTGCACAGTATTATAAAATCAGGAGTGGTGATCGCATTTTTGCAACAGAGCACGGCAACGTGAAAGGAAACTGATAATATATTTTATGCACATGGTACAGAGCTGCCACAGCCAATTCTTTGTCTGCCTCAAAGTAATTAAGGCTCACCTTGCAGTTGCTCAAGTCATTTAGTTTTTCAGCACTGTCACTATCATAAATATTGCTGCAGCAGAAATCCTCAAGGTGTGCGACAAGGAAGTCACGTGACAGGTGCTCAACAGATGCGTTATTTGGTGTCCCAAGGAGAAAATTGTGCCTTTAGTGAAGAACACTTGAGAGTAATATGTCAAACTTGTGCCTACAATCTGCTCAACTGTCAGATGTGGCTTGCGTGAAGTGCTATATAGTGTCACAATTCACGCTCAATCCTCTGCAAAGCAAGCAACTAAGGGAGGTTGGGGCATTATGTGAGCAAATGCATTTTACGGTACAGAATCTAGACGCACCCCATGAATTTTGCATTTTGCTTCTTATCCGAGTGTGCCTTCCCATCTCATTACACTTTCTTTCTTTCCTGTGTTTCGATACATATGCAAGTAATTGTAAATTATTTGGAGGAAGTTTTATTTAGTAATATATGAACAACGTACAAGATGCAGATGTGTACGTTCCATGTTATGTGCATTGGTTAGCAGCTTATGACATGTTTTAAAGAAGGCATGGAACACTTTTTGAACACGGAAAACGGTGCCAATCAGTCGTGGAGGCTCCTGTGAATATGTGCGTCGAATATTGTTGCACTGAATGCACAAGGAAATTTACAATTTTGTTTCAAATGCAGCTGAAAAGCATCCACTCTTCTTTCAACAAATGACATCCCTCTGAGCACTAACGTCGCTTCACTCTTTCTTTACCCTTTAATAACGAGATGCACATTTTCTTCATTGGTTGAATTCGAAGTGAACAAATAAAGCATATCGGGCTCTCTGCGATCGCAGAGTCAGCCAATGCTGCTTCTGCCTCAATCAGCTTGGAAGACAGTGGCGTCATTTGTGAGAAACAAAAAGGCAACACTGCCATGAAATCCAACACAGTGAAATCCATCATGATTGTGCTATTAATCTGAACTTGAAAAAAATAACAATATGCTGCTATGTACACCTGACAAGACCAAAAGAAAAGAGGAAAAAAAATGTCCTCACTTAACACGTAGTGTAGAATCATTTTAAATTTCTTTCAGAATTCTAGCTAGCTGTTTTTCTTTCTTTTGAACTTTATAGGTACACCTTATTTTAAAAGACCGCAGTTTGATGCTAGTGCACGAGCAGAATATATGCACTTATTCGGTTTTTGGTACGTTTACACAGGCTAGGAGGGTATGTTCTCCGGATGTTTCCTTCGTGTACCTTTTTTTTTCCGCCGATATTGCCCCGACCTAATTGATGAGCTTCGGAACTCATCCCTTTCTTCACGCGCTCCTTGTCAACCCACTGTAGTACATAAAACACCTGGGGTGACGCCAGATGTTCCTAAAAAGCGAGTTCGTGCTTGACTGCCGTCATACATCATCGCCGACGTGTGAATCCTAGCAAATGTGGCTTTCGGACAGCGGCTCGCCGGTATCGCCGGAATTTCGTAGAAAATATGGATTATGGCTCGTTTCTGGCACGAAATAAATCCCCATTGAGTCGTATAATGACTAAAGGGAGCCAGTCTGCAATGCAGCGCCCATTTCGAAAGCACTCGAGAGGTCGGAAGCAGCCGCTCTGCGAAAGTAAACAAACACCGCTAAGGGCCGTTCCGATCGACTAAGCGGCTTGCTTCGTTTCTGCCAAAGCGCTTCATTCACATGGGAGTTTCGACAAAGCTAATCGCATGCGCTAACGCACGACATATGACTAAAAATCTTACTTGAGTCGGCGAAAATGAGCGCGTTGTGATGGGCTGGCGGTTGATAGCGAACGACGACAGCTACGACGTCGGTCTCGGTGTCGTCCGGGCTGCTGTGATGCGTCTGTTACTCGCGAAGGCATAGTGTTATCGGCAATGTCCTTCAATTCTGTTACACAACTAAGCAGAGCTGTTCAAAATGGTTTATTTTGCACTTAATACACGAGGACACGATGTGTTATGGGCGTCTATGCCGACGCGCTGATCTCACATATCTTGACTACGTGATCTTTACCAGTCGTATGTCGCATGCCATATCGCACGCAGAATTGTAAAAAGAAATGCAACTAGAGGATTCGACCTCTCAACGACAATGTTCGTACGGAAAGCACCTACCGCTTTTAGTGACTGAGCTATGCCACCATTGCTTTTCAGCTGTACTTAGCTAGAGTGCTATCGCTTAGCCGACTTTTTTTTTATTGAAACTGACAAGACTAATCCGCGTATTTGTGCCTGCGGGTGCCGTAGTCTTTCTATTGTGCGGTTCTTAGCAGCCTGTTCTATTACAGCAACCGCACTGTTCTATCACAGTGCATAAACCTAGTTCTCAAACACGGGACACGCATCAATTGGAAGTTGCCAGTCAAAGCAGGGACGGCAGAGCTAATTGGCCGCTGTGCACACACTCCGATCCGATAGGTCCTGCTTGCCGCTATAAATCTATGGAAGCGGGATCCAGTGTTGTCATACCGGGGCGCCTGCAGTAGGAACACGGCATCGGACGCTCGGCACATGATAGCAAAATACATGTTAAATCGGTGTAACAGATCTTGATTCGGATTACGCGTTGCTGCGTGCGGTCGCTTTCAGTCGTGATGATATGGTCGCTGTCTCTTCATCGCGATCTTGCCCCCCGATCGTTCAGCGCCAAACTGCGTCCGGGCTAATGTGGGCCGCGTAGCAGCAGTCAGTATGGATAATATAAATAAATTCGGTCCGAATCGGGGTTGATCACGCCTAAAGCTGCTCGTGCGACACCGGTGTTAACTCAATTATCTTGCATCAGGCATTTAGCCGCTACATGTTGCTGACCAAATATACGTCTTTACACTGTGCTCAGGGCGTTACTCTTTGAAACTTTCGAAGTAAGCGTTGAAATGGCTTTGTTTTGTGGGCTTTTACGTCCCAAAACCAGTTCTGATTATGAGAGACGCCGTAGTGGAGGTCTCCGGAAATTTCGACCGCCTGGGGTTCTTTAACGTGCACTGACATCGCACAGCACACGGGCCTCAACATTTCGCCTCCATCTAAATGCAGCCGCCGCGGCCGGGATTCGATCCCGCGACCCTCGGATCAGCAGCCGAGTACCTTAGCCACTAGACCACCGTGGCGGGGCGCGTTGAAATGGCACAAGAAAAAAGAAAGAAAAGGCCCGGTGCAGGAACTTGCTCAAAAAAAAAAAGAAAGGCCAATGGTTTGGCAGTTGAGGAAGCTTGGTTTGAACACTGGAAAATACCTTACGAACGTCAGCCCGATAATTCCGTCATAAATGCATGGCTTGCCAATAATTCTTACTGCCCGGGTAAATTAGGCCAATGTTTCCACTCTTTAAAATGGCTCTTAGCAATACTGGTTAATGATTCTGTAACGTAGACCAATGTGTCATGTTTATTGAGATGGCTCGGCCAATACTGGTAAATGGTTCTGCAATGCGGACCAATGTGTCCTGTCTTTAGAAATGGCTCGGCGAATACTGGTTAATGGCTGTGTAACTCGGGCCTCCAATGGTATACTAAAGGAGTGGTAGAGACAATATTGGCATTACATTGTCAATTCCAGCCCGTGGTTGGGCCCGGAACAGCCAATGCGTTTCCAACATTGGCCCCTCTTACTGTGCTGCCTGGGATTTCTTGTCGTGCGGAAAGCCAGCACATGCATGTTTTTCCTGCTCTGCAGGAAATGGCTGAAATTCAAGCACAATGGTGGCGGCGCGCGTCCTCGCTACGTTTGTTGCTTGTAGTGCAGCATTTCGCTCGCGTTTTTAGCTAGAGTGGGTGGTTCAGCCTCTGCGTAATCCTGTGCTACAGGTAGCTGGCAAGAGAACACATGCGTACCAGCATACTCCATAGGCTGGACCAGGATGCACTTAACAAATGCAGCCCCGGCAGCTGTCCCCGCCATTGTGCATATATTTGCCCCGTAGAAACGCTGTATTCCACGTTTTGCCACAACTACAAAAAAAAAGCGCATATTCTGCCTAGAAGTAACCTAGCGCATGCTAAGCCAGAAGCAACTAAAAATTAAAAAAATAGTGTTTGAAGGGGGGACGCGCGTCCCTTCCCGAAGTGACCACCCTCGTCCCGGCCCCCTCTATGCACATCCATTGTGCGCATCTACAGTTCGCAAAGAATGTCATTCTAAACCTGCTCTTAGTGGCATTAGCTCCCTTCGGAGGGGGAGGCCGCCCAGTTTTCCGGGAACTTTCTGCGCTCTCTCGTCGCGGCTGCATTGCTACCAACATGGAAGGTGTACGAACGAGTTCCAACGGGTGCATGCAGTGTGTCTACGCGTGTCGGCGCACTTACCGCGTTTATCGATCATTAAAGTTGATTGCGGTATTCCTTGGCGAGTGTACCTCCTAAGACAATGCCCATCACAACTGTGACATCGGTTGTATATGAAACCAAGCCTGCACCTATTGGTGAGACTACAGTGTCGTCGCCGAATTTGTATTGCTGACTCACAGCTCAACAGTGCACAGCGGATGCCGAAATTCGGTAAGTTGCTGGCCAGTTTTCAGAATGGGGCCTGGCACTTCTTGTTGCGATGTTAAAGCACCGGTTCCACCTTTATATATTATTTGTGTCGTGAGGTGCGTAGGCTCTATATTTTCGAACAAAGAGCCTACGCACGTTGTCCCAAAGCAATTTTACTTCATATAGTTAATCCTGTGCGTGTATCAAACACCTACTGTGTGGTGACTTGCAGTTCTCGTAACATTTTTTTCTCGCCCGTATTTTTAAAGGTAACGTGATACTGAACACGCGCTCCTTGGTGTAGGACACATGCGACGGTTCGGTACGCGATGGCATGTTTAAAGTAGCCTTGAAAAGATGTTCCTTCTCTAATATCTGCTCATAATGCGCCTTGCACCTATCATTTAAGGATATTTTTGCCTAAACACCCCAACCTTGGTGTTGTCGTGTTAGCTCACGCCTACAGGTTTTCCTTTCGGATGTATGCCAAAAATATGGAAATTAATATATTGAAAAATGCACCCATTTCAACTAATGTGCCGCTTTTAAAACTGCTTTGCAACAGAACCTTTACTCATGCTTTTTTTCCCCCTGGGGCATCTGAAGCGACACGAAGCCAAGGTCTGGGGGTTGAATATTGAAAATAGAATCATTATATAGTTAAAAGGACAACATTCTTTTGTTATTTTGTAGTGTCCGATTATGAGATGTTTCTGACATTTCTTCAATTTCTGCATTTGTTCATGAGTCGCACATAAGTTTCGTACAATGATAGTATAGTACTGATGTGCTCCACAGCTGTGCTAACTTTTCACGCCTTTTCCCGCAGGTTCCACCCTTGCCGAAGCTTTTCCACTACGACGGTGCCACACGAGAATAGCATATTATCAATGCAGAGTTCACAAAATAAATGAAGTGGTGCTTTTCTCTATAAACCTGTCTTGTGTTATTTGTTTTGTTTAGAATGCATTAATAGAAAGTACAGAGGATCCACTTAGCCCAAGTTATTACTGTGTTAATAGAGCTTTCGCGTATGCACGAGAGGCACATTTACACGAACTACTGCTGGTCCATTTCATGGTGCCTTCGAAAATGCCTTCATACCTCTTCGAAAATGTGAAAACACAAAAAAAAATATTTTTGCAGTCCTGACGGCGCGACACACATGGGGTAAACACTAGAAACAGCATAATAGCTGTGAACGGTCGCGCAAGGGGTTTCCCGATGTCGGCGGGGCCGACAACACGCCAAAAAAGCCTGAATGCCCGAAATATTGGCCAATGCTACCTAGCCAAATCCGACCCATTCTGGCTGGCCAAATTTCGCTCACTCTGGCTGGCCAAGTTACGCCTACTCTGGCTGACCAAGTTTCGCCTACGCTGGCTGGCCAAGTTCGACCCGTGGTGGCTTCGGCACAGTGGAGCCATTCTGGCTGGCCATCATCGGACAGATGTGGGTGAAAGTAGCACGAGCGCTATTTGCCGACTTAGGCCCGATATCGCTGCCGACTTTGGCCGACTTCACGCCTGCATCAATCTTGTGTTGGCGTGCTGCGTGGGTCGCAAGCCAATGTTTGTAAGTCACGCAAGTCACGTTAGAGTGGTTACGAAATTGAAAGTGTGCCGTTATAACGAATAAATCGCGATTAAAAAATGACCTGATTTTGCAAAGCATGTAATTAATCACACATGGTGCAAGGAAAAGCTTGAAACTGTAAGAAGGCGGTGGAGATGGGTGTCAAACGAAAGGTGCATGTCGAAGGATGTGATATTGGTCATAGTCAGGTTCATGACCTGACATGATGCGGTCAGTTCATGCTATGACATGATCATGGTTCTGCAAACATAAGACCACTGGAAGGGGATCGACGTGGTTGTCAAACAAAAGGTGCATGTCGAAGAATGTAATATTGGTCATAGTCACGTTCACGACATTACATGCTCGATCATGTCATGAACATGACTCTGCAAAAATAAATGTAAAGGAAGGAGGTCAAGATAGGTGTCAAACGAGATATAGATCGAGAGACGCGATATGAGTTAGTCATGTGCACGACATTAAATACATGATATGACATGAGCATGACAAAGCGAAAATTAGCGGAAAGGTGTCAGGATGGCTGTCACATAAAAGATATAGATCGAGAGACGCGATATGCGTTAGTCATGTTCATGAAATGAAATACATGACATGACATGAGCATGACAGAGCGAAAGCTAACGGAAGGGGGTTAAGATGGGTATCATTCTGCAAAGAGCTATGAAAGGGGGTCGATACACACTGTAAAGCGAAAGGCACAGGTAAAGATGTGATAAGGGTTATAGTCATTTTTATGACATGATATGATCATGGACCCACATGATTATGACACAACATGAAAGGTTTAAGGAGGTGAACATGGGTGTCAGACGAAAGGTACAGCTCGACGAATATGATACGTTATAATCGTGTTTATGACATGACGTGATCGTGGCTCGACATGTTCATGACTCAACATGAAGACCAACTCAAGAAGTAGTCCAACGGCGTTCGGACCCTGATACTTCAGTGAGGTGTGATAAAGTCAGTGAGTAAATGCCACATGTACGTGCATTACATCATAAAAATGTTGTGGCATGATGTATAAGCCATGGCATATGTGCGGCACTTATTTAAAACCAGCGATAGATAGCTACTCTAGGCTAGAGTTCCTTCATCTTGGTTAACTGTTGGCTATTGTGTGCTGACTTTCTCAGTAATGAATAACGTTTGCTAATACATACAAACCTTGTTGACACCTTGGCATAACGTAGGCTGCCACGGTGCGTAAGACCTGGATTTTTCTTGTTCTGATCGGGTTTCCCAATTATCACCGTCATGGTTAAGAAGAATTCATTGGGTCCGTTTTCGCAGCTTGGTCCATTATCGACTTCCGTCGATCTCCCCAAATGTTCTTTTCTTTTTTTAAGGGTAGCGTCCGCGTCATTGAAGGTGCTGAAGCACGTTTGCCGTTCAACAAAACACGCCCGCCTGGTTTACACTGCGCAGGACCGACCCGCATTTTGTTCGCTCTGCATAATTTTTCTAGTAGCTAGGTTGGTGGCCTTTTAAACACGCGAAAGTAAACACCTTCGTCCCTAAAGTATACATAAAAAAGAAAATTACCAGCACACACTAGAAAGACAAAAGAGGGGCAGCTGAGAGAGAAGCGTAGAGCCTCCCTACAACAAACGACAAAGGTTCGGGGAATGTGCCTACAGCGAATCACATAAGAAAGAGAAGACAGAGTTTCTTGGCTGTTGCTACAGGCTGAAAGTCAATGAGGAAGTGAAAAGCTCGTAGCACAGGCCAGAGGCATACAGCAGCAAGGGCAAGAGCAACACAGAAAAAAAAGGAATGTCCCTACTAAAACCCCTTGATTTGGTGGTACCTTCAAACGCGTTTAGCTCTCATGGTTTAAGTGAATCAAGTAGGGAGAGAGAACTAAAGGAGAAATCTGGGAACTTCGTGCCATATGCTAAGAATGGCACTGACTAGGGTTGAGGGGGTGTTGGCGACACCGGCGTCAGACAACGTGGGACCATGAGCGGTGCGCCGTTTTGTCACGAGTATGTCAGTGAGTGCGTAGCCGCATTCCTCCTGCGCAATGCTGTTGCATGCTGCACAGCTCTTTACGTGCAGCATTTCTTTTCTTCTGGTTGTAGGTGCAACGGTAAACAATGCGCTGATGCCTTGTCAACAGGCTGCTCTTAAAGGACATTTTCAAGTGTTCTAGTGATCGAAAAACGGCGCGCGCAAGCACAGCAAAACGTATGGGCGGCTCGGGGCAGCAAACAGCCCAAAGAAGGGGGCGTGGTCCTGAGAGCTCTCTCCCGCACGCTAGCAGACGACAAAAACAGGTTCCACCTCGCCGGTGCGAGAGTGCCGATGGAAAGATCTATATATACAGCGAAAGGGTAGGGATAAAGGGCTCGTTTTATTGTGATAGCAATTATATGGACAGTCTCGGCTGGTTTTTGCCGTCCCCGTCGCCGCCGTCATGAACCATAAATATATATATATATATTGTAATAGAGGAAGAGACGTAGACACAGCGCCTTAGCTGCAGGCCGGCTGTTCTATTCTGCTCTTCGTCTTTGTCTGCTTCTCTAGCCCGCTTTTTCCAAGCGCGAGCGTCAGAGGCCCAGTGCAGCTTTTCGCCATTACACTCGGCCACGACTGCGAGTGTAGGTAACACACGAAAGCGCCAGAAAATGCCTCTGGAGGACGGCATTGACTGTGCCAAAGCGGTCGCTGGCCTTGTGCGTGCTGTGACCTGATACAGAATGTTGCCGGGGACGACTCCGGTGGACGAAACTGGCTGTTGCGGGAGGGTCGGAGCTGCCTCTCAAGTTTGCTCCGGCGCAGGCTCCCAAGTCGGCCCAGTCTCTGTGGATGTTGTAGGTCTCGGCTACGCCGCAGCTTGGATTGGAGTTCGTCGAGAGCTGTCTCCGGTGGGCGACCTTGACTGTACCGTTGCGGTCGTTGAATGCCGAGCAGGCGTTTATGCCATCCCAGTTTCGTGCCCTCGTCAAGACTGAGTTTATTCGTACTTCCGTCCCGTGACTGAGTAGTATCTGCAGGAAAAGGTGGCTGAGCAGAAAATTCTTCGTCCACAAAGGCTTCATTGGTGGCTCTTAAATGGGACGACGCATTGCTCCGGTGTGTTCCTTTGCATTTGGCCAGTAAAGCCGTTGGTAGTCCAGGATGTTGGCCCAACGGGTCATGAGGCACACTTTTCCTGTAATCGGTGGGCCCGTCATGCCACTGGTGCAGCAGCGCATGAGGTGAGGGCGACTCCTTCGAATGCAGAGGGCATTCGACCTCTGGTAGTGGTAGGGTTGTGTCGGATACCATCGCAGAGCCCGGTGCGCACAGCGGACAACGCAGCGTGCGACTGGTGTGCGTGGGACAGGCGCTGCCAGTTACGCTTCCAGTCAAAAGCTTGCAGGCGGGCTCTTCAACACCGAGGTTTCGCCTGTCAGTACCTTGTTCTTGAAGTTGCCTGATGTCAGTCTTGTTCTCGTTGTCGATGGGTAGTGATGGTTTTTGAAGTCGCGGGGCATTCAGCCCTTCAGAAGCCGGAGCATTCATGTCCTCAAACACTGGTAGGCTCGGCGACCGCATCTCCGGTTGCTCTGGGTTGAAAATTCTGTCCGCTGTTTGCAATGCTGCCCCAATGCCAGTCACCAACGCAGGACCCGAGACGCACACAGGTGTACAAGACTGGGTGTTGATGTCTGTCACAAGGCAGTCAGCGATGGACTCGGTCGAGGGGCTGGCGGGCGCACCTCCGGCGTCATCGCGGCGTTCCTCGCGAGCCTCGTCCAAGTTCGAAAGATGGTTGGCACGGCCGCCGGCACGGGGAAGCGGGCCGAAAGCAGCTAAGAACTTCGAGGTCCATTCCGGCCAGGACCTCTGCCAGACACCTTGGTAGCGATTCCAGGCCACGGCACGTTCTCCAAGGTGGCTGAGGGCCACCTGCAATTTTTGCTGGTCTGACCAGCCATAGCGAGCGCCGAAATAGTTGAGGTTATCGATCCAGAGGATCGCGTCGTCCTCAAAAGCATGGAACTCCGGGATCATACATGCACTCGGCGATGGTGATGCCGCACCGGGAGTTACCATGCCGAAGACATTAAGTTGCTCGACGAGCAACGACATGGCCCGCATGACGTCGGCGAGTTGACCGACTGAGGCGTTCGGGTAAGCAGGGTCGGCGTCCGCGGAAAATACGGCGGGCTCTGTCCTCCCAACGGCGGTGTCCATGTCCGAGGACGCTTGGACAGCGTCCCTGTGCGGCTGATGTGCCGACGTAGGTCGAGGCGAGGGGGTGTTACCACAGGAAGCGTGAGCGCCATTCCGCGCCCTCAGCTTCTGTCTTTTGTTGGCTGCGCCATTGTAATAGAGGAAGAGACGTAGACACAGCGCCTTAGCTGCAGGCCGGCTGTTCTATTCTGCTCTTCGTCTTTGTCTGCTTCTCTTGCCCGCTTTTTCCAAGCGCGAGCGTCAGAGGCCCAGTGCAGCTTTTCGCCATTACAATATATATATATATATATGAAAGTCCCAAAGAAAAATAATTCAGATAAATGTTTCACAAGCGCGTAATCGAACTAGGAACATCGCGCTCCGAAGCGCGTGAGCTAACCACTACGCCACAAAGAGCAGATCCTGCACGGAGCAAACGGCGAGCCTTATATACACACCCTTTACCGCTGGCAGGACTCAGAGACGGCAGGCGCTTATAAGCGTTTCCTCAATACCAGCGAGATGGCGCCAGGAGCGCGCCAGGCGAATTTCAAAGTCGTCAGCCAGCTCGCTCGTTTCTTCTAATATTTCCGCAGGGAGATGTCCTTCCGCTGTCTGCTCGCGCGGTTGTCTCATGGTGAGAAGAAGAGCGATGTTTCCAGCTTCACCGTGATGTCCGCGCTGATGTTACGGGAGCGTACGAAAGTCACTCGATATCAAGGGACGCCTCTAAACGAACAAACAAAAGATGAGCATCATCAAGTGAGCACTATCAACTATCAAGTGTCACAGCTCGACACTTCTAGCACGCTAGTTTCCTTCGCTGCTTCGGCCGCCTTTGGAACAGGAGCACTGCTCAAACTGAGAGTATCCATCGTGACAGCTTATTCGCGCTCGTTCGGTGTATATCTCTACGTTCGTTTCGTGCGTGGTTCACTTGATAGTTCGCGCTCATCTTCAGTTTGTTCATTTAGCGGCCTCCCCTAGCTTTGTATGTGTAGCTTTGTGACACACAACGTATAAAGCCCTTCGTACCAGGACGCGCTGCCCACGGGAGGCGCTCACTTAGCAAGTGCATGTTTGCTACGATTAATATTACTACTGAAGCTGCGAGCCTCGCTTCGTTTAGCATTATAGATTCTTGCTATCGCATTCATTGCTTCGCCCTTGCGGCTGAACTGTGACTTTTTTATTTGTTAGAAACGACTTAATGAGCAAACAGAAAACGAAGCCTAGGAAAGTATAGGGGTAGTTACGTGTACTATTGTAATTGGGGAATAAGTAGAAAGGTACTCCAGTAAAAGACGTTGTAGGGCTACTTGGTGCATTGTATTGACGAAAAGACGTATTCCAGCCAAGAAAACAGACGAACACAGGAAAAGAAAGAGCCAGGCCTGCACGGAACCGCAGGACAGTGATAGCAAAAGATGGAGGTATGGCCTTCTTAGAGGCCATTTTAAACGATTGAGGAAACTAGTGCAAGTACAGGCGATAGGTATCCCCTGCGCCATAACTATTATCGTTTCGCCAAGTAGGGAAGTACCCACTACGCAATAATTACTGCGGTATTGTAACGTGCAAATCTGTATAGCTGCACATCTAAGAGATTCACGTGGCGCCGTTTTCTCGAGAACGAACCGCATTCTCGGCCCCGTGTGGACGGCAAGCTGCGCTTTAGCCTTATCTCTGCACATCTGTCTGTTGTGCCCGACGTTGCCTTGCTGCAGCCGCGCGCGTAGCTCTGCGATTCGGCGCCATCACGTATATCGAAGAGCAAAATCAGGTTGCGGGCGCGGCTGCACACGTCACCTGCCGCGTGGTGCATGCGAAAAAAACTGCTTCAAAAGGTAGCGCTTCGTAATAATGATGACGGAAATGTTGAAGAAGATTGTTTCATCATGATGATGTTGATGATGCCTCTGTAATGGGTTCAGAGCTACAAACCATGCAGCCCTCTGTTCCTTGAAATGATTCCTCGAGCTCGTTGTGCAATCCACTTTCCCCGACGTGTAGTGGCGTATTATCATCCTGCCACGTAACATTACAGTAGTTGATGCGATTCCTCGGCAGACGTTATAGCTGTTTAGGTCTTTTAGCGAAGATTTTTCAAGCACAGGCGTGGCTCAGTTGTAGAATGCTCGACTGCCACGCAGAGGATTTCGGTTCATATCCAGGCAGAGGACGTGGTTTGAAATTGGCACGATAGCGGTTACGGACACCGGCGGCGGCGGTGGCGGCAGACAATTACGACGCAAAAACGCCCTTGTTTTGATCTATAACAGCTTACGCTGTAAAACGCGAGGAATACAGGAAGTTGGTAGTCAGTACCAACTGTTTATTCACTGAGCAGCACACAAATATATCAAGTCATGCGACGACAGGAACTTATTAAGATTCATCACGTAAAAAGCTTTGCATGTACTGCCTCAGAAGATGACTCTCTCCCGTTACCTTTTTTCGGCGATTTCTGTTTGTTGGACTGACAAAAAAGTCACAGTTTCGTCAAAAGGGCGAAGCATGAATGCTATAGCAAGAAACCGTAATGCTATACGAAGTGAGGCTCGGAGCTTAAGAAGCAATATTATTTGTAGCAAACATCCACCCTTCTGAAAAATTCCGTATGTACGGAAAGAGCATTTCCGTACATAAGATATTATGGTAATACGGATATCCGTACATACGTATTCCGCATTACTTGCATATATACGCACCGTATCACATCCGTATCTGCGCATTCCGCATTACTTCCGTAGACTGCTCTCCATATCACTTCCGTTCATCCATACTCCGTACCACCACTATACAATTTCCGTATATACATTCTAAACCAAAATGCACGAAAATTTTGGAGTAACTGCGAGACTAACAGCAGCGGTTCAAATTTTTAGTCCCCTGCAGTTCCCACTCGGATCGTTTAAAAGTTGCCCTCGGTAGAGCATTCCAGGAAGACGAACTGTCGAACCACTTCCGACGAACCGAAAAAAAAGAAAAATGGAGGCTTCCCATTGGGATCAGATTTTCACTCGATTTATCAGCATTTATATCACGCAAACACACTTTATCAGCTTTTAATATCGCATACACAGACTCCCATGAATTCAAAGGAACATCACACACGTACACACGCAAACATACACACTTAGAACAGGGAATGGCTCCCGCGACATTCCCTGTACTAAATCGTACCTTGCGATTTGTTCATCGATTCCATCTTCCATCTTCCCCTGAGCTTCTCTTCTAGTTTAAAACATACACACAAACATATCAAAGTAATGCACCACATAGACGACTCACCTCAACACAAGGCATGCAGGCAATGCCAACTTTAACCTTCCCAATTGTAGGAATGTATATGGCGAACGGTTAATTCAGTTGACTGGTGCTAAAATTTGGAACACAATTCCAATTGAAGTTAAACTTGCCCGCAAATTCAATTCGACTTGCAAAATACATTTTGTCAATGAGTCGTGTTCTTGACCACAGTGAAGATCACGTCCATAATGTCTCACCTGGTACATATCTCTCCCTTTCTTCTTTCTTTTTTTTTCTTTTGTTCTGATGCAAATTCGACTGTTATTTATTCTTCAACGCAGCCTTATGCAAAAATTCTGCCCATTCTTTTCGGGTGCCCTGTCTTTTGTACTTTTTTACACAATGTATGCCATTAGTTCTTCTTTATTACTTGGGTACTTAGGACTTAGCAGCAATTTCGTATTTATTGTCATGTGCGTCTCAATATATATAATATACCTTTGAAGCTACTCAATCATTGAACTTGTATAAAGATTCATAATCATATCATGTGCTCCTCTGCTCCTGACATGTAAAAAATATTCATGTATTAGATTGGACCAGTAACTAGCCACACAGGCTAATGGTCCAAATACTTTGTAACCACTTTTGTATTAAGTTCATTGAATAAACACTGATTGAACCGTACACCAACGATCGGGTATATATACCACACATTACCTGACATGTGGTGCCGGTGGTAAGCTCCTTTTCAGCGCAATTACAGAACAGCCTTGCGGAGATTCGCAGAACAGCCTTGCGGTTACCGTTGGCTCCTGAATCCTGAACCTTGAATCATGAACCACACAGAGCTCTTAAACAAAACTCGTCATATAGTGAGCGCTTTTTAAAGCGAAGCTTTGTACCTCTACCAGCCAAGGGTTCTGTCGTGTCCGTCGTTGTAATCAAAAAAACTTGCCACGCGTCAGTTGTCAGGCGTCACCCGCGTGCCGGGAGGCACGCGCTCGCCCTCGGCCCGTGCCTCTCTCTCTCCCGGCGCGTGCCTCCGGGCGCGTGCCACTGCTGTCTTGAGAGAGAGAGAGAGAGAGCGAAAGGCACGCGTTGGCTATGGAAGCGCTCTTTCTTAGAGCAACACTACCAGCTCGCAAAGAAGGAGAACGCGCCCTCACCCGCGAGAGACAATGTTGGCGCAGGCAGCGTCTCCTAGCGAGTTTCTTGATTGAGAAATACCGACTGCTCGCGTTGGAGAAGCGTTCACCGGCAACCCATATATATATATGGTTGAAAAGACACACACGTTCAAAATTCTTGCTTTATTAACGTTTCGGCCGGTGGGACGGCCTTCGTATATATATATATATATATATATATATATATATATATATATATATTGATACGATACGGCGCACACTGAAGTAGAGGAGGACGACGTTAGCTCGAACCGTGATCAGTTCGATCCTTAGGCCTCTCGCATTCCCCATCTGTAAATAAACGGATCTCACCGTAACACCTGTGGTGGAGGTGCTGGGTAGCAAAGAACGATTCAGTACCAACGATCACGGAAGCTCAGCACCTGGAACTGCGCCGAAGCCGCCGACTGGCCGGACTACCACCGCTTTCCATGGATGCATTTCCTGACGGCGACAACACGCGCTCTTCGCCTGTCGGTGCGTGGCAACATCCCATGACGCCACGGACTTTCGCCGCAAAAGCCGGAGATGTTGAAGAGTGGCTGAACCACTACGGTCGGGTGAGTCGATATAATCGTTGGGATTCGGACACCCGGCTGGCCAACGTGCCATTGTTCCTCGAAGGCACGGCGCTCGTGTGGTTTGAAAACCACGAAGAGAGTATAGCTACATGGCAAGATTTCGAAAATAAAATCAAGAGCTGCTTTGGGGACCCGTCTCTGAAGAAGAAGCGCGCTGAACAGACCTTGATGCAGCGCGCCCAAGTGCCAGGCGAGACTTGCACAACTTACATAGAGGAAATCTTGAAGTTGTGCAGGTCTGTAGATCCCCGCATAAAAGAGGAAGATAAAGTCAGGCATCTTCTTAAAGGAATAGCCGAGCACGTCTACAACTTCCTCATAGGCAAGGACACGTTGGAGTCTGTGGCAGACGTGGTCCGACACTGCCGCACGTTCGAGACTTTGAAGGCAAGGCGCATTACACCCAAGTTTTGTAGACTCCCGAACGTTCGCGAGTGTTGATGTCGACCCTATAACGTCCAGCGATCTCGCGTCAACAATAAGGCAGATCGTACGCGAGGAACTTGGTAGACGTGAAGCTGCCGCTGCGACTAGGGACGTGTTGTCGACGCCTATTTACCTTATGACACGACGTGTGCGTCCATGGATACCACGGGATATAATTACGTGCCTAGCTCAAGAGCTCCGGAGCAACCAACTTACGATTTCCCTCGCCGTGATTATCAGCGGAATGCCTTCAACCAACCACGTGTCAAAGTGTCAACGTGGGATGGCCATCGTGAATACGTGGAGCCAAGCCCAAGGTTTGGTGATGTGCGCGAGGCCCCCGTGTGCTTCCACTGCGGTGTCCGTGGGCATGTGGTTCGATTCTGCCCGGAGCGCCGCCGTGCACAGCCACGGTACTACGAGCAACCGCCGGCGTTTCCTCGACGGAACAGCCAGCGCAGTAGTGTTCGCTAGATACGAGACTCACACTTCGGGAATGGCTTCCAGCAGAACTCCCGTAGCGACACGTCCGTTGGCAACAGCTTCCGACAGAGCCCCCGCGATGACTCGCCCGCCTCCGCAAGAATCTTGACGCCCCCAACTGCACGCAAGCGCCGCTCTCCATATCCTGGTCGCCGTGTCACTTCCCCACCGCCGGGAAACTAGGTGGTGCGGCCGATGGAGGTGAGGTCGCGGAACATTTGTCACTGCACCCTAGCATGCCTCTACCAGTTTCTATGACGCAAAATAAGGTTAATGCGCTCGTAGACGGACTTCCTACGATGGCTTTGATAGACACTGGGGCAACTGTGTCAATTATGAGTTTTAATTTTAAGTCACGGCTAGGACACAAAGTGATGTTTTGCTGGGACAACTGTGCTACATTTCGTGGAGTGAGCGGGGTGTCATTTTGTCCCATCGGGGTGTGCGTTGCGAGTGTCGCTTTGGGTCATGGAGTGTTCAAGGTTGAATTTGCGGTTTTAGCCAGCTCCACACAAGACGTGATATTGGGGATTGATTTTCTACGAGAGTGTGGTATCACTGTAGATTGCGGCGCTGGTGAAATTTTATTGTCCGCGTTTTCTGAGGGGTCTCCACGCTGTAAAGGAGCCCTCGCCGTAATCGACGATGTGCTCTTGCCGCCCCAGTCGTTGAAAAAGGTACCCGTTAATACCCGTCCTGCATACGCTGGCACGTTTGACGTCTTTGTGGAGCCGCACGCTTTCAACTGCGCCAAGAAGAATGTGTTTGTACCCCGTTGCGTTCTTTCTGTCACCAACGGACTATCTGCAACCTGGATGATGAATTGCTCTAGTGAGCCCGTCGTACTAGCCTGTGGAATGCGACTCGCCCTGTTCGAACAATATACGATTAATTGCATTGCGGCCATAAGCGATCAAGGAGCGGACAATGTACCTGTAAATCACTCTACCGAGGCTAAGTTTCTGAGTATGATTAACAAGTCGTTGCCGTCAGAAAAGTGTGATGCCTTGGTGCACGTCCTGGCCAAGCATGCCACTGTCTTCGATTTTGCACAGGCCGACGAGCAGTCTATAGAATACCAGAGTCACGCACTCGTCACGTGATCGACACAGGATCCGCGCATCCTATCCGCCAGAAACCGTATCGCGTATCGTCCGCAGAGCGCAAAATCATTTCTGAGCAAGTAGAAGACATGCTCAAGAAAAAGGTCATTCAGGAGTCATGTAGCCCCTGGGCTGCGCCTGTGATCCTCGTTAAGAAAAAAGACGGTTCTTGGAGGTTCTGCGTGGATTATCGACGTCTCAACTCAATTACCAAAAAGGATATATACCCGCTTCCCAGGATCGATGACGTCATCGACTGTTTGTATTCGGCCTCGTATTTCTCTGCCGTCGATTTAAGGTCTGGTTATTGGCAGATTTCTATGCATTCGGATGACAAAGAGAAAACGGCATTTATAACCCCGGATGGTTTGTTCGAATTCAATGTGATGCCGTTTGGGCTATGCAATGCCCCAGCAACGTTTGAGCGCTTCATGGATGCTATTCTGCATGGACTGAAGTGGGAAATTTGTTTATGCTACCTAGATGACATTGTAATTTTTGGCCGTTCATTTGACGAGCACAATCGCCGTCTTGACATCGTTCTCACATCTCTTGAGAGGGCTTCGCTCACGTTGAATTCCAACAAGTGTCACTTTGGCAACCGTGAGACTCTGGTTCTCGGCCATCTTGTCGACAAGCACGGGGTTCGGCCTGACCCTCAGAACGTCGCTGCAGTTAGCAGTTTCAAGCAACCGCAGTCACTACGAGAGTTACGAAGTTTTCTAGGCCTGTGCTCATACTTTCGCCGCTTTGTGCCTAAATTTGCTGATGTAGCTTACCCCCTTACATGTTTACTCAATAAGGACGTGCCCTTTGAATGGTCAGCAGAGTGCCAGTCATCATTCTCGCAACTCAAGTTCCTACTTACTTCAGGACCTGTACTTCGACACTAAGATCCATCTGCTCCCACTGAAGTACATACAGACGCCAGTGGTATAGGTCTCGGGGCTGTTCTGGTCCAACGTCATGACACCCTCGAACACGTGGTTGCCTATGCTAGACGTTGTTTAAGTAAGCCCGAGCGCAACTACACTGTAACGGAACAAGAATGTCTCGCGGTCGTCTTCGCCGTCCACAAGTTTCGCCCGTATCTCTACGGACGCCCATTCTCAGTTGTCACAGACCATCACTCGTTATGTTGGCTCACCGGACTGCGTGACCCATCCGGCCGTCTTGCTCGTTGGGCCCTACGATTGCAAGAATATGACTTCGAAGTCTGTTACAAGAGCGGCCGCCGTCACGCCGACGCTGATTGTTTATCACGACTCCCCTCTCCAACGACGGAATGTGACGCAGACAATTTCGACGAATATTTAACAGTTGTTGATCCTCCATTCCCCGACCTCGACACTTTTCGCAGGGAGCAACGCAGAGACAGCAGTCTAGCTCATTTCTTCGTTTCTGAAGCGAATGGACAGCGCCGTTTCGTTGTCAAGGAAGGCATTCTTTATAAAAGGAATTATTCTAGCGAAGGCACCCGTTTGCTTCTAGTCGTGCCGAGAAGCTTGCGACGTGATGTCCTCCAAGCAATGCACGATGACCCTACGTCGGGGCATATGGGTTTTTCCAGGACGTTTCAACGCACACGCGAACGTTTCTTCTGGCCGAAGATGCGCCACAGTGTAACGACGTATGTTGCGAGCTGTGAACTATGCCAACGCTACAAGCGTCCATCTGGAGGCCCTTCAGGACTTCTTCATCCCATCGCACCCCCTGCTTCGCCATTTGAAGTCGTTGGTGTTGACCTGCTCGGCCCTTTCCCGCGATCGACGACAGGCAACCGATGGATTATAGTATGCGTCAATCACTTCACACGCTACGTCGAAAGCGCGGCAATTCCTGCAGCAACGGCAGCAGAAGTTTCTCACTTCATGCTGTCATCGATCATATTACGGCACGGATCCCCTCGTGTCATTATCAGTGTTCGTGGCCGACAATTCGTTGCTGATATGGTTGAAGAGTTGCTACGTCTTTCTATGTCTCGTTTTCGTCATGCCACCCCGCACCAACCTCAAACTAACGGCTTAACTGAACGGACTAACAGAACTCTTATCAACATGCTTTCAGTGTATGTTGGTGCAGCACACAAACCTTCGGACACTGTCTTGCCTTTCTTAACTTTCGCCTACAATACTGCACAACATGAAACTACCGGATACAGTCCCTTTTACCTCCTGTACCTCCGCAAGCCCCGCACAGCCCTCGATTCTATTCTTCCGTATTCTGAGACCAACGAACCTTCTCTGGCCGAAATTATTTGCCGCGCAGAAGAGGCCCGACGCATCGCACGCCTTCGTACCCTTGCTCTCCAAGAACGCTCTAAGATCCGTTATGACGAACATCATCAGCACGTGTCATACAAGAAAGGTGATTTGGTGTGGCTATGGACACCACTTCGCAAGCGCGGCCTGTACCAGAAGTTCTTAGCCCATTACACCGGCCCCTTCGTTGTCATGGCACGCCTCAGCCATGTCACATACGTGGTATCTCGGCTCTTATCGGCTGGCCGCCGCTCCAACAAGGCGAACGTCGTCCACGTAGCTCGTCTTAAGCGTTTCCATCAGCGGAGCACAACCTGACTCGCCCGGTGGGCATCGTCTGCGAGGGGGGAATTGACACGATACGGCGCACACTGAAGTAGAGGAGGACGACGTTAGCTCGAACCGTGATCAGTTCGATCCTTAGGCCTCTCGCATTCCCCATCTGTAAATAAACGCATCTCACCGTAACAATATATATATATATATATATATATTATATATATATATATATATATATATATATATATATATATATATATATATATATATATATATATACTGGATCTTGACTTGCAATGAAGTGCCGGTGGGAGATTTCACTTGTGCATAGTTGAACCATGAGGATTCGTAGCGTGCGCGTTAACTAAATTAATCCGGAACTCGGCACGATCTACGACGAACCTCCCGAGCTTCGCTCACTCATCATCATTCACTCCATGGATATACTGTAATTTTTTTTTCTTCCTCAGGTTAACGATCTTCGCCTGGGATGATGTCTAGGAATTCTCCGGGAAGGGGTTTTTCCCCTTGGATGGCTTCTCTCCGGTCTTGCGATCTGCCTTTGGAATTCTTTCTTCGCCTTGGAGTGCCCAGCATCCCAGTGGCTTTGGTACCTTCCAACGGAGGCTCCATCGGGCTGAATAACCCCCAGGCTACTCAGGAATCTCTACATGCTGTCACTCCCTTCTATCAGGCCATAACGGATGTGAGGCAATTTGGTCGCGGGGGTATCATGTGCAGATCGCGAGACCAGAACTGTGTTGCGGATTAGATGAAGTGCACGACATTCGCGAATACTCCGGTGTGTGCATTTATTCCTGCTCACCTTGCTTGCACTAAGGGAATAATAAGAGGTGTCGATTCAAGTCTTGGAGAAATTTTCTGCGGCCGGTGTTATTGCGGTATACCGCTGCAATGGAGTTGTAGAAAATGCTCGGTGCCAACTGAATCAGTTATTGCCACTTTTGCAGGCACTACATGTCCTTCTAAAATTAAAGTATGGCCGCTGATATTCAGAGTAGATCCTCTAGCGCCTCGTCCGCTCCAGTGTAATAACTGTTGGCAATTTGGTCACAACTCAGGCGGATGTAAATCAAACCAGCGCTGCTGCACATGCGGGGAAGCCCATGCCCAAAAAGGCTGTACTTCTAACGACGCACGGTGCTGCCCTTATGGTGGAGAACATCCAGCTAACTTCTCGAATTGTTTACCTCGTGCCCAAGAAGAACAGGTTCTTGAAATTACAGATAAACGACGTTGTTCCAGGAGAGAAGCTATCAACATCGTTAAGGAAAGGGCTTATGGATATGCAGGAGTAGCCGCTAAAAATAACTTAGGTCCCGACATATCCCTCACTGCAATTATAGAAGCAGCCCTGCAAAAAGCAGTTGCGAAGGCAATGGAGCAGATATTAGCAAATCTGGGAGAAAGTATTTCTCAGGCTATTTCTGATAAGATGAACAGCGTCATACAATCTTCAAGTTTGTGCTCTCCAGGCCCCTCAGGGATCAGATCTAATGATTCTACTAAAAATGTACGTGATGAACAAAGAGGTACCCGTAGTTCTGAAAGAGCATCTGCGTCAATGAGTACAGCTATAACTCCCTCTGTTTCTGATGATCAGTCAGCCGAAGATTTAGAAATGACAGATGCAGAATATGTTGCTTGTGCCCAAAAACGAGCCATGCCATCGTCTAGTGACGAAAAGTATACTCGGCCCCATTCGAAATCAAAGAAATGTTCTTCGAACTATATTTTGAAAGAAAGTATTTCAGAAAAAGCTATTTCAGCCACATTAGTTCCTTCAAAATAGCAGAGTTGAAAGTTCTACAGTGGAATAGCCGCTCAATTTTTCAGCTTCTGTAGATCTCTCTTGTCTTGCCAACCAACTTAATCCGGATATAATTCTATTACAAGAAACTTGGCTATCATCTGAAAAAAACTTTCATTTGCTCAACTACAGAGCTTTTAGATTAGACCGTCCCACCAGAGGTGGTGGTCTAATTACATTTATTTCAACTCAAGTATGCCATAAGGCTGAAACATTCCAACTCATGGAACCTCGATGTGAAATCTCGGTCGTGGAGTGGCACCTCTATCGATGGGATCCGCTGTATATTATAAACACTTATTTTCCTCATGGTGTTCAGGACACTTTCTGTTTATACAGGGCTTTAACTTATTGTGAGCGAAACATTTTACTTGCCGGGGACTTTAATTCGCATCATGTGTCATGGTGTTTAAAGACAGATCTTTACGGTAATCGATTGTTTGACGAAATAAAAGACAAGAACACAGACATATAAATGCACATTCGGAGGTCCCGAAGTAAAAACTGTCGGGGGGACCTCCTAACAAAAACTAAATGGGGGTTACAAGAATCTCGGCAAACAGTGAAATTATATATTTTATACAATTTCTAGTGCGTCCGCAATAGAAGGGAAGATTAATCATAAATAAAGGAATCATTATTATAATTACAAATGATAAAATGAGATATTTAAAATGTCAAATGGAAGAAATTACAAATTCACATAAATTCAAACAAGGATAAATATCACGTGTAACCGGCAATGCAAACAAGCATCAAATAAAGGCAAAATTCAAACACTTAACAAATAGGCAAAGTACATTTTCAAAGTGTTCTGTAGAAGAAAAAAAAGCGTGATGAATTCTATGTGTGTGACAGAGTGTTAATGTAATGCTCCTTAGTACTACGTTTGAATGATAAAAATGAAGACTTGATATCTGATGGTAATGAATTCCAAAGTGAAATGCCTGAAAATGCAATGGTAAATTTCCCATAATTTCTTCTGACTTTAGGAAGAAGTAAATTAGGTTGTTTTGAAAATCTTGTATTATTGTTATTAATGAGGCTGGAGTAATAAAAACCCGGAATATTAAGTTAGGTATTTATGAGACGAAACATTAGTAGTAACACCTTATGATTGAACAACATACGCAAAGGTAGAAAATTCAGGGAACTGAATATGGGCGCTGATGGAGATGCATGCGGTTGAAATGTAATTAATCGTAATGCCAATGTTAATCGCATTGGTCTTTAGATAAAAAGCTTTCGTGTCACAATTCCGGATCTTCTACCTTTGTCAGAGGACGTCATCGCTCCACAACAGATCTAACATTTACTAGCAGCAGCCTCTCTCTATCTTCGTGGTCTACTGTTGATTGCGCCACCAATAGCGATCTGCCAGTAATTTTTGACCTTTCCCATAAGGTAACATACGATGGTGAACAAAGTACTACTTTTGTTAACTACAGCATATTCAAGAATTCCTTAAAGTCTGCGATCGCTTCACTTTCTGTGGCTTCTACCGAACAAAAGCCAAAGATAATTTGTAAGACTTTTTGAGGGCCTAGTTGGTGCATACTGTCTAAAAATGGTTTAGCGCAGGCAAAGAACGGAACACACAAGAGAGGTACACAAGGGACAAGCGCTACTTACAACTATTTTATTCCAGAACGTCGTCATGGAACTTATATGTACATGTGGAACATGCGCGGATGTATTCAAAAAGATACAGAAAAAAGGTGAAGGTGATAACGAATTTTCTACCTTATATGCGCGTCGAGGAATCTAAATTCATTCGTGTGCAGAGTGACGGAAGGTTCACTGACACACCCCTGCCCCCTCTTCTTAATGAAGAAACCCTCTAGTAATAAGCGGGCTTGCTCGTTGCTGCTCCTGCCGAGAAACTTTGCCTCAAAAAACAATGCCTCACACCCACACGAGTTCACGTGATCTGCTAAGTGCGTTCGTTCCTTCTTTTCAATATTCAAGGCATGCTCTCTGAAACGGTCATTTGCACACCTACCAGTTTGCCCGATATAACTTTTTCCACATGACAGTGGTATGTCATAAACAACGCCACAGGTGTATTTCACGTAAGGCGTAACGTGCTTCTTTTTTGGGCAACCTCGCTTTGTTGTTTGTGCCGCCGATATGCGAGGGCAAAGTCGAGCCAGCTTGTTGGGGGCAGAAAAGACCACTCCAATGTCGTGCTTATTCGCAACCTTCTTGAGGTTATGCGAAACCTTGTGTATGTATGGAACGACTACAAGTGCACGTTTCTTTCGAGTGAAGTCACCGGCGTTCATGTTTATGCTTTGTTTGCACTTCTGCAGCAGGCTTTCAGCTACTGCTGTGATCACTGTGGGTGGATAGCCTGCCGTCAGCAGCTTTGATACTTGCGCATGAAAGCTCTGTTGCATCTCGTGGTGGCATGATTTCTTCAGCGCAGATTCAAGGCAAAGTTGTGCAATGGCTCTCTTTACTGTCTTGAATACCGTCTTGAATACTGTTTTTACTGTTCTGGAATAAAATAGTTGTAAGTAGCGCTTGTCCCTTGTGTACCTCTCTTGTGTGTTCCGTTCTTTGCCTGCGCTAAACAATTTTTAGACATAATTTGTAAGGCTCTTGAAAACTCCAGGAAAAAATCGGAATTTATCATTCGCACTAATAAGAATACTTCCTTCAGCCCGTGGTGGAATAACGACTGCTCATGCGATTACAGAAAACGAAAAGCCGCCTGGAAAAACTTAGTATACAGTCAGTGCCTGAAAAACTGGAGTGATTACAAATTCGTTAGAGCCACATTTAAACATACGATCTCTAAAGGGAAAGAAGACTATGACAACAAACACTTCGATTATTTATCTAAAGAAAAGAACAAGAACGCACTTTTCAGATTTCTACGTAAAAGGAAAATAATTCCGCGTCCGAATAATATAGACTCAATAACTTTATCTGAGGAAGAAACACAACAGATGCTAAAAGATATAGCAGAAGGTCTAGAAAGCAGATTCTCATTCTTATTGTCCCCAAGTAGCCGATTTAATATGTCAACTGATGATTTCACTGAAGTCACGATTAGCGAACTGGCTACGGCTATGGGAAAGATTCCAAATTCAGCCCCTGGTGGTGATGGAATCACGGCAAACATCTTAAAAATTCTTTTCAATGAGGCCTCAGACGATTTATTAGCCAATGTGAATCATTCGTTAAAATGGTCATCGATTCCTTCTAACTGGAAACTTGCTAAAATAATTCCAGTTCTTAAAGATAAAGGAAAAGGATATACTCTTGACAATATTCGCCCGATCGCTCTAACTTCTAATCTAGTAAAACTAATAGAAAGGGTTATCTATGCTCGTATGGCAAAATTTATAGACGATAACGATCTTCTCAGCCACCACAAAATTGGCTTTAGACCCGGCTGTTCCATTTGGCATGCTCATGTGGACTTAGAAAGCCGAATAAAATTAGCGCACTACGGTAGACAAATAGCTTCTCCGGTAACATTAGATATATCAAAAGCCTATGATAGTGTCTAGTATAACATACTATTACACCAACTACAGAGCTAAAATTTTCCGAATTATCTGGTGAGCTAGTTTCATGACTTTTTAAATGACCAAGAATTTTATTGTTCCTTGAAAGGTCATTCTTCTCCCTGTAATCGACAGTCACGCGGGGTTCTTCAAGGGGTTGTGACTTCCCCTCTACTGTTCAATGTACTACTTAGTTCCATCCCCAGCCATGAAGGTATATACACTTACGTATATGCAGATGACATCGCGTTCTTTGCATCAGACTATGACTTACATTCTTTGTATAATCCCTTGCAAGCTTATATGTGCCCAATAGAAGACTGGTTAAAAGTAATTCACTTGTCCCTCAATGTTGCCAAAAGCTCTATCATAGTGTTCCCTTTAAATGACTCTGTTAATATAACACTTACTTGCAAGCTTCAGAATATCCCACAGTTGGACACGGTGAAATATTTAGGAGTAATTTAGGATAGTCATCTACGCTGGCGAGCACACATAGATTACATAGCTACAAAAGGAGTGCGCGCTCTTGGCATCCTGCACAAAATTAGCAACAATCGTTCAGGTATGCGGAGAGACACACTTATCACGATATATAAGATGTATGTGCGCCCTGTATTAGAATTTGGGTCCGTGCTGTATTCAGGCGCTCCCAGTTATAAATTGCATCGACTAATTCGTCTGGAAAGGGAGGCTCTTCGTCTATGTCCAGGATTACCAAAATCAGTTGCCACTAATGCTCTCTACCTAGAAGCTCGGTTGCATTCGCTCCTGTGCAGATTCCGCTTACTTACCGTTCAGACGTTCTTGAGGATCTACGAATACCCTGTCAAACTCCAAATAGTTTTCATGCATCAGCCTCAATTATTTTTTCAATCTTACTGGCCTCGATTTCGTACTCCTCAGGTAGTAAACGTGCAGGCACTTATTGGCCCCTGGATGTGCGTTTATACGATGATTCCCCAGTTGGTGAAAGAGACAAACTTGAAATTATATTTGATAGCATCCGAACAACGCTAGACATCTGTCGCAGAATATATTAAACGGCTTATTACAAAATCATTTAGATGACCTGCAGATCAAAGATGTCATTGCTACAGATGCTTCACAACTAGACGAAAGATCTGGAATTGGCATTTTTTCTGAAAGATTCAATTCGACATTTTCACTAAGACTTCCGGATTTCTTATCAGTATTTTTTGCAGAAAAACTGGCAGTTGTTATGGCCCTACGAAAATTAGGTTCAGCTACCTCATCAGTCGTAATTGTCACCGATTCTTTCTCTCTATCTACAGCCCTCACTGCTAACAGTGATTCTCGCTTTTTACGTACTTTTCATTCCCTTGTATCTAGTCATGTAACGGTAATTAGATTGGTATGGGTGCCAGGTCACAAAGGAATTATAATGAACGAAATGGCGGACAGCTTGGCGAGGGCGTCTCTTAGTGGTCCAATCGTCCCAATACTTCCGGCATCAGCGCTCATAGCTGCTGCAACGTTTAGGAGAAGGGCGATAAGACAAGAATCTAGTAATTCCTTCTTAACTAATCTAAATGACTATCGACACCTCTTATTCCCTTGGAATAGAAATGCATTCCTCTCCAGAAAACTAGAAGTTATCTTTACGTAATTACGTTGTCGCATTCCAATACTACACTTTTATATGCACAGAGCTGGTCTGGCCCCATCGCCTCTGTGTCCATATCGCGGCGAAAACGAATCTATAGAACATTATTTTTTAAAATGCACTCGTTTATCCTCATTAAGAAAACACACATTAGAAGATTCTTTTCATAGGGTTGGGTTGCAATTCACCGTCTCTAATATTCTGTCTTTGGGAGCCTCCTCGTTAGGACATTGCCACAGGGATGTGTGCTCTACTGTTTCAAAATTCATAATTGATTCAGGTCGGTTCTTTTCATAAATTCGCACTTTTCACTGTTAATTTCATCCTGATTATTCGATTCTGATTGGTATCCTATAGTACTTCAGGCTTAACTATTTGAACTTCTGGATCTGGGCCAACCCCCAGGGTAGGTATGTGCCAGATTTGAGGAAACAACAACAACAACATAAGGACCACCGGCATACCTTGGCTCAATGCGCTATTAGGGTGGTATACGAGATACCATTGACGTGCAGAATGGTTTATGTAGGCCAGACGGGTCGTTGTTTAAAGGATAGAGCCTCGGAACACTACAAGTCACTAGAAACAGGAACAGGATCGATTTTAGCCCTTCATTGCAAAGTATGCAAGTGTGAGCCGGTTTTCGATAAGATCAATATTTTGGGCAGAAGTCGCGATAGAACAGCTCGTGAAATACTTGAAGCCTTTCACATTGCTAAGAAAGGCAAATCATGTTGCAGTGACAGCTCCGCGACATCGCGCAGGAAGGAAATGACCTTTATGGAAACTTTTTTATCAGCCAAACAAACTGAAATCGCCGAAAAAGGACAATGGGAGGGGGAGGGAGTCACATTGTGAAGCAGTACATGCAAAACTGTACGTGATGAATCTTAATGGTAAGTTCATGTGGCCACGTGACTGTATATATTTGTGCGCTGCTCGGTGAATACACAGTTCGTAGTCAGCCGCTTCCCTGTCTTCCTTGCGTTTTTTTCCTGTGTTCGTCTGTTTTCTTGGCTGGAATACGTCTTTTCGTCAATATAAAGTGGAAAGGAATTAAAGTGGACGAAAAGACAAACCCAGCCTTCGAAGCTCAGCGGTAAAGCATCGGACGCGTCATCCAAAGGTCGTGGGTTCGTGTTCCCACCGAAGGCGGGTTTGTCTTTTCGTCCACTTTATTTCCTTTCTACTTATTCCACAATTACAATACTACAATTAACTTCCCCTATACTTTCCTGGCTTCATTGCTTATTTGCTAAATAAGTTATATATATATATATATATATATATATATATATATATATATATATATAAGGAAGGGAAGAAAAGGTGATATTCAAAGAAAGAAAAGATGAATATCCATAAAGAGGCAATCTACGCTCGCAAGGTTATGGCGCTTGCTTGCCAGCTAAGCTGTGTACTTAGATTGGACAGGTGTGAAACTGGCTTCACTTTACTTTCATGCTAAGCATTTGTTGGCGAACTTCAGCAACTGTGACCGTAACTATCTGTCTAGCTTCCTACATATCGCCCCGCCACGGTGGTCTAGTGGTTATGGCACTCGGCTGAAGATGCGAAGGTCGGCGGATCGAATCCCGGGCGCGGCGGCTGCATTTCGATGGTGGCGAAATGTTGAGGCCCGTGTGCTGTGCGATGTCAGTGCCCGTTAAAGAGCCCCGGGTGGTCGAAATTTCCGGAGACCTACACTACGGCGTCTCTCATAATCAGAGCTGGTTTTGGGACGTTAAACCCTACAAATCAATCAATCAATCAATCAGCTTCCTACATCAGCACACTCCTGGTTGGCCCTTTCATTTCGAGCATAGTATTGGGATGGTAGTGTATCAATGTACGGCGAACACGAACGATTGATCTAGACATCCCTAAACAAAAAATTACTTTTTCAGCGATTTCAGTTTGTTAGGCTGATAAAAAGGTTTCCATAAAGGTCATTTCCTTCCTCCGCAATGTCATGGAGCTGTCACTGCAACATGATTTGCCTTTCTTAGCGATATGAAAGGTTTCAAGTATCTCACGAGCAGTTCTATCGTGACTTCTGCCCAAAATATTGGTTTTATCGAAATCCGGATCGCATTTGCACTCTTTGCAATGAATGGCCAAATTAGATCCTGTTCCTGTTTCTAGTGACTTGTAGTGTTCTCAGCTTCTATCCTTCAAACAACGACCCCTCTAGCCTACATAAACCATTCCGCCCGTCAATGCCGAATGGTTTATGTAGGCACGTATGGAAAGCTATGTAACCGCACGTCAATTCGCTTATGCGCGCGCATCGGGAGAAAGAAGAAGGCACAGTGTGATAAGGACCACCGGCATACCTTGGCTAAATGCGCTATGGGGGTGGTATACGGGATACCACTGAAGTGCGGAATGGTTTATGTAGGCCAGACGGGCCGTTGTTTGAAGGATAGAACCTGTTTGAAGGATAGAACCTGATAGAACACTACAAGTCACTAGAAACAGGAACAGGATCTAATTTGGCCCTTCATTGCAAAGAGTGCAAATGCGATCCGGATTTCGATAAAATCAATATTTTGGGCAGAAGTCGCGATAGAACAGCTCGAGAGATACTTGAAGCCTTTCATATCGCTAAGAAAGGCAAATCATGTTGCAGTGACAGCTCCGTGACATTGCGGAGGAAGGCAATGACCTTTATGGAAACCTTTTTATCAGCCTAACAAACTGAAATCGCCAAAAAAGGATCACGGGAGAGGGAGCGAGTCACCTTGTCAGGCAGAACATGCAAAGCTTTTTACGTGATAAATATTAATGATAAGTTCATGTGGCCGCGTGGCCGTATATATTTGTGTGCTGCTCAGTAAATAAACATTTGGTAGTCAGCCGCTTTCCTGTCTTTCATGTGTTTTCCCTGTGTTCGTCTGTTTTCCTAAGCTGAAATACGTCTTTTCATCAAAATACAAATGACAACATTGCTGATCACTGAGGCACTACTAGGGAGCGAAATTTAAAACGTCTTGCAGGCGACCGATATCAAATTGGTGCGAGATCTGGTTGTTACCTGCAGGAAACGTAATTTATAACTTCCGGGCATATACGACAATGCTGATAATTACGTTAAAATCTACACCTCTAGCGAATTAAAGTTTTTAATCGAGATAGATAGTGCATACAGGTGAACTTTCGAAATAATGATAATGCTCATATAGTATTGAAGCGGTCTGCACTGAATGCATGAAAGAAGACGAAGTGGTGTGGAGGAGAAGCGAGGAAGAAGAAGTAGGAATAAAGGGGCGGACGACGCCCGTCTATTGAGACCATGTGTTTTATGTCTCAGTTCCTTGTAGGAACGCTACACTTTGGCGCAGCCGGCAGCTTTTGAAGAGCAACCATGTGGGTTACCTTCTTCACAGACGAAGCGTCATCGGAGTGCCTTGCCTTCACCAAGTACCAAGTGCATGGTGAGCCAGCGATGGACATTCCTCACGAATTTAGCTCTACCGACCTTATCGACTTTGTGCTGCAAGAAGCTTCGATGAGCCGTCAAGCTCTAGTGAAAACAGGATTTGTCAACGTGAATCTGCGGCTCCATAAACTGAGCGAACTCGTTCTGGAACCTATTCGCCGCGGTTCCCTCAAGCAGGAAACGCCGTCCGAGAAGGTGAGCTTGGTTTTAGCAAGCATTCAGCAACAACAGCGATGCATGCTGCAACAAACTGAGCTAATGCGAGGGTTGGCCAGGTCGATTAGTCAAGAAAGGACAGCACGAAATATTATACAGCCGGATCTTTGTGAAGGCGACTCGCAGAGTGCGGACTATTGGATGTGGTTATTTGAGTACGCATGTGACCAGAACATGTGGGACAATGACGACACAAAGATTTTGCACATGCGCCGTTATCTAGGTCCCATCGCCAGAAAATGGTACGATGTCCAACTTATGGATAAAACACCAACGTGTTGGGAACTGTGGAAGAAAAGCTTTCTGGGGACTTTCCAAGGCAAGGCTGTAGAAATATGGGACAAGGCGCTACGCTTTACATATACGACTGGTTCTTTGCTGGAGTACTGTCTTGAGAAGCGCCGCCTTCTGTATTATGCAGAACCAAAGCTCCCGTCATCTGCAGTGGTAGCTTTGGTAACGCAAGGCCTCTGCATGGATGCTCGCAGTCAGATACAACGTAATAATCCAAGAACATTTGATGACCTTCTGCGGTGTGTGCACACCATAGTACCAAAATGTATTTCGCGAGCACCGCAAGCTCTTATAGAAGCACATGGTCGCCACAAGCATATAGAGCATCGAGAGTCAATTCCATCATCTAAATGTAAGGACGAGTCTCTAGGAACTGTACAACAGTGGAATTATGCGGCGGGACCTACTGCCGCGTCAAACGACGGAGCGAATCCGCAAAACCTCACTGCTTTCAACGATAAGCCCCAAACCGAGACAGTTTATCTGATATCATCAAACTTACTTTATGCCCCTATTAAGGTAGACGGCATTGAAGTGAAAGCTCTTGTAGACAGTGGGGCTACTGTCTCCATCATCAATAAGACTATAGTGGATGCCAGTCGTCTGCATGCTGGTAGAGCATTGCGCGTGCAAGCCTACGATGGGTCTGTAAGCACGCATAGCGACTGGATAACCCTAAGCCTCGAATTTCAAGGACACTCAATTACCAGTGACGTATTGGTGCTTCCTGGTGTCACATATGATTTTCTTCTTTCACGCCCAGACATGAAGAGGCTGAAAATAAACATCTGTTGGGATGACAAACTAACGGTTGGCGACAACGTAGAGCCGCAGTACCTTCCTAATACACCCTGCTCAACAAGGATGATTTCCGACCAGGAGGACATTAAAATAAAGTACCCGGAACTTACGTGTATGGGCAGCTACCCTCCGGCTATGAAGTCTCACGTGGTTCCTTTCGAGCTCGCTGACAAAACTGTGGTTCGCAGATCTCCTTACAACATGTCCAGGGATAAAAAGTTGTGGTTGAAAAAGGAGCTGCAAGAAATGTTGGATGCAGATATTATCCGCCCTTCTGTATCTCCATTTGCTTCTCCCATAACTATTGCTCCAAAAGAGGACGGAACATTTCGACTTTGTACAGATTATCGAGCTCTTAATAATCAAACAGAATTGATACCCTACCCAATGCCGAGGATCGACGATATTTTTGACGAAACTGGAGGCTGTCATTGTTTTTCAAGGATAGACCTCTGCAAAGGATTTTGGCAGATTCCACTGAGTGAAGAAACGAAAAAGTACACCGCCTTTATAACACCTTTTGACTTGTATGAGTACAATCGCTTACCATTTGGCTGGAAAAATTCTCCGGCGTGGTTTCAGAAAATTATGACTGACATTCTGAAACCCTACTTGGGCATATTCTGCAGCGTGTACATCGATGACATCATTGTATACTCGAAGACAAAAGAGGAACACCGTTGTCACCTATCTAAAGTGCTTCACGCCCTCAGCCTTTCTCAACTCAAGGTAAATTTCAAGGAAAGCGCTTTCTTTCAAGACAAGGTTGTGTTTCTAGGAAGGGTGTTCGACGGACATACTAAGAGCACAAAACAAGAATCGGTAGAACGAATTTATAAGCTAACAAAGCCTTATGATGTGCACTCTCTGCGTGTTTTTCTTGGACTAGCAGGACACTTCCGGTAGTTTATCAAGGACTATGCGCTGAAAACCAGGTGCCTTGTGCATTTAACTCAAAAAGACGCACCTTTTGAATGGAACCAAGAGTGCGAATCTGCCTATTGTGATCTCGTCAAGCTAATATCGTCGGATCCCATCCTGCGAATACCAGATTTTTCTTTGCCATTCGTACTGAATACGGACGCATCACACTACGCAACTGGGGCTGTTGTATACCAAAAACCTTCCAAGCAAGCTGATCAGACGAAACCTTACGTTGTGGGATACTACAGCTATACGCTGAAGCAAGCTGAAATAAATTATTCGACTACAGAAAAGGAAGCGCTGGCCGTCTTAAAAGCCGTTCAGTATTTTCGAACATACCTTGAAGGCGCTAAATTCACGCTTTTCACGGATCACCAAGCCTTGACCCACCTTTTAAATATGGCACAACCAAGAGGACGCATTGCAAGATGGGTGAACTATCTCCAACAATTCGATTTCCTAGTTTCACACCGTCCTGGCCCACTTCTTACAGATGCCGACGCGCTCTCCAGGTTGCTTGTTCAGGAGTCAGCTGATAACTCAGAAAGAATCAATCATGTCAAGCTATGTGAAGGTACAGAAGATCTCAAGTTTATTGATGGAAAGTACCATGTCCCACCCACTCTTTTTCAAAAGATTCTTCACTTGTACCATGACACTCCTGGATCAGGCGGACATGATGGCTTCTGGCGCACGTATAAGAAATTACTCATGAGGTTCACATGGCCTGGCATGAAAAACAACATCAGCAATTATATCCGGACGTGTCATCTTTGCCAGGTGAACAAAGTAAAGTTCAAGCAGTCGACTGACGTTATGGCAAACCCTGAGTACTCACGAGTACCTTTCGAAGTTATTCATTTGGACTTTGCAGAGGTCAAAAAGAAGAGGGAGGGAGTCAGACGTACGCAAGCTTTTCTACTCTCGATTGACGAATGCACAAGGACGGTTACCGATAAAGCAGGAAAGGAGGATGCAAACAGTGTTATTAATTTACTTAAAGATGAATGTTTCAAGCACACCAAGACGATAGTTTGTGACAAGGGTCCTGCGTTCCGGAGTTCCAAGCTAGCGAAATTGGCTAAGGACCGAGACATAGCTATTAAATATTCTTCTCCTTATCACCCTGCAGGAAACGGATTAGCAGAACGGGCTATACGGGACATTAAGCAGTTCCTAAAGATGTATCCGGATTTTGCAGGCGGCTGGAAGTGCTGCCTTGAAGCCGCTGTAAAGCACCATAACTGGTCCCACACCATTGCTTTAGGCTGCAGTCCTCACTTCTTTACGTCCGGAACAGCGCCCATACTTCCTGCAGACCGCGAACTAGGACTGCTAGGAAATCTTAAACTTACAGAAAGGAAGAAAACGGTCGAAGAACAACAAGTCTACCGACGCCGGATGAAAAGAAATTTTGATAAGCGGCACAACAGCAAGATACCACACATTCAACCTGGGGAATACGTCCTTGTCAAGAAAGGAGTTGCACCTTCAAATACTCAATACTATGGACCCTTCCAAGTTGTAAAGACAGCATCACAGCATGGAATATTGAAGAATGTTTGTTATACTGGAGCCCGGGGTCAAATTGAAAGTGCCTCCATCGGAAACGTATTCAAATTTACACCAGGAGGTGTAATCAAAGAAGTCGGGAAGAGTGAAGCGGTCTGCACTGAATGCATGAAAGAAGACGAAGTGGAGTGGAGGAGAAGCGAGGAAGAAGAAGTAGGAATAAAGGGGCGGACGACACCCGTCTATTGAGACCATGTGTTTTATGTCTCAGTTCCTTGTAGGAACGCTACAAGTATATATTTCGAAACAAATGAATGCGATATTATTCTTCATATTTTCAGCGAACATCTTTGGCAGGATGGAATTTTAAATGGCCGGAGATATTACATAACATACTAACAGTAAAAACGTCATAAAATAATTAAAATGACAACCGTAATACAAACGTGGATGGCAGATTTTTTTCAAGACAAGAAAGACTTGCTCTGCATGATGCTTTTGGAGAAGCACATGGGGATCACTGTAAGCGTGCTTTATTGCCCTGTCACGTAGACTGTAATTGCTTAATCTTCTTTACAAAATTTACTTTGCCTAAGACTAAAACATTGACATTATTGTATCCATGAAAGTGCTCAAAAGTTGTTTGGCACACTTAAACAATGCCCTATATGAACGGCGAGCCACCATAAGGCGTTTTTATAGCGCGTTGCCGAGACTTCATGTCATCCCTGACCGCGGGTTCGTCGGGTGTCCTGTGGACGTCCGAGCCCTGACGTCCGTTTATGGTGATTCAGTGGAGATCTGGCGTATGTCCGGCATGGGACCGAAAAATTCGGATAATCGGTGGATGTCCGACATTGGCACTGGACTTTCGGACCTTAAGCGGACGTCCGCTAGATTTAACGGGCCGTCTGGGTACATATGAACGCATACGATTGCCGTCGTGGGAAAAATTTCTCAACGTATAAGATGCGAGTAATATGGACAATAACCAATGACCTGTGTAATACAACAAAACAGGGTGCTAAATTCTCCAATTAGAGAAAAGAAAGCATTCTGAGCTTCAGTGTTCAGAAACTTGAATCTGTATTCTTTTTGAGACATTCAATATTCACTAGCCTAAAACAGTTTGCTGAACCTTACTATATATTTCCTGTTGCACTGTCTTGAAGGAATATTCTAGTAAGAGAAATCACGTGCTTCCATGCACGTTATGAAAAGCATTAAAAAAGACCAGTCATGCAACATGTAGCGACCTTTAAATGCACAATATTCGCTCCGTACAAGCCTTAGGCTGGTCCATCAAAAAAATACATGCGGACAAGAAACGTTAACTATTAATGGAGTATTTACTGGAATCGCACGGAACATTTATTTAATCTGTCTGATAGCGCCCGGATTCTTCAGAAGCTAAAACGATGCACAATATGTCGCGACTGATACTTGCAGTTGTGACATATAAAAGGAGGACTGTCCTCTTTATTCTTATCTCATAAGCATACTTCATGCTGGAGGGGCGACAGAGACAAGGCATGACGTAATCGGTGCAAAACCCCAGTGTAAAACAGCTGGAAGCACCGCTAAAAACGCAAAAAAGTATCATTGACGTTGTCTGTGACGCAAAACTGCCGAACGGCTGAACACTTGTGTTCTACTCGAACTCGGATAAAGTTTGTGTGCGGGCACAACTAACCCTTAACGTTGTCGTCATCACGTTCTGGTTTCATAACTAACATGCTGATAGCGAGGAACGTGCGTTTGCTCCGTTCCGTTCAGAAGTCCTTCTCCGTGGATGCTTGCTTGACTGAAAGCATTACACAGAAGGCAAAACGATCCGGCCGAGTAGATGGTGTGTTGATAGACAAGGAGCAAGCTAAGGCCTTTATTATTCGCTGCATGCGAAAAGTCGGCACAGATAAGTTTCACGCAGAAACACTGGCTGACGTTCTTGTCACTGCTGATTACCGAGGACACTTCAGTCATGGACTTAACCGACTTCGTGAGTCATTTCTATTTATTTTCGCTACATCGATGCTTGCTTTTCTTGCTTTCTTTTTCACAACTTTATGGTAGGTCCGTCTCGTTAATCGTGACGTAAATGACGCACATGTCGTCTCATTTATGCAGTCACCAGTCAGTCATGTTAGTCATGGAATTGTACCCTTCTATGGAACATTTAGCGTATACCAAGTGCTCATAAATCGCGTTCGAGTTTTAGCATTTCCTCCCTATTTAAACAAATTATCGAATGGATTTGCCTCGTTTATCGCGACATATATGACATCTTAGTGCCATCTTAACGAGGTAATGACCTATCAATAAAATTAATCGTACATTCGCGACCTTCCATGTGAAGTTCAGTACATACAAAGTGAGCGAGGGGCTAGATCGAAGTTTCTTTTTTTATTCCTGAAAAAGGAGGAGGGGCAGAGAGAGGCCTTTGCCTTGGAGTTACGACAAGCAAACCTTCCCACGATACACGTATGGCAAGCGCCATAGAACCGGCCTTACAGTCAACATTACCGTTGTGTTAGTTTTATGATTTGTTGGCAGGGCACCAACGTTACTACACGTCGTGCTGCATCACAATTATCGCCCAATATCTGTTTATGTTCGCTGTGTATTTGTGTGATCAAAATCTGAACTAACTACTCTATAAATTCGGAGCTATTTTTATAATTCTTTCTGGATTTCTTGCCACTTAGGCCCAATGAAGGAAGTCATTTTCGCTGTACATAGTCACGCTGGCATAGCCTCAGAGACGCGCAATGTCTCTGAGCTTTTGTACAGCACTGGGGACTCAGCACTGCAGTACACAAGTATGACGTCCCCAGAGATGCCGGCGGTACGGACAGGTAAACTTGTAATGCCAGCGAATGGAAATACTTGTTAATTCTTTTGTTGTACCTTCTTCCGCCAACATAAGTTTGGCCACGGACCCTTTCTGTACACAGTTCTACCCCTCTTTCTCATGCCGAGCGGAGCCCGTTAGAAAGTGACCCTCGCCCTCTCGTTGCTTCCAGGACTGACACCCTCCGTGCGGCGCCCATATTGCGGGCTTTTTTTGCTGGGCAGGGTCAGCGGCTGTACACGGAAAGGAAAGGAGTCGCGTAAAGACGTCGTGGAGACGCGGGAGCGTGAAAGCATGGCTATGGTATGCACCTAGTCGCGCGGTTCGGCGGCAGAGCCTGTTCCTAGCCGGACCAAACAAATGGCTGTCCATGGGAAGGCCACTAGATCACTCGTTTCAGCGCGCCACCGTTGTCCAGCTAAATTGCGCCTGCACGGGATACGTTTTCAGCGCCGCCGGTAGACGGTCAGGGTGCCCTGTCCTGAAAAGAAATATGTGTATTTTCTTTAGTTCGTTCTGTGAGATGGTTTCACCTTACTACAAACCGACTGGAGGTGATGCTATATGCAAAGATTGGTTAAACGCCTTGGCGAGGCGGAGCCGTAGGTGACAAAAGAAGGCATCTAGAAGCGAGAGGTGGAATTCCCGAGCTAAGGCGGTGCAGTAAGCTTCGTACAATGTTAATGCGAGCCTCGAGAGAGCACGGTATTCGGCTCTCCAACATCGGAGAGATGAGCTATCCCTCGTGAGAGATCAAAGTCGGCAGCGATGCTCGGAAGGACTCCGTGAGCTACAGCGACCTCAAGGACAACACCCAAGCCCCTACCAGAGCTACGAGTCGACGTGCTGGTGACGAGACGATTGAGCAGAGAACTGTGACATAAGCCCATTTTTGTCTCTCGACTGAGAGAGTGTTTGAGGCTTTGCGCCGCTAATTTGAGAGCTGGGTTAATCGCTGATTCCTGTTGCAATTAAAGCAAACGAATATTTTAACCATGGTTGTGTTGTATGTCGCGCTTATTTTCTTCTATTATTGTTTTTTCTTATTTCGTTTAACATAGTGTTGTTGCCCCATGCCATGTGTACATTCGGTTACGCTTAGAAATTAAATTTTATGTTTTTTTTTAGCTTAACGACGTCTGCTGCCTCTTTTCTTCCGGACCCCAGCACGAATTCGTTTTGTTTGGTTGATGATCGAGACATATGGACAAAGGGGAATGAGCGAGGTTGGTTGCAGTGCTTTGTGAGACGTGGAACGGTTGTTGTGGCAGTTAAGTGTTTCGTAGGGTGTAGAACCGCATCTCCCTTTTCGCGAAAGAGGCTCAGAGGCGAGGGCTCAGAGGTGCTCAAACTGTTCAACTCACAGTTGCGCCCTAGGTTTTTCGCAGCCCCGCAGTCTGCGGCACCGTTCTGTCGTGATGTTCCTTAAGAGACTAGCCACCTAGCAACCCTTGCATGGGAAACACAAGAAGTCACTACTGGTGCTAGAAAATTGTGGCTATAGTTTTTCCAGTCTATAATAGCGCATAAAGTATTCCGAGACGGCTAAGCTCCCTGTCATTCCGCTGTCCCCTGTTTCTTTCGTTTCATTCTGGCTAAGAGGTGCTGGTGGGTGTGTTCATATTGATGCCAGAGGTGGGTTAAGCTAGGAGACCTCTCGAACAATTTTTTCGCAATCATTGAAAAGTCAAGGAGCAAATAAAAAACGCAACTCTTGTGCGGGGCACACAGCGCAATAGCAGAGTAAGCATCAGTAGTAGTCGTGTAAGAGCTGGTCGAAGGCTTTTTGACGTCGCTTCGAGCATTAACTGGGAACTTGGACGACTTACTGTGCTACATCCAATTGATTTATCTCTGGGGTTTAACGTCCCAAAACCAGTGCTGATTATGAGAGACGCCGCAGTGGAGGTCTCCGGAAATTTCGACCACCTGGGGTTCTTTAACATCCACTGACATCGCACAGCACACGGGCCTCAACATTTCGCCTCCATTGAAATGCAGCCGCCGCGGCCGGGATTCGATCCCGCGACCTTCGGATCTGCAGCCGAGTGCCATAACCACTGGACCACCGTGGCGGGGCTGTGCTACATCTGCGTTACTTTGCTTGTGTATTTGCTGCTCATGCTAATATGTTGTCTCCATATATTCATTTAAAAGAGTATTGTTTGCTCCAGAAAGCACATTACATCTCTTATTCGCATAAACTCTCCCCAGTAATGAAAGACTAATCTTTGAGTATTCCTGAGAATAACACCCAACTCTGCAAGATCTTGTGTAAGCTCTCTGCGTCCGTGTCTGAAATTTTCACGCGCTTATTTATTTACTCATTTATTTTTTTGTTGTTTATTTCTATATTTGTTTCGTACTTTCACGCTCCTTTTACACGCCCTGGGGGACACGCCCGTGGGAGACATAATAACATGTGACCACAAAAACGATATTATTCAAGAGTCATCACATGCCAGAAGTAAAGGCACTGAGTCTATATACAAATATCAAGAAAGAATAATGACAATAAGAGACCATTAAAAACAGCGAACAGAAAAGAAAACCAGTTGAGCAAGACCTTCATCGCTATGCACCGAAATAAATAAATACATTAATATACAAATACAAAAAGAAACAGGACAAACAAGAATGAAAGAAAAAAATTCGCAGATCCCACGTGCAGTGGGAATCAAGGGAATGCGAAGCACGCATAAGGAACGTAAAATGGATTTGCACTGTTCTCTCGCTTTACCGTGTTTGGTACATATGAAGTTAAAGAAACGGCCGCAAGAGCACCAAGAGTGTAGCATGTAAACCATGCCGCTCATACACGCATGCCATGATTCTAACTGTATGACTTGTCATTTACGTTCGTCATGCAGTCGTGTTGTGCCATAGCAATTTCGGTATACATAACTTTAAGGAAACGAGTGGCATATATATTATGCCGCTAATGACGTGCATGTAACAATTTTCATGTTATGACCTGTCATTTATGATCGTCATGCAGTCATGTTGTGCCAAACCAATTATCGTATAGGCTCCATGCAGTCAAGTTTTCCATGTGCGACATCAGCGCCAGAATGCACTGTCTGGCGGAGAGAAGAAGCAAAATTGGGCAGACTGTGACAGGAAAATACGCAAACGAGATCCGCGTCTCCAACTATACAGCAGCATCGACCGCCCGTCCCACCTTCTTTCGTTTTATTTCCTTTGAGACGCGCGCTCCAAACCTACGGCAAACTGTTCGAAAGGGCGACGCCGCGAGCGTTCGTTTGGTTCGCAGCACGCCCCGAAAGCAGCGAAGAAACGCGCGCGTCGCTGTCGCCTAGGTTTCCACCGTGCGCGCGCGCCTCATACGTGCGACCGAAGCGGACAATGTCAGCGATACTGAGCCGTCCAACGAGAGCTACTTAGCGCGCTCTGGTCAGTAGACGGAGCCCATACATCCCTTTAACGAAACGGCAGTATAGCGCCAGGACCATGAGATGTAAATCATACCAGTCATGACACGCGTGTCATGATTCTAATGTTATGACTGTCATTTACATTCGTCATGCTGTCGTGTTGTGCCATAGCAATTTTGGTATACATCCCTTTAACGAAACGCCTGGCATGTAAATCATGCCGCCCATGACATCCATGTTATGCTTTTCATGTTATGACCCGTCATTTATGTCCGTCATGCAGTCATATTGTTGCATACCGATTTTCTTACAAATCCCACTAACGAAACGGCCAAGAGAGCACCAAGACCGCGGCATGTAAATCATGTCGCTCATGACATGCATGTCATGATTTTCATGTTGTGACCTGTCATTTACGTTCGTGAGGCAGTCATAGTGGCATGCCAATTTTCCCATACATTCCATTAATGAAACGCGTGGCATGTAAATCATGTCCGCCATGACATGCATATCATGATTTTCATGTTGTGACCTGTCAGTCATGTTCGCCGTGCAGTCATGTTGTTGCGTACCAATCTTCGTATACATCCCATTAACGAAACGGCCACGAGAGCACCAAGACCATCGCATGTAAATCATGTCACTCATGGCATGCATGTCATGATTTTCGTGTTATGACCTGTCATTTGTGTTTGTGATGCAGTCATATTGTGGCATGCCAATTTGCGTATACGTCCCATTAACGAAACGCGTGGCATGCAAATCACGTCATTCATGACATGATTGTCATGATTTTCATGTTATGACCTGTCATTTATGTTCGCCATGCAGTCATATTGTGGCATACCAATTTCTGTATACATCCCATTAACGAGACGACCAGGAGAGCACCAAGACTGATATGTAAATCATGCCGCTCATGACACGCATGTCATGATTTTCATATTATGACCTGCCATTTATGTTCGTCAGGCAGTCATGTTGTGCCATACCAATTTTCGCATACATCCCATTAGCGAAACGGCCAGGAGAGCAGTAAGACCGTGGCATGTAAATCATGCCGCTCATGACATGGATGTCATGATTTTCATGTTATGACCTGTCAGTTATGTTCGTCATGTAGTCATGATGTGGCATACCAATTTTCGTAAACATCCGATAAGCGAAACGGCCAGGAGAGCACAAAATCGTAGGCGGCTAGATAGATAGATAGATAGATAGATAGATAGATAGATAGATAGATAGATAGATAGATAGATAGATAGATAGATAGATAGATAGATAGATACGCTCAAACTCGCCGAAGTTCGCTAAGAAATGCTTCGCACTTAAAATAAAGCAAGGAAAGATGTTAAGAGTCTGCAAGGCAGTGCATGTTCGGCCATTCGCTTCCACAGAAAAAAAAATTCGGGTTTCCTAGACACGATATGATCTGTATCACATACGCTACCTGTAATACGACAATTATGTCGCGAAACCCTTCGGGTCATGGATTAGCGAAAGCGTGCACGAACGATAATCATAATCTTTCATAATCATAATGTTTTCATGCAGGCCGTCCCAGTCATGACTGATTCGGAGAAAAACGACTTAAGTAAATTTACCTAAGCTCGTCTAACCTGAATTCATGCTACGAAAGCATTAGACGCTGGCTAGAAGGTTTAATATGCAATTTTCTGCCGAGTTTTACGTGTTTATTATGAGTTAAATACATCATTTCGAGCCTCTCTCGATAACACCTTACCTCTAGATTTTCCATGTTCGCCTCTCGTGAGAGAGCTCTAATATATGACGGTGGTAGGGAATGAAAATAAACCTGACTGATTTCCGCTGTATCCGGTCCATAGAAGTGTAGCGCATTCTAGCAGCGGTCTGGTGCAAGTCTTGCGGGATGGCAATTGCATATTATTTGTAGGTTTAGCCTAGGTCCCCCTTAGGTATCCGACCTTTTTTTATATTGAGGCGTGCGGTTCTTCTCTTTGTTTAAGGCGAACGCCCTTAGCATTTTCCTGTGAACCTTTTGGTTTGCGGTTTCCTGTGAGCCCTTATTACTTTCTCTTACGCGCAGCACAGGCCGCGTTTATCTCGCATGTCGCGCTCGGCAACCGTTTTGACCGTTCTTGTAACTTTGCATGCCTGACGCACATATTTTCAGTGTCTTCTGGAACATCAGAGACAATGCCAGGACGCGTTATGAGGTGTGTCTAAAAGCCATTCCCTTCGATGGATCTCGAGACCCGGTCGTTGATTACGTGTTCAAATATTTTTCCACCGCGTGATATCAGTGAGTTGGGCCTGAAGTTTTCCAGTGCGCATTTCTTGCCAGGTTTGGGTATGAGTATTACCATGGCGTGTTTCCCTTCTTAGGGGTAAGTGCCCGCGCGCCAGTGTTTGTTGAACATATCAGTGAAAAAGTTCACCGAATTGTCGTCCAGGTTTCTGAGCATGTTATTGTTATTCCGGTCCGCTCCAGGGGCCGTGGTGCTGTTCAGTTTGTGGAGTACGTGCCTCAACTCCCATGATGTGACATCGCTGTCTGTTTCCTGTACCTCCCCAACCCCGTAAAGGCACTCCCCGGACTCAATTCCCCCAGCGTGTATCGGAGGTAGCGTACCGCGATTTCGTCCATGAGGTCATCTTTTTGCCTCCGCTCGAATTCCCTGTGTACAAGGCGTTCAACGGCTGACGGTTGTGCGCTGCGAGGGTATTTCCTGTCTTGAGAAAATGCTTGAGCAAATTCCATTTACGCCCTACCTTCATCTGTCCGTCGACTTTGTCGCACACCTCAATTCATTGTTTCCTCTGCCGCTCCCCCGCGTACTTGGCTCTTTGTTGCTAAGCCGCGCAATACGCTTCGTGAGGGCTTGGTTAAGTTTGTTCTTTTCCCATCGCTGTTTGATGGAGCGCTTAGCTTCCATTAGCTGTACAAGGCGGCTGTCGATTACCTCAATATTGGCGTCGGTTTCTACTCCTTTAGTGGCGGCAGCGAGGTCAGAGAGTGGTTTCTCCCTCCAGTCGTCATAGCGGCCCTCGTAAAGAAGATTCTTTCTGTTTACTCTGAATTGGTTCTAGTCCACTATTCTGTGAATCCTCGTAGCTTAGCAACTGGCATGCAGGCATGTCTCCACGATGCAGCGGTCGGAGCCTAGGTCTCCCCCCCTCATTCGTCCATGCTTTGTTGCCTGTGTGGTTGATAAAGTGAGATCGTGTGAGGAGGGGCTTGGTCACCGAATTACCCATGCGAGTGGGGAAACGCGGATCTGTAAGCAGAGTGAGGCTATAATCTGTAAGTGATTTCACGATCGATTCTCCCTTTCGTTTTTGGCCGTATGGACCCTTGTGATGTGCGGTGCGTTCCTGCTACTCCTGCTACTAGCAGGGTACCCTGCTAGTAGGGTACCCAGACTAGCAGGGTACCCTGTTAGTTTCCTGCTACCCGCCTTAGACGCAATATTGGCTGCATTGGCTATCATCGTGTAGAAGCGTTCTCCCTTCTTCGCCGAGCTATATATATTGAGTATAAGGACGCGCTTTCTAAGGAGTCTGCCCGGCAAGAGTTCTACGCAAATTTACTCCACTTTCGACCGTTTATCCAGGATTCCATGGTCTATTGTGGTTATGTCGCGCTTGACACAAGTCGCCACACCCCTGCCATTCTCCCCTATGCGAAACGATACTTCGTGTCCGCTAAGCGTTACGTCCTCTATGATGGTTTCTTGCAGCAGTGTCACCTGCGGTTTCTCTACCTGTGTGCGGAGATATTGAGCCAGTATTGCTTTTTTCCTCCGAATCCGCAGCAATTCCACTGCCACATGCGCACATCCTTATATTTTTTATTGTCCCCCGCCATTGTTACTGAACAGTTTTGACTGGCCATCTGGCTTTTCGTTGGCCATAAGTACGTTGAAATGTGATCTTGCGCGTTGCAGCGAGCCCTGTTCTTGCTCCAAATTACAGACTCTTCGATGCTGCTCCTGCCTGTTTCCTAAGATCGTCTCGATCTTTGCCGATCCTGGGTATTGACTCTGATAGTTTGGCTAGTGTCTGGGTAATCTATTGCTGGAATGCCTCGAAGCCATCCGGTTCCCTGGTGTCTCCTATCGCCATTTTTTTGCGACCTGCTATGCTGGCCTGATCTCCCTCCCGTCGTGGCTCGGAGATAGCCGCGCGTAGACCCGCCATAACTTTCCCCAACTCACTTACGTGCTCTCCAAGCTGAGCGTTTTCTTCCTTCGTCTTTTTATTAACTCCTCGCTCTCTCTTTTTTTTTTTTTTGCTGTAGCGAGCTGCCCCTGCTTGCCTGCAGTATTGGTGCTGCACTCTGTTGTTTTTCCTTCTGTTCCTACCTGGATCTCGCACTATCTGGCAGCAGGGGTCTGCTGGCCGACGTTGCTGTGGCCGGCAGGATCGGACCACCGCCCACCGTGAAGGGCTGAACCCAGCCTTGCTGTGATACTTGCACCGCTGGGCATGAGTTGAGGGAAGTCCATGGGTCTCGACGTGAAGGCGCGCTCCTCGGCGCGCTCTCTTTCCCTGACGATGAGCGGCGTTTGGTATCGCTACTGACACGCTTTGTCGCCGGCGCGATGGCCCTTTCCGCAGAGCCTGCATCTTGCTTGATATTCGCGGCCGCCCGCGAGGTTTGTAGTTCCGCAGCGGCGGCACATCTTGAGCATAGGCGTCGGGGAGACGTCGGAACGATGTTCGGGGCGCAGTTGTAGCAAACCTCGATTTGTTTCTTGTACAAGAAGCATCTATGCAGGGTCTGGCCAACTCGCACGTAGTCTGGCGCTTCATCCCCGTCGAAGAGAACAATCACCGAACCTGTTTCCTTGATGCGCTTGGCTTCTCGTGCCGATGGATTTCCCCGGTATACTATAAGGGCATTGTGATCCCTATCGCTGATTCCAGGCTCTACGTTGCGTAGCACCCGCTTGACAAACCCGTCCCGTGCAGCGGCACACACGCTGACTTCGTGTTTTTTTCTGTTGACCGAAATTGACGTGATTCTCAGTTGGAACCTAGGAAAGAAGACGAAGGGGAAGCGGAGGGGCGGTCCACTACACACCTGTTTATTTTTCTTCAGATTCTATGACGCCATTAAAGCAATCGTAGTACAGCCCAGTACGCGTCAAGTTTTTTTATTGCCGTGTGCTACAGGCTTGGCTATGTCATGCCATCACATATGGTGCCGAAAACCCGGGATCTGCGGCTAATCAGCGACACGGACGGCAGCACCGACAAGAACGATTTCTCCGAGGAATAATCGTCGGTGTTTGGTAAGCCTCGTCGGAGGCTGCGCCCAGCAACGTGAGCGAGTGGACGCAAGCCCAAGGTTTCCTGTGAGTGCGCTGCAGCAATGGATCGTTTGAAACAGAAGAGATCATCGGCACGCGCTCAGAATACCAAGATAATCAACGAGGCGACAGCTATACTGCAGAGCGCCAGCGCCGATAGAGCGACACTGATCGCATTGAAGGAGCGACTGACATCCAGCAACGACAAGCCAAAGCAGATATCAGAAGAAATGGAAGATAACATTCCACCGGATGAGCTGGCATGGAATACGCCGCAGCAGCAAGCTACGATGATCAAGCGGTAGCGACATAGCGACAGTGCAAGCGTCTGCAGTGCCGAATCGAGGACATCAACAATGCGCAAGGAGCCGTCGACGCTGGAAATTCGGCAAGTACCGTCCACACTATTGCGAATGTTGGCAATGTAAAAATAGGACGCCGCCTGCCTGGACTAGAGATCAAGCCGTTTAACGGAAGCATACGGGAGTACGGCTTTTTGGGAGCAGTTTGACGGCACCGTGCCTTCAAATGCGACACTAAGTGAGACGGACAAGTTCCATTACCTCTGAAATTACTTGAGAGGAGAAGCTGCTGCAGCAATCGCTGGATTTGCCACTACAAGCGCATTCTACAGAAATTCAGTTCAGCTACTCAGAGGCAGATATGGTGATAAACGGCAAATAGAGCAACACCACCTACGAGCCTTGCAAGACATTCGATGCGTGAGGTTCGCGCATTCTATACGACTGAGTCCAGATGAACATGCGTGGTCTTGACGCTATCGGGGTGCCGACAAGCAGCTTTTCTGCAATGCTGTATGACATTCTACTAAGTGCACTGGAGCAGGAGATCGTCATTTCTTTTCATCGCCAGCGCCGTATAAGTGACGTCATGCTACGAACATCGGTTTACAAACGAAGGAACAGCGTCATCGTGTGAGGAGCTCGAGAGCTTGCTACAGTTTACCCGCACCGAAATAGAAAGCCGAGAGCGATCAGGGACCCAAGAATCGACAGAACGCACTTACAATCGCAAGCATGTTCCATAGGCATCTGTCCTTCTCACCGCACATATGGGAAAGCAGAAAGATGGTGAGTGCTTCTTCTGCAAATCTATGAGGCATCAAACGGAGGAATGCGACAGTTCTCTAACGATCGAAGAGAGAAACAGACTGAATAGCCAGAAACATAAGGTGCTATAAATGCACGATACCGGGACACCTAGCCAAAGATTGTCGAAGACGCATACAGTGCATGTCTTGCAAAATAAGGCACGCAACAACTATGTGCAATCTAAACGCGAAGGAAAGAATAATAAGAAATTGAACACAACAACAGCATGTGTTCAGGACACATGGTCAGATCAGAGCGAAATATCAACTGCCGTAACGAGCAGCCAACTTGACGACGGTGTGCATCTACAAACCTTTCGTTCCTGGGTGGGAAGAGAAAATAAGGCTTGCTACATAGGAGGAATTTTAAACACCGGAAGCCATCCGCGATTACACCATCACTTTCTTTATAGTCCAATAATTCACCACTATGCTGGATAGTGATTCAACAGAAGATTCAGTGAACCACAGCAATGCGAAGAAATATTTACGCCTTTCACAACACCGCCAAGCTTTATTGGATCATTTCTGGAGATGTTGCTGTTGTATATGAAATCCAAACTAGAAGAGAAGCTCAGGGGAAGATGGATGCTTGAATCGATGAACAAATCGCAAGGTACGATTTAAAACAGGGAATGTCGTGGGAGCCAACGTTTCGACAAGCGGACTTGTCTTCGTCAGGGCCGCCCTGACGAAGACAAGTCCGCTTGTCGAAACGTTGGCTCCCGCGACATTCCCTGTTTTAAATCGTACCTTGCGATTTGTTGTATATGAAAGAAGATGAGGATGAGCGCGTGGGGACTTCAAATAAAGAAGGTGATGTTATCGGTTGCATGGTTCCTGTGGGTTCTAAATACAACATATTGGCGACGAGATTTCAACCTATGCAAGAGCAAGGTTCCTGGTGATTCCTGCTGCATAATCACAATGAGCATTCGGGGATTACAACCGCCACCGCCTTTCTTGCCTTCGCCTGGTCATCCGGCTGTCCCATGGGACCACTGGAAGCAGGCCTTTCAGACGTACATGGTGGCTTCTGGAGCATAAGATCTTCTAGCGGAATGCCGCAAAGCGATCCTGCTCACCTGTCTTAGCATGGAGGGGCAGCGAATTTTCTCTACACTGACGCCTGCGGACTTGCAGTCTGGCTGTGCCACCGCTAATGTTGCCAGCCCTTCGAGTACGAGTGACACCGACTCGACAAGCGACGCGTATGACTCTGCAGTTGCCTTGCTTTCGGACAATTTCAAGCGCTCAGTTAATGTCATCGTGGCTCGACAAAGGTTCAGTGGCCGTGCTCAGCATGCAGTTGAGACAGTGGAAGAATACGTCACTGCTTTGCAAATCCTCATTGCTGACTGTAATTTTGGAAGTCTCGCTGATGAGATGTTACGTGATTAGCTCGTCTCGAAGACAACGAATAATCAGTTACGTGAGCGGTTACTTTTTGAAGGCTCCTCATTTACTCTCTCACGCGCTATCACAATCGCTAATCAATAAGAACAAGCTGTGAGCCAAGCTAAAGAATTTTGCGACGACGCTTCAGTTCGTCAGGTCAAAAAAGCGCAGATATCTTCTCCGCCTCCAGAACAAACGAATGAATGTACACGTTGTGATAAGTGCAAAGCCAAAACATGGAGTATCCTGTACAAGGCACTACGAACATTCGAGCTTGTTATCGTCGTGGGGCGACTGATCACCTTGCAAATAGTCCTGCATGTAAGGCCAGGAAGCGTAGATGTCGCCGCTGCAAGAAGATTGGCCACTTAGATTTTATGTGTAGGTCATCTCGACATTCAGCGAAGGTGCGACAAGTTGATGACGATGACGATACTAGCTCACAGTGTAGCGGAAAAACAGTCTGTGTTGTTAAGAGACACAAGCACGGCATTTCCGCATCCGTCGCTGTGGAAGGTTGCACTATCTCCTTTCTAGTGGGTACGGGATCTTCTGTGACTATTTTGGCTGGAGAGGTTTACCATCAGTTTTTTTGCAAGTACTTGCCCCTTGAAGCTTACATGAGTGCACCTTTTCGACTACTCCAAGTCAAAGATAAGAGTTCGAGGATGTTTTGTCGCTTTAGCCGTGTTTCAAGACAGAACTAATCGCATTCTTCTGTTTGTTGTGCCTGAAGGCACCACTGTATTGGGCTTAGACGCCATTGCGACACTACAGATGAAGATTGAAGGTGAATCGCTTCAGTGCCTTGCATTGACATCCAGCATTCCTATCTTGCCAACTGAGCTGTGTTCAGAGTACGAACATCTCTTTTACAAACAGCTCGGACTTGCCAAAAGATTCAAACAAAAAGTTCAGGTTCCTAGGTCAGTTCCACCCGTTGCCAGCAAGCTTCAACTGCTGCCCTTTACCCTTCGTGAGCAGGTGTCGGCTGAGCTGCAGAAACTTCAAGCCCAGGACATAATAGACCGCGTTGATGCCTCTCAGTGGGTTTCTCCTGTAGTGGTTGTTCGGAAAAAGGATGGCTCAATAAGAATGAGTGTTGCTTTGAGAGTGCCCTATAAGGCTATAATTGTGGATAGCTTTCCACTGCCACAGACAGACGACCTGCTGCACAGCTTCGCTGGCGCCAAGCGATTCTCGAAGCTGGATTTCGCGTCTGCTTATCATCAACTGGAACTTGATCCGAGTCTTGATCTGATTACTTTCGTTTCACACGGCGGGCTTTTTCGCTTTAAGAGAGTATGCTTCGGCTTGGCTTCAGCCCAGTCAGCATTTCAGAAGATGACGCATCTCATACTGAAAGGGCGCAAAGGTGTACTTTTCTACATAGACAACAATATCGCCTATGGTCGTTCTCGAAAAGACTACCTTGCAAACCTTCCCGCCGTTTTGCAAAGAATTTCTAAAGTAGGCCTGAAACTTAACCAGAAGTGCGTTTTCGACGTCACGGAACTCACGTTCCTGAGACATGTTGTGAACGGCAAAGGTTCTACATTGCCGGTCTGCCGGCATTTCCACTAGCGTCATCTGTCCAAGCGATGAAAGAAGCTTTGGCGCCTCCAAACATAAACTTCGTTCCTTGTTTGGTCTGCCGGGATTTTACTGCAAGTTCGTGCCCCATTTTTCGAATGTTGTGGAACCTTTACGGGCATTTCTTCGAGGCAACGAACCATTTGCTTGGACGCCAGCTGCCGAAGAGAGTTTCGTTCGTTTAAAATTACTGCTGACAACTTGCAAGGTTCTACATTTCTTTGACCCGAACCTTCCCGGATGTGGACTAGGCGCTGTGCTGCAACAAGATAACAAGGGAATTCTACAGACGGTTGCCTTTGCCTCCCGTACCCTGAGCCCACAAGAAAGGAAATACTCTGCAGGTAAACGGGAAGCCTTAGCATGTGTGCGGGCCTGTGAGCATTGGCACGTGTACCTTTGGGATCGCCCCTTCATTTTGCGAACTGACCACAGTGCTCTCGTCACGTTGTTGTCAACTAAGGATGTTGGACATCGGCCGTTGCGTATTTCACGATGGTCAGCGTGACTCTTTTGCTACAACTACACCGTAGAGTACCGCAAGGGAAGTAATGATGTGGTGGCTGATGCACTCTCTTGACTGTCTTTGCCGGGAGAAATCGATCTAGCCACTGAAGATGAGATTGTTTGCCTTCTTTCTCCGATGTTAACCAGAATTACAAGTAGCAAGTGCATCTGACAATATAACTGCAAAGGTAATGGATTTTGTTTTGTCATCCTGGCCTGATAAAAAAATGTTGGAAGCGGAGCTAGTGCCATATTTTCATGTCCGTGTACAGCTATCCATTGTGCACGACTTGCTTTACCGTGGTGAAAGGATCGTAGTTGGTAGAGCGTCCGCTTCCAATGCGGTAGGTACCGGGTTCAAATCCCAGTGCCGGCCGGACACCCACCGGTTTAAAAACGGGTAGAGGAGTACACACCTGGCGCTCGGTTTACGTACTTATCTCGAAAGGTGGCCCCATAAGGACGTGGCAGGTCCCCTGGGCACACCTTACCCACCACGGCCTTAGTGAAATAGTTGAGCGTCCGCCTTGCTGTGGTAGGCAGAGAGGCATCCGCCACTGCCGCCGGGTACCTACCGGTAAAATAGGGACAAGCGCGCTTCCGCCTGGTGCTCGGCTGTTGGAAGGTACTGTACGCTTGGTAGGTCACCCACCCTTGTGGGAAATGGGCGGCATGGGACCGCCCGACCTTATATTAAGGTCACTCCTTTTTTTTTTCGTCGTTTGATGGAAGTCGCACATGAATCGCATCAGGGGATCAGTCGTACGAAAAGCCGATTGCGAAAGTTGTACTGGTGGGCTCGAATGGATGATCATGTAGAACAACTGGTTAAAGCATGTGTTGTTTGCCAGTCATGTGACAAATCTGCACGGCCAACTGCAGCCCCTATGCAGCCAGTAACTTTCCCTGACAAGCCTTGGAAGAAAATTGCCAGTGATATTATTGGGCCATTTGAGCAAGCTCCCATCAGTTGCCATTATGCAGTAACGCTTATTGATTATCACAGCAAATGGACTGAAGTATTTTTTTCAAGACAAGTTTCTACGGCGGCGGTAAAGAATTTCCTACTACGAGTGTTTGCTCGTGAAGGCTATCCAAGCGAAATACTTTCCGACCACGGACCACAGCTCAACTCGGCTGAATTTGAAGAGTTCCTTCGGGAACGTGGCATACACCATTGCTTTTCTTCTGGTTACCACCCGCAAGCAAACTGACTTGCAGAAAGGTTCAATAGAGTCCTCAAGTCTGTTGTCCAGATGGCAGTATATGAGCGGCGTGATACCCGCGTCGCCGTAACGGACTACTTGGGCGTCTACCGCTGTACACCTCATGCCACAACGGTAGTTGCAGCCGCCGTTCTGTTGCACGGACGACTACCAGGAACTCGTTTAGGCATCCTTGTATTACCGGATTCTTCATTTCACGAAAATCCAGCCCAGGCGATGAAATGGCTGCGTCAGCGTGTCAAACAAAACAAGCTTCTTCCAAACTTTACACAGATTGCCGTCGCGGAGCCCGGACAAGACACTTTGCCGTCGGCGGCTACGTCCGCGTCAGGAAGTCGTCAGCTCACGGGAAAATATCCTCGCACTTTTCCGAACCGGAGAAAATCATTCAGCAACGAGGGCCAGCCTCATTTCTTTTGGAAGACGGTCGAGTGTGGAGCGCTTCCTAAATTCGAGCGATACACCCAGAAGCTGCAGAGAAGCTGCCAAGCAGTCAGCCTGGTATTCTGGATTGGACGCTACCCTTCTCGAACATGCCTTTTCAAGGTAGTGCACCTGCGATCGAACAGCATGCCGACTGTTAACCTACGTCACGACAAGATATAGCAGCACAAGCAAACAGTGCATCAAGTCAAGAACCATTTCCACTGCAGAACAAAATGACCAGCCCGCCACCACGGAATAGCAGAGGAGTAAAAAAAAACCCATTGAAGCTCAGGGACTATGCGCTACGCAAGTGATAGTTTTTTTTATCAACCGGGGAAATGTTGTATATGAAAGAAGATGAGGATGAGCACGTGGGGACTTCAAATAAAGAAGATGATGTTCAGGCATCAGCTACATGGTTTCTGCGTGTTCTAAATACAACAGTTGCAAACACGAGTATGCTTTCACTCTACCATGCGCACATCGTTTTCCTGGATCTTCTTCCCGTAACTTGAGAGTTGGAGACATCGTGATTGTGAACACACCCAACAAACGAAGTTTGCGTGACTTCTGGCAAGGGTTAAAGAGGTTTACCTCGGCAATGACGGAATTGTTCGCGCATGCCTGTTACACATGGGTAGCGGAAAAGTTTTGAAAAGGCCCGCGCAAACGATACACTACCTGGAGATCGGCGCTAGCACAACTGAGGCCCCGGAACATCTTGCAACCTAGGAAAGAAGACGCAGGGGATGCGGAGGGGCGACCCACTACCCACCTGTTTTAGGGGCGAAGCTCCTTAAGGTTTGGGTCTATCCGTCCGTTGTAGTAGCGCTTTACCTACTAGGAACGCGCTACTAGGAGGGCGCGTGTGCGATGCGCGCCCTCGGCTCGTGCCTCCCGGCGCGCGAGCTCCCTCACTCTTTCATCTGCTGTCTTGTGAGAGAGAGACAGAGAGAGCGAAAGGCGCGCGTTGACTATGGAGACGCTCTTTCTTCGCTACCAGCTCGCAAAGAAGGAGAACGCGCCCTCACCCGCGAGAGACAAGACGCAAGCAGCGTCTTCTAGCGAGTTTCTTGATTGAGAAATACCGACTGCTCGCGTTGGAGAATCGTTCACCGGCCACCCATATATATATATATATATATATATATATATATATATATATATATATATATATATATATATATGTATATATATAGGCACTGGATCTTGCAATGAAGTGCCGGTGGGAGATTTCACTTGTGCATAGTTGGACCATAAGGATTCGTAGCGTGCGCGTTAACTAAATTAATCCGGAACACGGCACGATCTACGATGAACCTCCAGAGCTTCGCCCTCTCATCATCATTGACTCCGTGGATATACTGTGAATTTCTTTCTTCAGATTATATGACGCCATTAAAGCGATCGTAGTACAGCCCAGTACGCGTCAAGTTTTTATTGCCATGTGCTACAGGATCGGCTATGTCGTGCCATCACATCAGTAGCTTCTTTTCGTTGGACGCCTTTTCCATGCAGACGACCATGATGTTCTGAACAATGTTCGGGCAGACCAGGTCAGTCTCTGCATCCACACGGGAAATTCAGGCCGCCCTGAAGACCGCGGTAGAAACGCCATAATGACAGGCTTTTCTCAAATATAGACCGTTGCGCGGCCTCACGATCATCTTCTGATGCTCTTCCGGTAACTGCGGGATTCTGGAAGCTGCTAGAACCTTCCTTCTCAGCGCCTGTATGCGCCTACATCTTGTGGCGCCAACGCGACCGCGATCTTGGGGAACCCACGGATGATCGGGAAACTCCTACGTGTGCGTCTTTTAGGGGCGAAGCTCCTTATAGCGGCACCCGTTCGTCCCTCGTCGTAGTAGTAGTGTGTAACCAGTCTTAACGCTAGTACCACATCTTGACCTCCAAGGTGGTGCCGGTGGGAGATTTCTCCTGTGCGTTGTTGAACAATAAAAAATTCGCAGCGTGCGCGTTAACTAAAAGCCGAATTCGTCTGTCTCTCATTCCCCATTAGCAGCCACTGGCATGTTCCAGTAGGAAACGTTAGCAGAAGTAGAAGTGTGTTAGCTAAAAGCCGACTTCTTCTGTCTCTCATTCCCATTAGCAGCCATTGTTTACCTCCAAGGTAGTGCCTGGTGATATTTCTCCTGTGCGTGATTAGACAATAAAAATTTTGTTCAAAACGCCGTTGATTGATGAAATAAACCAACGAAAGACGCCAGGCACCCGCTCGCCCTCAGCGCATGCCTCCTGCCCTCGGCGCGTGCTGTCTTGTGATAGAGAGAGAGAGAGCGAAAGGGGCGCATTGACTATGGAAACGCTTTTTCTTAGATGAACGCTCTACCAGCTCGCAAAGAAGTAGAACGCGCCCTCACCCGCGAGAGGCAACGTTGGCGCAGGTAGCGTCTCCTAGCCAGTTTCTTGATTGAGAAATACCGAATGCTCGCGTTGAAGACCCGTTGACCGGCCACCCATATATAATATATATATATATATATATTTAGGCACTGGTCTTCACTTGCAACGAAGTGCCGGTGGGAGATTTCACTTGTGCGTATAGTTGAACCATGAGGATTCGTAGCGTGCGCGTTAACTCAATTAATCCGGAACTCGGCACGGTCTGCGATGAACCTCCCGAGCTTCGCCCACTCGTGATCATTCACTCCGTGGATATGCTGTAATTTTTTTTCTGCTTGCCGATTTTCTTTGAACGAGGTTCCCACCACCATCTTTCGCGTTGTGCCTGTATTTGTGCATCGATTAGTTCTTGTATGGGGTTATGTAAAGCCAGCTCTGCCAGGTGCTCGTTACGGCTGTTTTGGGCAGGCGGAGCGCTGCCTTAGTAGCCTGTCCTACTATAGAATTTATTGTTTCCGTTTCCCTTACGCTGTGCTTTACGTAAGGGATAGAAAACAGTACTCTGCTCATGGTATACGCGTGCACCACTCGCATAGAATGTGCCTCGCCCACACCGTGGTCTCTGCCCATGGCCCTTCGTATTAACTGCGTAGTGGCTGTAACCATGCTGTTTAAGTGCTTGAGAGTGTCGTTAGGTTTCCCATCTTGTTGCAGGTACACCCCTAAAATACTTGGAAGAGGAAATACTCAGGACGCCTAGCGCAATAGAGTCTCAGACTTCAAGAATTTGACATCACCGTCGTCTACAGAAGCGGAAGAAAACACACCGACGCCGACTGCTTGTCTCAAACCCACGTCGATGCGCCGCCAGAGTGTGACCACGACGAAGACTCTTTCTTGGGTGACATAAGTGCCGACGACTTTGCGAAACGTCAGCGAGTTGACCCAGAGTTCAAGAGCCACATGGACCACCTGGAAGGCAAGACCGTCGTTGTGCCGAAGGTATTCCGGCGATGACTGCCTTCGTTTTTCCTGCATAACGATTTTCTCCTGAAGAACTTCCCGCCACTACGAGCTGACCATCTCTTTGTAGCGCCTTCAGTGTTACTTCCGGAGTTCTGGAAGCTTTACACGACGACGCAACGACCGGAGACCTCAGTTTCTCCCGCACACTCGCGAGGGTATAAGAGAAGTAATACTGGCCTCGCCTCACTGCCGACTTTGCCCACTACGTAGGGGCATGCCAAGACTGTCAACGGCGAAATACGCCTCCGAGCAGGCCAGCCAGACTTCTGCATCCCGTCGAACCACCTCGCCGACTGTTCGAGCAAATCCGTATGGGCATATTGGGGCCGGTCCCGATGTAGACTTCAGGCAGCAAATGAATAGTCGTAGCGACCGACTACCTCACCCGCTAAGCCGAAACAAAGGCCTTGCGCAAGGGCAGTGCCGCTGTGGTGGCGAAGTTTTTCATTTAGAGCATGATCCTACGTCTTGGAGCCGCAGAAGTCGTCATCACCGACAGAGGTATGGCCTTCACGGCTGACTTAACTCAGGCGATACTGAGGTAAAGCCAGACAAGCCACCTGCCACCCACAGACGAATGGCCTCACCGAGCGTCTAAATAAGACCATCGCCGACATGCTGATCATGTACGTCGACGTCGAGCACCAGACGTGGGATACCATACATCAATATGTTACGCTCGCTTACAACACAGCCGTGCAAGAAAGAACGCAGGTGTCGCCATACAAGCTTCTCTACAGACGGAGCTCCGTAACGACGCTTGTGGCCATGCTACCGGTCGTCACCGACGCACAAGACCTCCATGTTGCCAGCTACGTTGCCATAGTGCCGAAGATGCTCGACAGCTCGCGCGCCAGCGTATTGAGGACCATCAGGGAGCCGACAGCCGCTACTGCAGTCTTCAACGACGTCACACCGAAGGCCAACCCGGCGGCCTTGTCTAGGTCTCGGCGCCGATACGACGACGCGGACTGTGTGAAAAGCTCTTGCGGATCTACTTTGTACCCTGACGCTGTGGTGCACTGACCTATGCGGTCGTGGCCGATGTCTTAACGTCATCCCTGCGGCGCCACGCACGACCCGAAGTTGTACAAGTGGTGCGACTTAAAATTTATTATTAGCGCTGAATAACTGTGAATTCCATTTACTCTCACTTTCATGTTCTCTTCTCAGCATCGGGACGACGTTTTTTCAGAGCGGGGTATTGACACATGCGGTTCTTTCGGTTTATTTAAGTGGAACGCAGTTATCACTTTCCTGTGACGCGTGCGCTTGTTTTGGTTGCTTGCGAGGAGCGCCGTTATCACTTTCTGTTACGGGCAGCGCGGGCCGCGTTTATCTTGCATATTCACGGTCAGCGCCAAACACGAGCACGAAGGGAACTAACGTTTATTTGGCAACACACGCATATATAACAGCACTGACCAAAACCATGTTATGTTGCTGTTTTGTGAGGTTTAACGTCCCAAAACCAGCTCTAATTATGAGAGACACCGTAGTGGAGAGCTCCGGAACTTTCGACCACCTGGGGTTCTTTAACGTGCGCTGACATCGCACAGCACACGGGACTCAACATTTCGCCTCCATCGAAATGTAGCCACCGCAGCCGGGATTCTATCCCGCGACCCTCGGATCATCATCCGTGTACCATAGCCACTAGACCACCGTGACGCAGAAGGGAAAATGCGCAACAGGAGATAAAAAACCCCGTTAGAACCAAGCCAACCTTAGCTAAGTGATGATTCAGAAATGAAGCGCACTGATTGTTCTTTACATTTGCAGGCCTGTCACGCACATTTTTGTGACTTCTGGAATTTCAGAGGTAATGCGAGAACCCGTTATGACGTGTGTGTAAAAGCCGGCGCATTTCGCCGCTTGTCACTTTTTCCCGTCGACGCTGCTATTAACTTGCAGTGTGCTTTGCTTTACTTCGCTGGTCCGAGTTGACTGACGTCTTGAGTTCTGCGTGCTTCAGTGTCATAGCCACGTGACTATATGCTTTGTCTTAATATAAGCTACATGGCTGTCTCACCTAAGGTCATTCGTAATTGCGCAACTTCTGTTGCTGAATGCTTCTGAATGCTTCTGTTGCTCCTTAGGCTCCGAGCAGCAAGGTATTCGGAGCCTACGGAGCAACAGAAGCATCACCATTCTACCCTCCGACAAAGGAAATGCTACGGTCTTGCTAAACAAGAACGACTACCACGAGAAAATGTTGGCCCGCCTTGGTGACCGTCATACATATGCTGCTATAGCCCACGACCCCACAAGTCGGGTACAGACTAAGCTGCAAAAACTACTGGCCAGTTCAAGTTGGTTCGTCCGCACCACACGGGTCTCTATCACCGTCTGCTCTGCACGAACGGTTCAGCCCCTGCAATGTATGGCCTGCCAAAAGTCCACAAGCCTGGCGTTCCACTTCGGCCTATTGTCGACTTCACCAGGTCACCGCTCTACCGACTATCGGGCTACCTTCACCTAATGTTGAGTCCTCTAGCCGGTAAGACCTCGCCACACATCGAAAATTCGTCTGTTTTTGTTGCGAAATTGAAGCATGTCACACTGAGTGAAGACGACGCCATGGTCTCGTTCGACGTCACGTCACCTTTTACAAGTGTCCCGGTAGACTTGGCAGTAGCCACGTGTGAAGAAGCCTTAAAAGCAGACAGTGGTCTTCCTGGTCGCACCCCCTTCGACATCCCCCAACTCAGCGAGCTGCTGCATTTTTGTCTCAGCAACACGTATTTTTCATACGATGGCAAGATTTATCAGCAGACACATGGTACGGCGATGGGAGCGTCAATATCTGTCACCACGGCCAATCTAGTAATGGAAGCCTTGGAAGGAAAGGTCCTGGTAACGTTCACTCCAGCCCCCGAGGTGCTTTACCGATACGTCGATGACTGCTTCTGCATTTTGAAGAAGCAAGACATCCAACGCTTCTTGGACTGCCTGAACGCCCAGAACGTGAACATACTGTTCACCGTTGAACACGAGGAGGGCAAAATGCTGCCGTTTTTGGACGTTCAGGTGTGCCGGGGTGGGAGCGCCCTCGCCTTCTCCGTATACAGGAAGCCCACACACGCAGGCCGCTATCTCAGTTTTAGTTCGCACCACCCCATCGGCCACAAGACGTCCGTAGTGTCATGCTTGGTGACACGCGCCGTACGGGTCTGCTCAGCCGAGGATCCGTTGAAGAAAGAGCTACGGAAGATCCATCAGGAGCTAAACCACAATGGTTATCCTCATCGCTTCATCTCTAAAATTGAGAAGCGGATACGTCAATCCAGCTCACAGAGCAACGTGACAACATGTGTACGTGCGGCCATACCTTACGTCGAAACTATCAGTGAGGCACTTTCGCGCGTATTTTCAAAATACGATTTGCGCATCGCTCACGTCCCGTCCAGCAAGCTCCGGAACCAACTCCTCAATGTGAAAGACAGGCTACCAAGTGAATCGTTTCCAGGTGTTGTGTATAAGATACCGTGCGCAGATTGCCGTGAAGTGTATATTGGCGAAACAGGAAAGTGTTCTCGATGCCTCAAAGAGCAGCAACGTGACGTGACTAAGAATAACCACACGACAAACGCCATCGCTGAGCATGCGCATACACATAATCATACCAATGACTGGGACAATGCCGCCATCGTCGCCAAGGAAAAGAACGTGTCATCGCGCCGGCTTCTGGAATCGCTAATCATTCAGTCGACGCCAGCTACAATGAACAGGACACCAGGAACTATGCCTGCCGTTTACGCATGCTCGTTACGTCACGTTCTGCCTATATAATCGACAACGACTTCTAGTCCGGCTCAGTGAACAAGGAACCCTCATGCGGTTCCGAAACGTCAGATCAACCAATCCGACTTGGTCAGTGGCCGTAATTCATCTTATGCAACTGTTTGCACAAATATCACGGTTTTCTTCACCGATAGATATCTCCAGAACTTATCCGGGCATAACAGAAGTTTTAAATGCAAAGCATTTCTTGGTGAACTCGTCACTTTGACCGTATCTATCTATCTATCTATCTATCTATCTATCTATCTATCTATCTATCTATCTATCTAGCCGCCTACATTTCATGTCTCGGTGCTCTCCTGGTCGCCTCGTTCACCTGGCATACCCAAAAATTTGGGAGGTGGGGTATATATGTATCAAAAACATGAATGACCGATCTCTACGCCACTAACATGACATGCTCGTCATGTACGTCACTCTTAACGATCCTCCAATCACACGTAGCTTTCGGCACCTCACACGGTGCACTGCCTCCAGCGTCGGTCCACACACGGGACGGCAGGCTTAAAGAGCTCCGGTCTTAAAGCGAACAAGCAACATTCGCGTCACATGCGATCAAAATGTAGACCTAACAAGCACAGAGACACACATGCAACTTACCGAGTTGTATAGGAGGCTATCGAACACGGGCAATCTAGGTGCCAAGCAAGCACGCTACTACTGGGCTACAGTGGCTTCTCCCGTACGGTGTATACAGTAAATAAACCTACTTCCCCTGCAGTTGTAATGACGGTGCTTGTGTAGCGTGAATTGCGCTTCTAATGTGTAACAGGCACCATAACAGCAGTGCATATGTTCTGTTACCATTAGGTATACTCCTGTGCTACTTTTCTCAATTATATAGGTATACATGAATGAGCGGCGGTTAGGATACAGCATAAAAACACCTATAGTGCATTGTTCTTCGAGAAAACAGGTGTCTGTGCTTGGGACTAACGTGAGTTACAACGTTACGTCGTACCATACGCTACCATACAGACGCCACGGTGCTACCGACGTTCCAATTTAGCCTACATTAAGCATACTCGAAAGTGGACTTCGCACAAAGACCTTCATTCAACTCGTCACACTTGACTGAATCCCGATCAAGTCGTCACAGACAATTTACTCGCTGACTGCTCCGCATGACACCGATTCCCACAATTTGTGGGGTCTCAGGGATTCTTTAAAAGGAAAATTTTGATAGTAGTCCTTAGCTTTAAAAAACCACTATTAAGCTGTAGACGCAGGTGTGTTATCGGTGTTAGCCTTCAGGGTCGTGCTTTATGTTGCTTTCTGACTTGCTTTAGTTTTGCGCCAAGTCGTGTGAGGTCTCTTGTCATCCATGGATGCGTTTCACATACCACTTACTCCTCTTTGGGCAAGAAAAGTGCCGATACAGACGTAAAATAAACTATGCATGGACCTACTAGCCCCGCAAGGTGTTCTGCTACTCCTGAAATAAGAACAGGCGTATTGTGCTGCTTGACATTTCCTATGTGACAAATAGACAATTCAAAGGGCAACACTAACCACGTAGCATCACGTTGCTGCATATAATGTGCACGTTCGCCTTATAACATGTGTGTTCAACTTCATATGCTTATTTGCCTTCAGAGCGGTACATCACCGAAATTCAGCAGGGTGTGTGTGAACGTGCTGGTGAACCTGCTGTCATCAAGGAGCTCACGGCTACAGCGTTAGTGGACGGCAGAAACGTGATGGGTCCAGTCGTTGGCACATTCTGCATGAAACTGGCCATGCTTAAAGCAAAACATGCCGGCATTGGATGGGTCGTTGCTAAAGGTAACCTACGAAACTTCTTACCATATTAACGTTGAAAGTGTGACTGTTCATAAGCATGTAGAACCGATGGCCTTTGAAACAGACTGGGCACTTAATGCTGTATTCACGTTTGCTACTATCCAAGACAGGACGTGCAGCTTTTCTATAAAATGTAAAACACACGACTTACAATGAACAAACTGTATTTCAAATGTGACGAAATCACCTTGGAAAGACGAGTCACAAAAACAACAGGAGAATGAATATTAAGTGGTACCAATACTTTACTGCGCCACGAGGGTCACGAGCTCGATAGTAAGGCCCACTTTGTGTGCATCACACAATCTCTAGATAAATGATTGCTATTGCTTAAAACTGATTGAGAACTAGAACATCGCAAAATCCAGTACACGCCCGGTATGCTTAGCCGAACTACGTCGATGCATTTATAACTAAGAAAATAGGGGGGCAGGTTCACTCTGAGGTGCGAAGACTATGCAACGAACCGAGCTGTCGGTCCCACCTGCTTTAAGTTAAAGTGAGTTTTCGAGAGCTTTTCCGGCGGCATCACGACAAACCTCAAAGAACGCTCACACATAAAAATATGCCCAGTGTTGTTGTTTCAGTGTCATTCAACCCTTACAGGGTAGCCAGCCGGTCTCAGCACTGGCTAATATCCCTGTCTTTCCTCCTTTACTCTCCCTCCTCCTCCTCCTCCTCATTCAACCCTTCGTGAATATGTGGAGGTGCTGGTTGCACGCCTGCATCGTTCTGCCGACACGTCTGCACACAAAAACACTTTTGCTTGCTTTCACGGGCTCGTAGCTCCGGATCCGCGCATCGCCGACGTTTCGAAGACGCATCACCCGCGCGGTATTCATGCTCGGTCTGATGTCGCCTCTCACGCAGCTGTCACAACGCGCTTCCTCTTCTTCTGGAGTGAAGCACTTCTACGGTCGCCCCATCTTCACGACGATGCGCTTGGCAAGGAAAAGCGGGAAATTCCGTCACTGTGCCAGCGACGCGGAGCTCTTGTTATGGCTGGTCCCCACTAGAGACCAGAACACGCTAGATATGCCGCGCGCTCCGAGCGTGTACGCGGTACGAGCGTGTACGCGGCACGAGCGCGTCGACGAGTGCGCAGTCGCATTTTAGGGGCGAAGCTCCTTATGGCATCACCTGGGCGGTTCTCGGTTGTCGATGCATCCTGCGTAGCCAGTAGCGCCTCCCTTAGCATACAATAGATGGCGCTGTCCCACAGAGATGCATGCAAACTGCAGTTGGGTGACGATACACTAGATGGCGCTGTACGCATTCTGTGTCGTCATCTCCATTTCTCGTCTCGTTTCCGAGAGGGCGCTGTCCCAACGACATGCGTACAATATAGCGGTTGGGTGAAGGTACGCTAGATGACGTTGGCGGTGCAGCTGCTCTCCGATTGGCTGCTGCGCGGGCTCCTCTCATTAACCTGGATCGTTGCCGTACGTGTCGGATCGCGCTTGGTGGACCATGGACGATGAGAAAAAAAAATTCACAGCATATCCACGGAGTGAATGATGATGAGTGGGCGAAGCTCCGGATGTTCATCGTAGATCGTGCCGAGTTCCGGATTAATTTAGTTAATGCGCACGCTACGAATCCTTATGGTTCAACTACGCACAAGTGAAATCTCCTACCGGCATTTCATTGCAAGTCAAGATCCAGTGCACCGGCCTCTCGTTCCCGTACGGAAGGATCTTGCCGACGCTGACGTGCCGCTGCAGCTTCTTGTTCACGTACGGCGGGATCTTGCCGACGCTGCCTTGCTGATGCGGCTTCTTGTTCCCGTACGGAAGGATCTTGCCGACGCTGACGTGCCGCTGCAGCTTCTTGTTCACGTACGGCGGGATCTTGCCGACGCTGCCTTGCTGATGCGGCTTCTTGTTCCCGTACAGCAGGATCTTGGCGGCGACGTCGCGCAGCTTCCCGGCGCGCTTCTGCCTCGCGGGCTCTCACTTCAGGGTCCTCTCTGCGAGCGCGCGCCGCCGCTGCCTTGCGCGCCCGCCTTTCGGCATCCTTATCCATACGAGCACACACCGACGGCAACGAGCATCGTCAACTACAAACCTGTATCGCGATATGGTTTTGATTATAAAACCATTGCTTTAGAAAATACCTGGCGTCTTTCGTTAAGCAGCTGGCGTCTTTTCGTTTTGCTTTAGAAACATCTGGCGTCTTTTCGTTTTGCTTTTAGAAAACATCTGGCGTCTTTCGTTGGTTTATTTCATCAATCAACGGCGTTTTGAACATTAATCACGCACAGGAGAAATCTCACCAGGCACTACCTTGGAGGTAAACAATGGCTGCTACTGGGAATGAGAGACAGCAGAAGTCGGCTTTTAGCTAACACTTACACTTCTACTTCTACTAACATTTCCTACTGGAACATACCAATGGCTGCTAATGGGGAATGAGAGACAGAAGAATTCGGCTTTTAGTTAACGCGCACGCTGCGAATTTTTTATTGTTCAACAACGCACAGGAGAAATCTCCCACCGGCACCACCTTGCAGGTCAAAGCGTAAGACTGGTTACGCACTACGACTACGACGAGGGACGTACGGGTGCCGCTTTAAGGAGCTACGCCCCTAAAAAAATTCCGAAAGTTGTGTCCGAAGTGCGGCATCGAACCAGGGACCCCTCGCTTCCAAACTCGCGGCGCTAGCCACTACGCCACGAAGCGCACATGGACGCATGCACTGCGATGACAGTAAATACCCAACATTAACGAAAGACTGCGCGGTTCTAACGCGTTGGTGCTAGCGCGTTACGGCCCGTGTAAGAAGCTCGTGTAAGACGCTGTGGCCTCTCCGCCTTATACTCTCTCAGCTGTCATGTGATGGTGTCGGCAAACGCGGTGCGCGTTCCGGCCTCTGTAAGGGGCTGCGTAAGACGTCTTTACATGATGATCGACTGGGCGAATTACACGGAAGGTTCGCGGTTTACCGATGATTCCCTCCGGAGCTTCGCCCACTCATCATCATTCACCCCGTGGATATGCTGTGATTTTTTCGACAAGCCGCTACGCTGCAACCAAGAACGACCCGACGCTATATGTGTTTTAGGGTCGAAGCTCCTTAACTGTCCGTCCGTTCTAGTAGCGCAGTACCTACTAGGAACGCGCTACTAGGAGGGCGCGTGTGGTAGGCGCTCCCTCGGCGCGTGCTTCCCGGCTCGCGAGCTCTCTCACTCTTCCATCTGCTGTCTTATGAGAGAGAGAGAGAGACAGAGAGAGAGAGCGAAAGGCGCGCCGCGCGTTGGCTATGGAAACGCTCTTTCTTCGATGGACGCTGTACCAGCTCGCAAGGAAGCAGAACGCGCCCTCACCCGCGAGAGACAACGTTGGCGCAGGCAGCGTCTTCTAGCGAGTTTCCTGATTGAAAAATACCGACTGCTCGCGCTGGAGAACCGTTCACCAGCCATATATATATATATATATATATATATATATATATATATATATATATATATATATATAAGCAGTGAAGAAGCGGACGAACGTGCAAGAACTTTTTACTTTCAACGTTCCGGCCGGTGGTCCGGCCTTCATCAGGCCGGACCACAGCCTTCATTTCCTGATGAAGGCCGGACCACCGGCCGAAACGTTGAAAGTAAAAAGTTCTTGCACGTTCGTCCGTTTCTTCACTGCTCATATTCGTCTGGATCCGCAGACACATTTACTGGATATATTAACTAAGTTAACTAAGTTAATCCGGAACTCGGCACGATCCACGATGAACCTCCGGAGCTTCGCCCACTCATCATCGTGCACTCCGTGGATATGCTGTGGAATTTTTTCCATACGAGATGTCTCGCCAGCCGATTTCGTCTTTCGTCTACTATGTATCTGTCTCTAGCGCTATTATAGCTCGCGCTGTGAGCAAGCTGCTACTGCGAACGGCGAAGGTGCGTCTTTCTCGGCATCTCAACATGGGTAGGCCTAACGAAAACTGCATATACGGTTTGGATGTGGCCTTTGAGTATAGAGATGGGTCGCACAGGAGTGAGCCGGATCTTTTCAGCGGTTCTTTCTAAAGAACGAGTGATCCGCGCCTCAGTAAAAGTGAGCGGCGGTTTTTTGGGTAAGCGGAAGCGGGTGCTCTCTCGCACAGTGAGCAGTGCTTTCTTTCGGTCAGTGAGCCGAGAGCGGAAGGCGGTTCTCTCTCGCTCAGCTAGCCCTGCTTCCTCTCGATCAGTGAGCCGAGAGCGGAAGGCAGTTCTCTCTCGCTCAGTGAGCCATGCTGAACCGCTGAACCAACGACGCAGTGCAGCGCCACCGTAAGCCGGTTCATAAAGTGCATGTGAAACGAATGGATCTTTGGTGTTTTATTTATTTATTTATTCAAAATTCCTTACAGGCCCATGGAAGGCCATTGAGTAAGGGGGGCATGCATATTTACAAACAGTAAAATACACACAAACTAAATAAATAACAAAAAAGGAAAGGGGAGAAAATAAAAGAATAGAACAGGACAAACAGTAAAGTGCAACAACTTTATACAATGCTAAATAAGGCGCAACGAAATCCGGTTATCGCGGAAAGCTTCTCGGTTAGAAATAGATACAATGTGATCAGGAAGACCGTTCCAATGTGCAATGGCTCTAGGCAGTGGTGATGAGTTAAATGCCTGTGTGTGACCATGAATGCGCGTGAAACTACGTGCGTTGTGAATGCGTTGAGATGTGCGCAGTGGCGTATGAAGCGGCAAACAGTGCAATCTGTTACTATGAATGTACCGGTGAAATAAACATAATAGAGCAATAGCGCGGCGTTCTTCTAGTGAATGAAGTGCAAGATCTCGTTTTATCAGAGTAATGCTTGAATGATAGTCGTAGTTGCGAGAGATGAATCTTGCTGCCCTATTTTGGACGACTTCCAACATACGGACAAGGTAATATTGATGTGGTGACCATATGGATGACGCATACTCTAGCTGTGGACGAACATAAGTGATATAGGTTAAGGCGTGTACGTTAGAAGGAGCGTTGCACAGGTTTCTGCGGAGATAGCCGAGGGATTGAGAGGCTTTCGATGAAATAGCTGCTATATGCGTAGTCCATGATAAATCGGATGAAATATGAACGCCGAGATATTTGTACGATGGGGTAGCCAAAACAATGGTGTTATTAAATCGTATAGTCAAATTCTGAGACAGTACGCTTTCGATCGAACGAGATAAACTTGCATTTAGAGATGTTAAGTGACATCTGCCAAGTTTCGCACCACCTGAAGTTTAGGTCGAGGTCATTTTGGAGAACCGAATAATCATTAAAACATTTAATATTGTGGTAGATCACACAATCGTCCGCAAACAACCTGACTGAGGATGAAAAGTTAGCAGGTAAATCGTTAATGTATATCAAAAAATGTAATGGACCTACCACACTGCCTTGGGGAACACCCGACGTGACGTCACAAACGTTTGATGAAATGTCGGTGACCACCGTAAATTGACGACGCGAAGACAGACAGTTGCGTAGCCAAGACAGGGTTAATGAATCGATACAAAGGGCAGACAATCTAGAAATTAGGCGACAATGAGGGACAGTATCGAATGCCTTGTCGAAATCCAGGAAGAGACAATCCGTTTGCTCGTTAGCGTTCATGTTAAAGTGAAGGTCAGTCGTGAATTCGAATAACTGAGTGTCACATGAGTAGCCTTTTCTGAAGCCGTGCTGATTAGAGAAGAAAAAGTTATTTGATTCAAGGTGATCGTAGATATGAGAAGTTATAATATATTCAACTAGTTTGCAGAGTATGCATGTTAGTGAAATGGGTCGATAATTATGGGGTGAGTGCCTGTCACCGGATTTAAATACGGGAACTACTTTACCAATCTTCCAATCATAAGGCAGCTCACCTGACGACAAAGACTGGTTAAAGAGGAGACAGAGAAAGAGACTAGAAGTATCACTAGTGTTCTTCAGAATTTTAGAGTTGATGTTATCTATGCCTGATGAAGTAGAAACTTTAAGATTCGTGATGAGTTTTACGATACCTTCGGCAGTGGTGGTGATTGGAGCCATGAAAGGGAAGGGTTGATCTGGAAGAAATGTCACATTGGAACAATCTTCCTGTGTAAAACCAGAGGCAACATACGCATTGAAAGCATTCGCGGAAGCTTCATCAGAAAGCGGAGTTTGGTCAGCATCGTGTACTTTAATGCAATTACAAGACTTATTGTGGGGAGAAATTATTTGCCAGAATTTTTTGGGATTATTTTTATAAGGGAGGGCAAGTCCTGCGAATAATATTTCTTCTTTGCTGTGCCTAAAGCTTTACAGTAATCTTGTGAGGAGACCTTGTATTTATCCCAGTGGGACAAGAATCATTGCGTTTCGCGGCATTATAGGAGCGTTTCTTTTTATTTCGTAAAGTTCGAAGCTGTCTAGTAAACCAAGGGTTACTTTTATCATTGGATATAGAGATTAGTGGCACGAACTTGTCAACTAACTCTGATATTTTTTGTTAAAACGATTACAGTTATCGTTCACCGTCAGTGAGGCAAACGAGGGCAGAAAAACGTCATGATAAAAGGCTTCTAGTTCCATGTTGAATTGATCATAACTACCACGGTTATAATCCCGGACAGTTTTGGTCACCGGGCCTGTAAAAGTCACTAAGGTTGAACTATTCCTTTCTTGTTGATGCGTTCCGCCCTTTCCTCATACGTACGCTGGGTTAAATTTGGCCAGAATAGGGTAGTGAGCTGACTCTCCAAGGGAATGGCTACGGTGCCGCGTCACCACATATGTCAAGGGGTTTTGGCTTTTCCGAGCGCCCGCGAAGTGGCGCTGCCATCAGCTTCCATTGAAGCTGTTCGCTTTGCTGCGGTGGCTGCGGTCGTTCCGCCATTGCTGTGGGCTTTCGCTTCAGGCATTTCATTTGTCAGTTTTGTGGTTAGTAGATATAACGCGAGTACGTTGTGGTAATCAAAAGTTAGACAATCCCTAAGGATATTCTTATGAGATGTGAACGCTAAAGTGTTTCTTTGGCTAGATTGTTCTTGTGGAGGGGTGCTGCAGACTGGCGTTGCCGAGTTGTGTTATAAAGAATAAGGTAATGTGGGAGGGCGGATTGTGTTTATTTAGATGATTTGATGCCATCTAAGTGTTGTCGACACTTCACGTGTCCTCTTGTATTTTGTCGTCCAGGCAGTGTATGCAGATATGCCCGAGCCAGGTCTCGGGCATGTCGGAGTAGTACCACCACCGCGGCGACGTGGGTGGTGTCAGACAATCATCGGTGTCGTCACCCTCTTATCGTTCCGGTTACGGCGTACTTGGGCCGGTGTACGAGACACTACCATAGCCTTGTAATTCGAGTATTAGGTAAATACATACAGAACATCTCGCACAATGTATGGGTAGGTGGTGAATGTGAGATCGATGGACGTACATCTCGACGTCGTGACGGCCTCAGTGGGGTCTTCAGTTCAAGATCGAACTCGGCACGCATGGCGGCGAGGAACGATGGAGGTGGCGCTTTCCTGCGACCAGTGCTGCTACAGCGATGCCACGCAGCTGGGAGCGCGCTCTCGCCAACCTAGCCAAGAAACGCTTTCCCGTTAATACTTCGCGAAAAATCATGTGACAACCAGCACGTCGCTAGGAGTGACTAGGGGATTGTATTTTACTTTCCTGTTTCTGCCGCGCAAAACGGCATTTTGAAAACCGGTTATAAAGACCGCTTGATGGTTCTTACATTGCCGACTCCAAATTAAAATTTCAGCTTGCCAGGTCCACATTGTTTCGTGACAATGACGGACTTCTCTACCCAAGCAGCCGCCTGTCTGGCTTCATAAGGTAGCTTCTCCCGTGAAGAGCTTCACGCATTCAGCATTTTAGATGGGTTGACAGTTGTGAAAAGCAGGCTTTGGCGAGAATTTGGTTGTTCATTTCATGCTTCGACTCTGCCTAATAAAATACACTTATACGTTGTAGCAAGGCTTAACTTTTGCATCAAGGAGCCAAACGCAGGCAATGCAGGCAAACACCGCAAGGCCCAACACTCAACGATAAGTCGCTGCTGCTGCTAATTTCCTTTAGGCCACGAAAACATGTTTTTAAAACATAAAATCGATCCTGTGTCTGCGTTGTACTCAATGTACTCAATGTACTCAAAATTGAGCTATACAACCTTACCTGAATTTAACATTTTGTTGCTATTTTACTGGCAGATATAAAAGAATATATTTGTGAAAAAAGAGAAAACATGCAGCATGGCATATTCCCACTCCTCATGAGTACTAAAGAAATCTTTGACTAAGTGGCGCCTCGGTTTAACGTATTCATGGATGATTACTCTGATCCTTTCTGTAACAAACACGGAAACTACAATGACCTGCCAAAGTATTGCTGCATCTGAACAAACACATGCCTTTCTTATTTGAGTTTCAATGTGTGTTGCAAAGTGAATGTCTGTACAGCGGTAAGTGGGTCATTTTCATTGCTGCTACTGTTTAATCATATAGTCTTCATTAATTATATGAATAATACGTATTCGGCATGCACATTATTTCTTGTAAACTTTTATTTATGAGCCATTGGTAGTTCTTTTGCCCCGTTATTATGATTTTTTCTAAGTTGTCAACATTTTTCTTTCTGCATAAGGCTGCTATAGAAAAATGTATGCGGTTGTATATGTGTGCTGTTGTTTGTAAAGGGGGGCAAGGCCGTGTTCGGATTTCATCAGTTTTTTTCTCTATCTCCTATTTTCGCATTGACAAAGAAAGGAAAGTCATTCCAATGATCTATGTGCTTTCCGGGTAGTTAATGGTATTGTGCTGCTCCAAAAAATAAACTTCATTTTTTTCTATGAACACTTGTTATCTACCTATTTCCATATCCTCACTGCATTCATGTTCTTAAACAAAGCGAGTGTGCAAAAACTCTTGTGTAGAAAGGAATGTAAATTGACATTTAAGGAGTACGAGTGTCAGAACAACTTCTAAACGAAATTTTACACTCGGTAGTGGTATTTTGCATACAGTTTCTCGCACAAATGTAATTGACAGCATGAAACGCGTCCTGAAGTTTACTGCGGTAAAATCGCTGTGATGAGAAGCGCGTTGAAAGCTATAATGTATGACCACCACATTTCATGCAATTTGCCTCTACTTATACTTTTCTCCACGCATAGTTAAAAAGCTAGGCCACAGCATTGGATGCACTCCGAGTCTGAAATTTGCAATGTATAAGGCATTATAACAGCGGAGGGGGCGTAAGACGCTTAATATTGCTGTAGTACTGTGCTAGTAAACGAGTGCACATGATCTCGCCAGAGCAACTATTGCATAGAAATGCTTCCATATGAGCCCTTACAGGCCTTGTTTTGCCGCCCCGGTGCTTGTTGTAATAACTGTCATAGACATATCGCAATCTGTTTGCTCTAAAGGTAGTACAACCGCGAGATTTAAATATTATATGCGAAATCGAAAGCTCCTCACCGCCATAAGAAATGCCCGTTTACGGCGCGTCTTGCGCTCTGCTACCATCGGTCACAGCTGGAAGATAGCGCGACGTAATGCGCCAACGCCATTAGCAAAGGAATAATTTTTTCACAGAAAAAAAACATTCTATTGAGTAGAGAGAGAGAGATGATGGGCAGTAGGCAGGGAGGTTCCTACTCTACTGAGTAGGAATCGCAGAAAATCAGTTTGTTTTTGAAGCGGACGCTTCGCGCTGAGGGGAGCAACGCGGTCGCTTACATTGATGGTGGTAGTGGTGCTATCTCACGGGTGAGACAAACCGCGTGAGACATAATCTCCCACCGGCACTACATTGCAGGTCAAGATCCAGTGCCTGTATATATATGATGTGGCCGGTGAACGGTTTTGCAGCACGAGCAGTCGGTTTTTTTTAAATCAAGAAACTCGCTAGCTGACGCTGCCTGCGTCAGCGTGGTCTCTCGCGGGTGAGGGCGCTTTCTCGTTCCTTGCGAGCTGGTAAAGCGTCCATCGCAGAAAGAGCGTTTCCATAGTCAACGCGCGCTGTTCGCTCTCTCTCACGACAGCAGAAGACACTGTCTGGGTAGACTGCCTCCGGGATCGGCCCACACCCACACACGGCCACGACGCCGCAAGCTCGGCCCTAAGGTGCTTCGCCCCTAGAATATGCACGATATTCCAGGAAGGGATGTGGGGGAGCTAAGCGAACACCACCTAGCCTAAGCCGCCCGTCTTGCCTCCCCTCCCCATCCCGGATGCGCATGGTAACGCTGCCTCCTATTACGTTCCCTTCCGTGCATTTAGGTGACCCTGTGAGCCGGTTAGCCGCTGAAATGAACCGGTTCATTACCGTGAGCGCAGCCGTTGGTTGGTTGTGGTTAGGTTAGGAAAGGACGCTAATTTCTGCAGCCCATGTAGGGAGCACGGCTAAGCGTCCGTGGGGTGGGGGGGAAAGGGAGTGAAAGAGATAGGAGAGAAAGGCCGTAGTGGAGGGCTCCGGAAATTTAGACCACCTGGGGTTCTTTAACGTGCACTGACAACGCACAGTACACGGGCCTCTGGCATTTTCGCCTCCATCGAAAATGCGACCGCCGCGGCCGGGATCGAACCCGCGTATTTTGGGTGGCAGCGCAGCCGTTCCGAGCCGCTGACTCAAGTGAGCGGCTTTGCCCATCTCTACCTTTGAGATTTCACGAAGGCCATGTCGCTTTCGAATTTCAGAGGCTGTGCATTCTGCATCTTCGCTCGACAGATAAGGGGCGCCCTGCCAGCACGGCTCGCCTCTGATTGGTGCTCGTTTCGCGGCTGCCGTAAAAACTTTATCTCGACCCAATCGGGCAGCTTCCGTGCGTTTCTTCCGCTTTTCATGAATCTTGGCGCTCGCGACAGGAACGCTCGCCGCGCTCGACGTGTCGCGCGCGTTTTGGCTGCTATTTGGGACCGGCCTTACGAGGATCGAGGCGGTGACGCCACGTACACAGTCGTCATAGAGATTACGTAAAGAGTGGCCACAAGGGCCGTTTCAAGGCCGAGCAATTGAGGGTCTGACCACCCGCCAGGTGGCGTGGCGATGGCCGCTTCCACTTCGCTTCAAAGATAGCTTATCGTGCCTCAAATGGGCTGCCTCGACGTGTCACATATTTCTCTATGACGCCCTTTCTCATCAAAGCCTCTTGTTGGGCGAGTTGGTACATTGTTGAAACCTAAAGGCACCGGCGCAACCAGACGACACAGAAGGAGAGACAAAGACACACGAGCGCGGACTAACAACTGGCTTTATTTGGAAAAAATGACGTGGTTTTATAAGTGCCTCAAAGAAGCATGCGAAATGGAGGGGGACAAAAAGAATAAACGGGGGGGAAGGTGACATGTCAACAACGCAGGCGCAAAAAAAAACCAGGAAAGCACAAGAAACCAATCCAATATATTGCTTAGCAATGTAACCCCCCGATAGCCGCGTCAAGAAGATTAAATTCCGCGTCAAACAGAGCGATAGACGGGGTGCTTATGCACTTGTTGCCAAGTTTTCTAATATGGTAGGCTTCCAGACTTAGACGTGCAATTTTGTCACTGCTCTTGCCTAGGTTCGTCGTCTCCTTTAACCGCGCCACACAACCAGGACACTTGATCACATTCGCAACCAAATGGGCCTACTTGTCATGAAGTTTGTTTAGATTTAGAGCGTGTTCCCCCAATCGGTCATTGACGCAGCGGCCAGTTTCGCCGACGTAGAACATCCCACATGACATCGGGATGCAATAGACCACTCCAGTGGAACATTTTACTAACGGCGTTTGATGGTTCTTCCAGCATCCACGTTTATTTGCATTGCAAATACGTGGGCACAACTTTCCCAGCTTGTTTGGGGCAGACAAACGAATAGGCACACCGTGCCTGTTTGCCACCTTCTTGAAATTGTGGGAAAGCTTATGGATGTAAGATACAACCTCAGGCCTAGGGGCCTTCTGGTGAACCTCTGCCGTAGTGCTTCCCGTTCCACGCTTGAATTTTTGAAGGAGTGATTCAGAAACGGCAGTCAAGACCGAGAGGGGGAACCTTGCGGCCGAAAGACGGCTTACCTGATTATAGAAACTGGACGTGACTTGGTGTGGGCACGATTTCTGGAGAGCTGATTTCATGCACATCAACGCAATTCTTCTCTGAATTGTCTTGGAATGCGCCGAGTCAAACGGTAGCAGCTCCTTCTTGGCTCGTGGGTAGTAACCCCAGCAGACGTGCGCATCAGAAAACTTGATTTTTAGGTCTAAGAACTCTAAAGAGAAGCGTCCGGAAGTTCATGGGTAAAGCGTAACCCAAGTCCATGTTTGCTAAAAACCGATAAAACTTCACCTACTGTAGAGGGGTAGGTGAAGGCGGGAGTCTTTTTTAAAAGCACTAATAAATCATCAACATATCTAAAAACTTTTAAAACCGGCGCCCCATTTAAAACCTGCGCAAGCGTGCCATCTACCTTCGCCAGAAAGATATCGCAAAGGATATTGGCTACGCATGATCCTATGCAGATAGCATCACGCTGCAAGAAGGGCTGCTCGTCAAATACAATAAAAGTTGAATTCAAATAAAACTGCAGCAAAGAGAGGAAGTTGTCAACTGACAGACCCACAGTGTTCTGGAAGGATACTTCCCCGCTAGCTTCCACGCACGCTTTGACGGACACCAACATTTGATTTTGCGAGACAGAACAAAACAAGTCTTGCACGTCTATTGAAAAACCAAAACCAACATCATGATTTCCCTCTAAAAATTGCGCTACTGCGGCTAGACGTTGCTGTCAGCTAGACTGCTAGACCATTCTTGTTGTGACTCTCACGAATGTTTTAGACCAAATAGACGCAGCACCTCTACGCTTTTTTTCTGTTGTTTTTGACTTGGTGTTCTGCGCTTTACCATTCATATTTCTTGCTCCCCTTTGTATTATGACGCACATCATCAAGTGTGTGATGTGGCATGTTTTTTTTCTGCAATTTCCCATGTAAACAATGACAAATAAAATATTTTGTACTGTGACACCACTGCTTCCTATTGTGTACAAATCCAGAAAAGCGGTTTACGCTAAACAGTGAAAACAATTACAACAACAGCTCTCATCGCATAATTTTATCGTGTTCGCATGGGCAAATTCTGTTTTGCATGAATACATCGAGGATCTTGGTTTTTTTTTTTTTTTTTTTTTGTAAACGGTTGAGATCCGCTATTTTATACGTACGTATATAGGCCAAAAATGCAACACTGAAACTTCACTAAAGACGACGTAGTTGAACATTTTAACAGCCAGGTAAACAAGTTTCAAAAGCGCTGCTGTCAAAACAGAAACCAAAACAGAGGTAAACCAGGCGTCCCAAATCTCTCAAAACAAGATTGCCCCTCTGACCAGCCGCTAGTCGCGGCGGTAGTAGCTGGGCCGCAGGGCCCTACGGGAGTGTCCGCTCTTTACGCAAGTATGTTCCTTTATGCAGTCGTTGCGACACTCGGCATCTGCGCCGCCTCTCAGCGGGGCTAGGCGCAGCAGTGACACTGCTTGTTTCCTGTAACGCCTGACGAAACGCTGAAGCATTTCATCAGATGCTATAGTAAAATATCAGTGCGCTAAACGCATCAGTGCAAGAGCTCGAGAGAATATAAGTCTTACGAGGCGCCTCCGTGTTTGTGTTGTGGTGCGCCGAAGAGATCAACGCAACAGAAGGAAGAGGTGCGCGCGCAAATGCCGCACATTGGGCGTTTTCATAGAAGGGTACGCGTACTTCATGATTTTATGAGAATGAAGATAGCTTTGAAATATGTCGCTGCTTTCGCCATCTTAAACAGCTTTGCTGTTAATATGTTATTGCTTCCGTAACGTTCAAGATAAAGCTCTGTAATCACTTTAGAGAGAACTCGCGCAACAACTCCAAGTAAAATGCATATAAATCTTCTTCCAGGAACCGTTCTTCGTCTCTGACAACAAAAATAAATAGGCACAAAGAATGTTCAACAAGCCTTTTAAGACGGGACGCAGTCAGCACGCAGACGCTGGCACCCGATCGTCATTGTTCCTCTTCACATTGCGTAGCATAACCTTAAGCGTGATGTACCCAAGCGTGAAATACGGAAGCTCGAAATGGATCAGTATTCAGCAAACTTCTGTCTAAAGTGGGTCATTCCTTCATTTCTGGAAAGCATAGTCCATATGCAAACCACTCGAGAAATCCAGAGCCACGATGTGAAGGTAAACTCTGGCCAGGTCTTGTCACCAAGCGGGATTACATCGTTTCCGTCATTTCACTTCACATCCTGACGCCGAGAAGGCTAGTCGTGTTTGTTAAGTTATTATATTGGCACGTGCGGTTGTTTTTGATTCTTTAATGAGAACGCCGTTATCACCTTCCTTTGACACGCGCGCTCGTTTTGACTGTTCGAGGGGAGCGCGCTAATCACTTTGTGTTATGCGCAACGCAGGCCGCGTTTATCTTGCATATCACTTTGGGAACAGTGTCGATCATTCTTGAAACTTCTCATGCCTGACGCGCACATTTGAGTGACTTCTGCAATTCCAGAGATAATGCGAGAACGCGTTATGACGTGTCTATAAAAACGGACGCATTGCGCCGCTTGTCCGTTTTTCCGTCGACCGACGACTGTTCACGCCGCTATTGCTGTGTATTGTCATTGGCTTTGTTTTGCTGGGCACAAGTTCGCCCAATAAACAGTTCGCCCAACATCGTCTTGAGTTCTGCGTGCGTCATGACCACGTGACAATATGGGAGAGCTCTTAACCTTCTTCTTAGCAGAGATAAGTATTTCTTAACGACCTCGCTTTATTGTAATCTGCTATACGGCATTGAACTGGCTGGGCGTACCGCTCGTAGGCGACAGCAGCGACGGGCTGTTGTTATGTGCATTTCGGTAGCGAAGCCATAGTTTTATTGGTCTTTTTCTAAAACGAAGCACGGTTGTTCAGTTTTTTATGATAGGTTTTCTGACTAGCATATAACGCGTTCGTGCTTACGCGCCGGAGCGCAGGCTGTCGGCGGAGCTTAAGCTCTCCTCATACCAATCAACTCCGGCAATTTTCATTGAGCATCCTATAACAGCGGAGCTGTTTTTAGCCTCACCATTTCCTTCTACGAAGTCCGCTGTCACGCAAGAGGGGAAATTCGTTCCACCTTCGATCCACTACTTACACTCTTTCCCTCAGCCAACTGCTACATTACAGTGATTATGCGAATGGCAGGAAAGAATAAAGAAAGTCAAGAATAATGACAAAAGCACAGCCTCTATGTTCCCACGGTTTTCAGAGCGTGGAGTTCCTTTCAATTTTTTTTTCTGCACCGTGGAGTGCCTTCCGTTCTGCATCCAATTCAGCTCCTCTCTTTGGACGGCCAGACTCGCGCCCTCAGTTTGTCACTGCAGGAAACTTGCTCGCTTTGGAGCAATTTTCTTGCAAACGCTTCCTCCACCTCGTCATTAGAATTCAACATACGGTAGGTAACAAACGCCAGTCCAGGCCGGTCGTCCTACCAAGCGAGTTAACCAGGAGGCTAGCCACTGCCATGTGCCAGTTGACATGGTCAACTGAAGGCACATGAGAATTTCCGGCTGTGTAGGTTATTTGCCGCGCTTTAGCGGTCTCGAAAACACAGTACCGCCTCACCTACTTTTCAGGTCTCATTCACCGGATTTAAGGCATTTAATAGGACTTTCAATGGTCTAGGAAGCTCACCCAGTTCCTTTTTGGCGTTGAGCATCCACTGTAGCAGTCTTATCGTGGCTCTTACGTGCCGAGATTGTGATATGATTATGACGCACGCCGTAGTTGAATACTCCGGATAAATTTTGACCACTTGAGACTCTTCAGTGGTCTAATAAACATAAGAACATGGGTTGGCTTACACTTGGCCCCCACCGAAAGGCAGCCGTCGTGGTCGGGAATCGAACCTGACGCCTCGAACTTAAAAAGTCAACAAAAAAGTCAACACCCTAGCCGCTAAGATACGATGCTGGGTCGCTGGCTTTACCAAAAGCTCTTTCACAAAAACCTATAGCAGCAGGCGGCGTGATAACCTAACCGTTTCTGTATACACTTTGTTGCAGAGTCAAACCATTTTGGCATCGCTGGTTACTACAGCATGATGGCATCTTCAGAAGGGATGATCGTAAGTTATAGTACATTCTACCTGGCATGTTTACCGAGCTTCTTCGATATCCTCATTTCCCGTTCTCTCTTAACAAATAAGATCAAGCGAAACATTAAGCATTTTAAATGGGAACAATCCAGTAAACCTTTTCTACCGTAGGTTGGCCGAGTTTTTGCTGCCCAAGTTTTGCCGCATAGAAATTGAAACAAAAATGTGTTCACAAGTAAACGCCGTTGGGCGTCTCCGACGTTCATACCATCGGCTCATAATATTCAGTCACTGTGTGGGTAGTTTTCTCCTATTCATACTATGTATATGCAATTTCAGTTTAATGCTTGTAGCCCAGCAGGAGCACTTGAAAGCAACGTATGCACGTTTAACGTTGAACAAAAACAAGCTCTGTAAATAGCTGTGTTGTTCACAAATTGTTGTCATGCTGCAGCGCACATGCGTTTAAAAAAAAAGTCAATCGAAATGCTTTCATTGTACATTCAAATGCACATTACCGCGGAGTCAAGACTGCAAGTTAGATCGTTCCCGAAATAATAATAATAATAATAATAATAATAATAATAATAATAATAATAATAATAATAATTGTTTTCGGTTAAGTAAAGGACGCTATTTTGTGCAGTGCGTGTCGGGAGCCCGGCGCAGTATCCGTGGGTGTAGGGGAAAGGTAGCGGAACACTCGAAGGAAACGGCAGACAGCTCGTGAGAGAGAAAGATGAAGTTTGTAAACGGTGCTCGTCGGGAAAAATATGACCAGCCGCTAAGCTGGTTAGCGCTTAATACATTACACTGAACGACTCCTTTCTCCCCCCTGCGTAGGACATTAATCTGTTCTCGTGCTATCGCTCATAATATGCGTGCTTTTCAAAGAGCAGCTGTGTGGTTTATATAGGCAAGCGTTTTAGTTGTCATGGAATTACGCAGAAATTTATCTTTCTTTTCAGCAGCAGCTTTCTGTCACTGAAGCTCAAATTTACTGGCAGTGCTGCTGACGTACATTTGTGCTCCCGCAATGTAGTAGTAAAGCGAGAAGCAGCAGTATACGATAGTGCACACGTCCGTTATGCCTCCTTTCGCTCTGCGGTGTATAAAAACACATTAGTATTCCCACTTAGCGCTGAGCGTTTACAGTTCATCTCCACGCAAGATTTATAGCCGTAGCTGCCAGTGGTACCTGTTCCAGGATTCTATGTTTCTGGCCAAGCCACCACACCGTTGGTTCGCTTTCAGACGCCGCGCTCATTACTGAATTTCGTTGCAATTAATTATCGCTTCAGTGAGGTGCATCTTTCCGGGACGCTTTTATCTCATTAAACATGCACAACGCAACCTCCGACGCACTCAAAAGGCTCTTACTGTGCGATAAATTCTCAAGCCGCTCGCTGGAGGTCTGCAGGCACAGAAAAACTATTTCTGATTTTCTGTCACTCCAAGTCAGGAGTCACACTCTCCAAGTGTCACACTCTGCCCGTCACACTCTCCAAGTCAGGAGACACGCTCTCCTTTTGCCCCCTTCGTGGGCATTTTATGAAAATGTCCAAATAAAAATCAAATGAAGTTACTGACCCGGATTTAATGTAACTTGCCCGGCAGAAAGCACATTTTTTCCCTTCGAAGAAACACCGCCCTCAAACCCAAGAACAGTGAACAAATTTCATGAGAAGGGGAGAAAAGCTGCCTCCTTGATACCAGATATTGTAGCAATGTTCGTTTACTTTCACAGCATTGCCAGGTGAAGTAGCATATTAGCGAGTTGCAAATTCTCCTGAGAATGTTATCGTGATTCGCTTAGCGATTTATGCTGTATTGTACGTATAAAAACAACCGTATGTTCAACGAAACGTCTAAATATTGCATTGGATTTTCATTTATTGATTTACGTAGTTTCCCATATTTAAGTAAGTAATGCCTGAGGGACCTCGTAATATGGGGCAGTAAGTGTCGGTAGTATGGGCATGAGATAATGCCCATACAAGAGTGCAGAAACAGCAATTAAGATGCCCAGGGGCAGCTACTCAGGCAAAAAGAAAAAGTTCTGGGACGCTTAAGCTTCGCCTTAACAGTTCAACGTGATAGCGAATTGTGGCCCCCTTGACATCGCGCTCGTTTGCTTTGTCACGAAATAGTGCATATTTCGTCTAAGAACCCGGTGTCAAGTAAGAATGAGCGCCGAAAAACAATTAAGAAAGAAAACCAGCACGCGCGGTAGAGGCGCCCAAGGTGATGCAGCAGCTAGCCGAAGTCGAGACGGCGAGGTTCTAGAACTGGCGGAAAATTGTGGAGCGCAGCAGTGAGTCATCCTGTCACGACAGGTGGACGCGCGAGTCAGACGGGAAGAGAGGGAGGAGGCGTAGAGTGCGTACCGACCAAGGAGGTTTTGTACCGACGCTCGTCATATGTGTGAGGGACAAACAGGCGCCGCCCAAGCGTCGAAGGTTCCGATTACATCATAAATGTTCACAAAGCTCTGCGCGTGCTTACGTCACGTGGCCCGCGCCGAATATTCGAGAATATTGCCTAAGGCAATATCAACAGTCGACCACAGGCCGTCAGCAGCAGTCTTAATCGTCTGAGATCTGTTAGAGAAGAAAGAAGACGTAAACGACGCTGCTCCGTGAGCCAACCGACGAACCCGGCATGCAAGCTTCATATTGAGAAGGCGCTTCGACTGACTTTGGTGAATAGGACTCTATTGTGTGTTGTTCTTTGTTGTAGTGCATGAGCTTGTGCGTTTGTTGTAGGTTTCGTGGAATGTAACCCATCTGTATTAGTATATTGAACACCCTTGTTCATGTACGTTGATATGTAACTGCGTGTTTGAGGAGAATGTATCGGTTATGTTTGATCACCCCTGGCTCTATCTCGGCCTTTCAACCTCTGCTGGCGTTTTCGCTGCTCTGCCGAAGGGACCTAAAGTTAATTATCCAAACTTTTTGAAGCTCTTGGAATTTCTTCCGGCGATTGCGTCCCGTATCTCACAACTCGGAATCGGTGACACGCTTGCCATGCTCTTGAGTCGTCTAGCCACTTAAATGTCATGACACCACACTTCTTATTGAATGTATTTACTCGTGGAGTTGAGATTGTGAATTCAACCAATGTAATGGGAAAACTATAAAGGGGCGATGCTCCGTGATAACTCTCGCCGATGAAGAACGCATCGCAGTTCGGCTGGCGCTTGTACATGGCACACAATCCGTCAGAAACGTGTCGACATGGCGCAAGGAAAGGCTACACGATCCCGAGCACACGCGCGAGCACAGGCGACCATGACGTCAAACCGAAGTGCGAGCGTCCTCCTGCGTGCTCCATGCATGCGGGGCGGCGAAACACGGCACCGTTAAGTCCCCCTGTATGTGCTCCCAACTAGGCTTCTTTAGGGTGCCTCGATGCAGCCTACTCTGTACAGGGTGGTGACAACCAATGGGCTCTGAAACGCCGTACTCATTATGAACAGTTTCGTGAAGCCTTAGCTACCATTGTATATCCGGGTGTTAGTTAACGTTCTTGTTACGAACTGTACTTTTATTGCTTCTTTGTATTTTCCAGTCCCCCTCTGTAATTCCCTTCGCCCTGAGGCGTATAATAAATGAAATGATATGTTCAATCAGAGCGAGTACTTGCGCGTAGGTTTGGTGCCCGTGCTTCGTCCGAGACACAGTGCGCGTACGTTTGGTGCCCGTGCTTCATTAGAGACCCAGATAAACGGCCCAATCTGTTTATGCACGCCAGCGCGGCTGAGCCCCGGAGCTAGTGGGCTTCATACGACGTGGGCATGTGACCACCCTGTACAGGGTAGCGCGTATTGCTAGGCGCCCTGGGCGCCGTGGGCCCTTTGCTCCATCTCGCGGGGCGTGACAGTCAAGCCTCTAGCTGCCACGCTAAAGCACCCCCGAGATGTGCGTATCACCAACGGGAAATGGCGTAAATAAAAGGCTTGCCGTTTACGGGTGTCATAATGCGTGCCGCCGCAGTGGTGCAGTGGTTATTGTATGCGGCTGCCTATCGATGAGGCCTCAACGCGACGCGTGCGTTTCTCTTTTCGTCCGACAGAGGGCGCTAAGGCACCGCGCCGACGAAAAGAGGTAAAAGGAAGAAAAGAGCGAACGCACGTGTAGCAATTAGTTACGTAAACATGCAGTGTGGCAGAAAAAAGGCAAAATGGTTAGAGATTGAGGAACAGTTAAACAAAGAAAAGATAGGCGTTTATGCGGTTACAGAAACACACCTTAGAGACCTGGAAGAGCCACCACATATTGAGAATTATGTTTGGGAAGGGTGCAAAAGGATCATATCAGAAAGAAAAGGTGGGGGTGTTGGAATGCTTTTTCATAGCGGAGCCAAATGGGAGAGAGTAAAACAAACGTGTTCAGAGCACCTCTGGGTTTCGGGTACGGTAGGTGGAAAGAAAACGTGGCTAGGTGTACTTTACATGTGGACGAGAAATAACTGTAAGGAAAACAATCTGGAGATAAAGCATTGCATAAACACCGATATTAAAGACTTTGGTCATGCGGCCGATATAATCCTCCTAGGGGATATGAATGCCCACATCCACGACCTTGGCGGATATACAGACACCAATGGGAGGTTATTGCTCGATCTTTGCGAGCACCATAGTCTCGTGATAGTTAACACAGGGCCCAAGTGTGATGGACAGATCACGTGGGAGGTCAGAAAGAGACAATCGAACATTGCTTATTGTCTTATGACGGAAGGAATCTATGAAAAAGTGAGAGAAATGAGAATAGACAAGGACGGGATGAACAGCTTGGGTAGCGATCATAAACGCATAACATTACAACTGGGATATAAAACTGAAAATAATAACGTAGAGTCGAAGTTTGGCAGCTCATATTTAAACAAAAAACAAATAAAAAATATAGCCGCAAGAGTAGATGAAGAAGTAGGCAAAATACGAGGCAAGGACTGGGGGTATAGTGAGCTAGTTCATGCAATCACGAAAGAAATAAGTAAAGAGAAGAGAACTGTCTGCTGGAATGGAAAGAGAACGCCAAAAAGATGGTGGAACAGGGAAATCCGGGAAGCGATCGAAAAGCGACGTAAAGCTTCAAGGGAGCACAAACAGGCAAAAAGGGAGAAGCGGCCACAAGTCGAAGTCACGGAAAGATGGGAAATATATTTAGAGAAAAAATCTATTGTACAGAAATTGGTCGAGGCAAAACTTAAAGGTGAAAGCGAACGCTGGGTGACAGAAATTCATGACAAAAAGAAGGGCGCGCCTAGGATATTTTGGAACCACGTACATAAAAGCGCTAGGTAAAAAGTCTGCCACATTGCAACAGCATATTGTTGATGAAAGAGGAAATCAATTGGAAGGGTACGAAGCGTTGGGTTACATCCAGAAAGTAACAGCCGGTTCGTTTAAAAAGATCGTCCAAGAGATTCCCCCAGCGGATAAAGCCATGACGGAGAGCGAAACTAAGGAAGAGCTAGAACATGAGAATTTCAACTGGAAAAAGGCCGAAGGAAAAATTCCAAAGCGCACCCCTCTACGCTTAGATGGGGTCCCCGTTAGCCTCATTAACGAATTAGGACAGAACTCTACAGCAGCATTTTTGAAAGCCGTAAAAAATGCTTACCGGAGAGGCAAATACCGGACAGTTGGCGAAAAAGCAGAAAGAACTTAATCTATAAAGGCAAGGGGGAAAAGAATAACATTCGCTCGTATAGACCGCTAACCATTACGTCGGTACTATACAGGATGACTATGCCAGCAGTAAAATTAAAAATAGAAGCCTGGGCAGAACGTAACAATATTTTGGGAGAACTTCAGAATGGATTTCGAGTAGACAGGCGTTTAGACGATAACCTATTTGTTCTTACTCAGTGTATAGAAATATCTAAAATAGAAAGGAGGCCGTTGTATGTGGCTTTTCTAGACATCACTGGTCGTATGACAATGCTAAATAAGAAATATTGTGGGAAATTTTGGAAGGAATGGGCATAGGCGACGATTGTGTACAGCTTTTGAGGGAAATATATCGAGAAAATACAGTTTGCACAGAATGGGAAGGAATCAGTAGCAGAGATAACGTTGATATTAGCAAGGGGCTGAGACAGGGATGTCCTTTGTCGCCGCTGTTATTCATGCTGTACATGGTTAGAATGGAAAAAGCGCTAGGAGATAGCAACATTGGTTTTAACCTGTCATACAAACAGGGCGGCGTGGTGACTGAGCAGATGCTTCCAGGTTTATTTTATGCTGATGATATTGTCTTATTCGCGGACAGTCGAGATGATATACAACGGCTGGTGAATATATGCGGGAAAGAAGGCGAAGCTCTAGGACTAGGATTTAGTGTAACAAAATGCGGAATGATGGCATTCAATGATCCCAACGACCAGGCGGTATCCATGCAGGGCCAAGAAATACCGAGAGTAAGCGAATACAAATACCTTGGCGTATGGGTAAATGAGGGTGATACATACATGAAGGTACACGAAAAAGCCTTGGCAGCAAAGGGAAAGAAGAACGCAGCAATGATGAAGCACAGAGCGTTATGGGGACACAATAGGTACGAGGTTCTTAGGTGTCTGTGGAAAGAGGTAATGGTACCGGGGCTTACATTTGGGTACTCAATGGTGCGTATGAGGCCAGAGATAGAATCAGGAATGGATGTGAAGCAAAGAACTGTGGGACGCCTCGCGTTGGGTGCCCACGGGAAAACGACAAGCGAGGCTGTAAAGGGCGATATGGGATGGGCGAGTTTTGAGGCAAGGGAAGCGCAGAGCAAAATAAGGTTTGAAGAGAGGCTAAGGAATATGAAAGAGAGTAGGTGGGCAGTGAAGGTGTTCCGCTCCTTATATAGAAAGAGCGTTGACACGCAGTGGACAAAGAGAACTAGGAGGCTCACCAGTAAATATACGGCTCTAAGAGAACTGACAACAAAGAGCGTAAAGGGGAAAGTCGGAGAGGCGGAGAAGATTTACTGGAGGGCAGCGATGAAAAAAAAAACCGACTCCGATAACTTCCGAGAAGGCAAAAACAAACTAAAGAGGGAGACACTTAGTTAACGCGCGGTTGCCGGTGAACGCTTCTCCAACGCGAGCAGTCGGTATTTCTCAATCAAGACACTCGCTAGGAGACGCTGCCTGCGCCAACGTATCTCTCGCGGGTGAGGGCGCGTTCTCCTTCTTTGCGAGCTGGTAGAGCGTTCCTCTAAGAAAGAGCGTTTTCATAGCCAACGCGCGCCTTTCGCTCTCTCTCTGTCTCTCTCTCTCACACAAGACAGCAGAGGCACGCGCCGGGAGGCACGCGCCGAGGGCGAGCGCGTGCCGGGAGGCACGCGGGTTACGCCTGACGCCTGACGCGTGGCAAGGTTAGACTAAGAGGAGCTTCGCCCCTAAATAGAAACGAATCGCTGCAGTTAATGTCACTGCGAAGTTACAGCGTCTTACCATGCGCTGGGTTCAAGCGTGAAGCAACCATCCGAGGGCTCCCTACTGTCGCCCCTCTACGGGCACAGCGTACCCCCCCCCCCCCTGCGGCGGCCAGGACTGCACAAAGACGACGTGACGACTGATTTCTCCTGGGGAGAGCTGCGGCCAGCGGACAATGGACCATGGTCGTGGAAGCAGGCGACGTGCAACATCGCGGGGAAACCGCAACGCGTGTTCCGCAGAACTTACGGGCGCGTGATGATGACCCGTCGGCTCGGCCGTGGGATCCACGCACCGAGCACGCTCCCGCGACTTGCTGGCGCCAGACTTCGAGGAGAGAGAGACTGGAGTACCGGCAATTGACGTGTGGGAGGCGGGTGCAGATCAAGGGATTGGATGAAGGGATGTAAGAACGTACATCCCAATGGCAGCCAATGAGAATTTGAAAGGGAAGGACATTTTCCGGTTCTGATTGGACCGCGACAGTGCTTTTGTGCGAGAAGTGGACAAAACCCGGTGAATTATGTTGATATGGGGGTTGATTATAAAACGTTGTTTTTCAAAATGGCATGTGGCAGCGGTCGTTCCCTCAAGGTGTCAGCAGGTGAAGAAGTCCGCCTCGGTTCCCTGGTTGGCAGCTATCAACAGTTTCGCTCCTAGCACGGGATGAGCGGGCAAACAACAACGGGAGAAGAAGTTGACTCCATGTTATCGATGAAATGGCGTAAGTTGCTGCTTTGTAGAAACGCCAGCGTGGTGAGAATGCGAAGAGTTAGTGCCCTCCTTTCCACTTGGTTTTTCACAGCGCCATCTGCGTATCGCGCCGAGTCGATTTCGAGGCTGTTTCCCTCTGTGTTCCCTTTCATATCGCTCACTACAGTACATTTAACGATGCGGAGCCGCTGCACCTGGAACCGCCAAGGGTCGCAGGTTCGACGCCCAACCACCCTCCCCCCCCTTTTTTTTTTCTTTACCTTCTCCTCTAACCCTTTGTTGTACAGCTCGAGATTACGTCCGTAGAGGGGCCCCGCGATGGTTGGGTGCCTGAAAGGCTTTCAGTCTTTCAACTGCCGTTTACCACTGACTCCTACACCAGAAAAGGAATTGGCCTCCCTGGTCAAGTACTTGGCCAACACCTCCCACACGATCTCTACAGTTAAACCCTCGCCCTCAGTGTCCAGAAGCTGCAGAACATCTGTCCACGGCGGCGGTCAGCTCTGTGAAGCAGCAGAGGGCGGTAATAATCACTGGACCGGGACAGGCCGCCACCAGAAACTAAACATTGGAACGCTTAACGCAAGATCCCTCTCCAGCGAAGCTAGATTAGTGGGACTACTCGAGGAACTAGAAGGCGTTCGTAGGGACGTCATTGGCCTTAGCGAAATTAGGAAAGCAGGTGAAGATTACATAGTATTCAACAACGCACATGTCCACGGGCATAGAGGGTTACCCGAAAAGAGAAAATATGGCGCCGCGTTCTTAATTCACAAAGATGTAGCGGGCAACGACGAATTCTACTGCAGTAAGAAGGACTTGGGCACAATTGAGTTGCGAGTTAGCGCCTGTTGTTGTGTGCGTCGTTTCTTCTTCTATCAGTCTGGTTGTTTTATCGTGCGCTGTTACATTGAAACATGGACGAATTCTACACTACGGCAATAATGAAAGGGTGGCATGTGCCGTAATAAAAAATTTTAAGCGATATAAAGTTAAGATAATCCAGGGATAGGCGCCAACCACGATCTACGACGACATGCAGATAGAACAGTTGCACAAGGATATGGAATTAGCAATAAAAAGAGCACGGACACAATACACCGTAGTCATGAGGGATTTCAAAGCAAAAGTAGGAACAAAACAAAGTGGAGAACAGGCGATTGGCAACTACTGCGTCGGCCGTAGGAATAACCGTGGGGAAATGCTAGTGCAATTTCCAGAAAGAAACAGACTCTGAATAATAAATGGGCTTTTTAAGAAACAGAAGAATAGGAAGAGGACGTGGAAAATCCCTAACGGGGAAAAAAAGAATGAAATTGACTTCATAATGTGCGAACAAACAGGTATATTGAAGACGCAGAAGTAGTGGGGAAGAGAAAATATAGCGATCACAAATTAGTACGGGCGAAGATTGTACTTAACCTAAAGAAAACAAGAACTAAATTATTTACTAGAAAAAGCGCAACTCTAGAGGTAATCAGAGCGAAGAATGAAGAATTTGAAGTCGGCCTAAACAACAACTTCGAGGCCTTGGGCCAAAACGATGATGATTTGGAAGACATAAACAAAACCATAACGAAAACAATCCTTGAAACAGTTACAGAAGTCGGGGGTAAAGCAATAAAGCAAACAGCATGTAAGTTGTCCCTATCTACCAAGTACTTGATAAAAAAACGCCAACAAATGAAAGTAACTTCGTCAAAACATATAGAATTCGCAGAACTATCAAAATTGATCAGTAAAGCCAGGCAAACAGATGCAAAAAACTTTAACATGAGAGAAATAGGGAAAGCAGTAGAAAAAGACACCAGCATTAAATCGGTCAAGAAGAAACTGCACTTAGGACAAAACAAAATGCATGCGCTAAATGATAAACAAGGTAACGTTATCAACAGTTTCATCGAAATAGTAAAGGTAGCAGAAGAATTCTACTCCGAACTGTACAGCTGTCAGACAGACCATACAACCTTGACAGAAATACAATCGGAGGAGGACACTGAAATTCCATGTATAACCGATGACCAATTCAAAAAAGCTGTAAAAGGCATGTGCCACGGCAAAGCTGCAGTTCAAGAAAGTGTAACAGCCGACTTGATCAAAGAGGGAGGAGACATTATACTTGAAAAACTTGCACCGCTCTTCACCAAATGCATGAAGAGATGTAATGTACCGCGCATTTGGAAAAGTGCTGATATAAGCCTAATCCTCAAGAAAGGTGACATAAAGGAGTTAAATAATTACAGACCAATTAACCTACTCCCAGTAATATACAAGCTATTTACAAAAGCAATTTCTACGAGGATAAGATAAACAGTAGACTTTAACCAATCGAGAGAACAAGCTGGTTTTAGGAAAGGTTAGTCAATAATGGAACACAGCCAAGCTCTCAACTTAGTAATTGAGAAGTACGCTCAATATAACAAACCTTTTTATATGGCGTTTACAGATACGAGAAAGCATTTGACCCCATAGAAATACAACCACTTCTAGAAGCTCTACGTTGACAAAGCGTACGTGGCGTATACGTCAAAGCGATAAACAACATATACAAAAATTGCAGAGCGACACTACTCCTACATGAGAGAAGCAGAGAAATCCCGATCGGGAGAGGTGGAAGACATGGAGATACGATCTCCCCGATGCTATTCACTGCATGTTTAGAGGAAGTCTTTAAACGTCTAGACTCGCAAGAAAAGGGAATTCGAATAGACGGAGAATATCTAAGCAATTTACGATTTGCAGGAGATTGTGCTCTTTAACAATGATGGAGACGAACTACAAAACATGATTCATGACCTAAACCAGGAAAGTATTAAAATAGGACTAAGTATGAATATGCAAAAGACCAAAGTTATGCTCAATAGCCTAGCTAAGGAAAAGGGATTTAAAATTAACAGCGAACCCTTAGAATGTGTAAACGGATACGTATACCTGGGACAGTTACTAACAGGAACTCCTAATCATGAAAAAGAAATTCCCCGTAGAATAAGGATGGGCTGGAGCGCATTCGGAAGGCATTACGAAATCATGACTGGAAACTTACCGTTCTCACTAAAGCGAAAAGTATTCAATCACTGCATTCTCCCAGTACTAACATACGGTGCAGAAACGTGGAGGATAACCAAAAAACTAGAGATGAAATTAAGGAGAACGCAACGTGCAATGGAAAGGAAAATTATAGGGGTAACGCTAAGGGATAAAAAACGAGCAGAATGGATCAGAGAACAGACAGCAGTAGCCGATATTATGTTAATTAAAAGAAAGAAGTGGACCTGGGCAGGACATGTCATGAGGAGGAAAGATAACAGATGCACAGTAAGAGCGACGGAATGGATACAAAGAGAGGGAAAACGCGAGAGGCAGGCAGAAGGTTATATGGAGCGATGAAATTAAAAAGTTTGCGGGCATAAAGTGGAACCAACTCGCTCAGGATATGGTGGATTGGAAATCGTTGGTCGAGGCCTTCGTCCTGCAGTGGACCTAAATAGGCTGATGATGATGACTTCGAAAAGATGCATCAACGCGAGATTCGAGCCCAGGTACTCACCCACAGTAAGCGGACACCATACCGATCACGCCACGACGGCACGGTCTGCCGGTGATCTTATTCGTGGCCTTGTATATCTACCAAATGTATTGATACTCTGCTTTTGAACCTCAAGGCTCTGAAGTTGATCGGTATGAGCATGTGTTTCCGTTCGGTCAATGCATAACTTGCGAGTCGGTGATAAAACCACCGCAAAGCACTGTGCTATGAATTATTCTTCAGATCGTCGTGCCGTGCGGCAACCGCGTCATAAATCGGTGCTCAATTTCGTGCTACCCTACGCATCACAGATGTTTCGATCGCTAAATATAAGCAAACATCTACGTAAAAGTAAGGCATCTTAGCGTGCCATACTGGAGTATGCATATTCCATAGGCATGTACTGTTCAGCAATTTTGATTAATGCCGCCGTGAGGCGCACGTGTCCACTGGCACCAGGGCGTCCTCAGCGGTTCAAAAACCACCCGCATTCGCAGACAAAAGTTGCGTACGTCATCAGGTGCCTACACCAACATACATAACTTATACGCGTGTAACCTATCGTGCACTACACGCACTGGCAGCGGCGTTTCCACATCGATTTGGTGATCAGCTGTTTGCGCAATTAGTACATACCTGCGCGCATTGCGCTGTTTGGTGCGTCATACAGTGGTCGTGTTTGCCGTACTCAGCTACTCAACCTGGTCATCAGCGACAGCTAGTTTCCTTGCAAATTACGCCAATTTTTGAACAGCATGTGGTCATCAAAACAAATGAGCGAGGCGTACCGCAAGGTGAAGCATAGCCTACGCAAGACAGGTCTCCTCTTTAAAACCAACGCTTTCGCATTTCTCCGTTGCAAACGTCGGCGTGAGACCTCTTACACAGATGCTGTGGTATCAATGTTTAGAAAAAAATCTTTTACTCTGTTCTTCAATGAAATGACCCATCTCCAGAAAACAGGCAGTGTCTACGCATTTTATATTGTCAGTGGAGGAGAACGCTATGCTTGTTCGCAACTTAAGATTTCACAAAGTAAGCAGGCACAGGTGATTGACTGACAGATGCGGAGATCCTCAAAGCTCAAAGTCACTGGCATATACTCTCACATATCCTTAGCATTCCATACACTTGATGCTTAGGTTGGTGTCACAGTTACGCACATTAAACTATGCTGCGATTGATAAATGAACAGCCAGTCCTTGTTTGAACATCACTATTTTTTCTGTTTCACAACCTGTTTCTCTCGTACAGTGTCTTAAAATAAATACCTGTTAAATCTGCCTTGTAGAACTTCAGCAGTAACAATGACAGATAACTATTTTAGCATGTCATTTTCACTCAGAAGTTTTGTTCTTTAGTTCCCGTGCATGACAATTTGTCCCACCACAAGCGATGCAACAAACGTTTGTTCTAATATTTGATTGGAATCAAAACAGTAACAACTATCATGTCAGTGAAAAGATGAAAATTTCCCTAGCACGCACAAAACTTTTGTGGAACATTGAGCACATGGAACAATAAGTTGTACAATACAGCGTAAATTTTCAGCAATTTCATGCAGTAAAACAGTGTGAACGAACTGCTTACTGATATGGTTTCAATGTTACTACGATGCTCGGTGGTGCACACATTTCCTAACAACAGTGTACCAATGTGTTGGTACGTTTCTAACAGGTGGCAAGCACACAGTACATAGAGTCTACAAACACACAAAGGTAATAACATAGGCTAAGTGTAGCATCACTCTTTAGAGATATGCGACAGTATACAAACGTGCGTTGGTATACAAGTTAAAATTGTAATCCATAAACTCACTGAGCAATGCACTAATCAACAAGTTGCAAGTATCTTTTTCTCTGTGCATTTACTCAAAGATATCTCAAAGTAATATATATTCCTCGAGAAAAGCTGCAAAACTCTTTGGCATTTCACATGTGCATATGCACACACACACATATATACAGAGAGACGGAGAGAGGCAGGAAGGCCGGGAGGTTAACTAATACACAACTACCACTCACTTATGATTCCACTGTCAATAAAGGGCATGCCTACATAACTGCACACAACTGTGTACGTGCTAGCTGGGGCCCTGACTTGTGACCAGATGAATACATGTGAAGCATTTCTTGGCGAACATAGTTACTTTGACCTCACCTTCTATCTATCTATCTATCTATCTATCTATCTATCTATCTATCTATCTATCTATCTATCTATCTATCTATCTATCTATCTGTGTATCTGGTTTGTCTAGTAGACCCCAATATTTTGGAGGTAAAGTATAAATATATGACGAAAATGAATGACAAGTTTTCTACATTGCTAACCTGATACACTCATCATATATGTCATGATTAACAATACTGCAACCATGCATAACTTACACCAGTAGTGCTCAGACCACTGTAGGCGAGTATGCGCCACAGGTGTTTGGATTTTAGAAGGCCTACATCAGTCAAGGAACAACATATATAGACATCGTAAAGCAACTATTGCGCACGCAACACGGACCACACAGAAAGAGTACTGCGCTAGTCCTGTGTACTCTTTCTGTGTCCTGTGTACTCTTTCTGTGTGGTCCGTGTTGCGTGCGCAATAGTTGCCTTACGATGCCAAACCAACTAGCCCGCCTGTCCGTTTTAATATATAGACATGTGAAACACCGTGGCTGCCGGGATCGAACCCACAACACTGAGCGTTGCATAAAGTTTTCTGCACCTCACACGGTGCCTTGCTTTCAGGATCGACATATAATAGCCGGCTTAAGCAGCTACGCTCTTAAACCAAGAGAGTAACATCATTTCTCATAGCTTGCACTTGAAATGCAGACATGACACACACACACTGCCTACGAAGTGGTAGGGGGTATCGAAGATGGGCCCTCAAGGTGCCAAGCAGGCACACCACCACACGGCGACTTCTCAAATGCGGCTAGAGTAAATAAACCTATTGCACAAGCTGTTGTTATCATGGTACTTGTGTTATGTGAATTGCGCTTCTAATATATGATGAGCACTATCATAGCAACACATATGAGTCTTTATGCTATTGTGCACCTTTGCTCTATACCGTAGGAATACCTCAACACACAATGCTTATGGGACCACATGAACGCACCGTATAGTGCATTTTTCTTCGACAAAATAGACATTTGTGCTTTGGACTAATGTGAGTATCAATATTACATCGTACCATGAGCTAACAGTCACCATGCTATCGACCTGTGCAGTGCTGTCGCAGAAACTCTATTTCGTTCAAAGTTATTCGGTCGGGGGATCCATTGCATGGCTTTTGCTGCTATGTTTCATCGGAAGAATCGGTATTTGGGCGAACTGGTTACAGCTGAACTTTGGTAGCAAAGCGAAAATGGGAGAACGAAGGGCACAAGCAGTCTTGTGTCGTTCTCTGCTTGTGTCCTTCGTTTTCCCATTTACGCTGTGGGACACAGACGACAGGTTTCATCCGGTAGAGCCATTTCCCTGCTTCGGTCCTCGCTAGGAATCCGTGACTCTCATTGCCTCGCGGGACGTTTGTGCGGAAAAACGATGGGTTTATTTTTGGTCCCATTCCACGTCATATGGACCAGGGTTAGTCCCCCTCACTCACTAGGAACTAGTGCCCGGTCACAGTGCAGGGCTAACATCGTTCAAGATGTGTAAATTTACTACATTGGAAGGGGTTTTATTGGCGTCCAGCAGCAGTGCTTAGTAACGCGTCCAGTAGCAACGTCCGGTAGCAGCGGTTAGTAGCGCGTCCAGTAGCAGCGTCCGGCAGCAGCGGTCAGTCTCGGCACCAACAGCTCGCGCTCTGCGCTCGCACCTCTTGGCTAGCCAGCATCCCACTATATTTTGTGGGTTCGTTCCTCCTCACTACAATATGTTCGTTTTAGTTGACCACGATCCCTCGCCTCCTCCCCGTCTAAGAATGTACTCTACCTTGGACTTCTTGATGTACAAACATGGCGTCTGGAGCCCACGTGGGTTCTATTCGGGCGAGGTCGCGACTACTTGGATGCTCTAGTCCAGACTTGGCTTCCTTAAGACAATGTCATATATGGGCTGATATGAAAAAATCCATATCCGGTTATATTAAAAATTGGGCAGATATGGCCATATATGGAATATACGGCACTTATATGGCCATATCTGCCCAATTTTGAATATATCCGCATACGGGCCCGCATATGGCCATATCTGCCCAATTTTTAATATATCCATATATGGCGCGTTATATGCCCATATCTGCCCAATTTTCGATATATCCATATATGACGCCTTATATGTCCATAACTGCCCAATTCTTAACATATCCGTTAATGGGCCCTTATATGGCCATATCAGCGGAATTTGCAATATATCCATATATGGCGCCTTATATGGCCATATCTGCTTGACACTGTAGGTCATGTGTGAGAGCTGAATACATATATAAACAAAAATAGAACACAAATGCAAGATGGACCTTTCACGTGTGCATTTTATTTTCCAACTATTTTTTTTTTCATTCTTCGGAGTTGTCTTTTGTCTTTTTGCTGGTCAAGTCGCTTAGCTTTGCGCCCAGGGATAATATTAAAATTAGGTTTTCCACTGCACTCGAACTGGCACCTCGTAGGGAAGTCTTTTGTGCGAGCTGTAAATGGTAAAACACAATTGGAGCATGAAAGTAATGTTTACATTATCAGGGCCGATAAATAGCTCCAAAATATGAGCAGCTGATGGCGCTATGACACAATATTTTATATGTATACATGCATGCATTCACTTAGGAGCGAAGAACAACAATCATAAAACATCGGAACACGCCCGTATCGTTAAGCCATCCTGCATGACCGTGCATGACTACGCAATGTGCTGGTCGATATGCAAAGCACCTTACAAGCAGTTGCTGAATTATTATTTCAGTTTAATTCCTTGCACTTTGAGGCGAAGGGAAGGGAGATGCTTGTCCCTGTTTTGCGAAAACAAATCATGGCAATTAAGCTACACCTGCCACGTAGGAAAAAAACACTGTTTTTCTCAACAACGTGATTAGCTTGTTAATCAGGTGAGGCCGGTTCTCCGAAATGGCATCAAATGTATGCACATAAAGCACTGTCATGGATAGCTGAACAAGCAAACATGTTTACACATTATTGCAATAAAGCAACTTACCTTTGATGTATAGGGACGACTGAGTGTATTGTAACCTGTCCGAAATAGCGTGTGGACTGCTCTGTTTGGTAAATAAATAAAAGAAATGCTGATAATATCTAAAATGCGGCGGCGCCATTTTTATGCTCAATATGGCACTTCCAGTTGCCTCTGAAGCAGCATGCACTTCCAGCCTCACGGCTTCGTGGCAAACCCACCAGCAGCTGTCTCAACAGCCGCACTGGTGCCAGATTCCGCGAATAAGCTACGATAACGACAATTTCACTAGTGAAAAGGCCGGGGAAGGGCACCCGTAAAACGAACAGAATTTCAACAGCAACTTTTCTAAGGCATTCGTAAGGAAAAATAAGAAAATGATAGCGCGTGACCTTCGATCTCGCCACAAGAAGAAAATACTGCATTTGGAATCTTTTTACAACGCCGCTAAAGGGTCGGAAGCAGAAGCAATGGCTAAGGCGCAACTAAAAATATAGAAAAGAAACACGCTAGCTTTGTGATATTAGCCGTTTATCCGATATGCGATGGCGAAAACAAAGCACTTAACAGCTATAAAATTGTCCAATTCACGTGCTTCTGAACGGACACACCGTATTAGAATTTCAGTAACAAGCAACAAATCTTACCATGTAGCAATCAGCCTGGCATGAAAGAGGCCTTTGTACTGCCAGCAAACTTCCACTTGTGGCACAACTTCGTTAGGAACGTGCTCTTCCGTCACTCCCGACGCAGGTCATTTTAGAACATCGAAGGTTGTCCACTTATTTGCGACGCGATCGAAACATGCCACTCACTGCACTCAGTACCACAGCACCACCTTTTTCGGAAAGTACAGCCAGGCAGCCCACACACAACAACACCTTCGTGGAGAAAATGGCTCCAGTTGTGAAGGCTACGCAAATGTAGTCCGTAAGAAAAAGAGAGAGAGAGGTGTATCGTTCCGAGAGGAAACGGCAAACGTAAAGCAAAAGCTCGCATATTTCGATTGTTTCCCCGAAAATACGAGCGCGTTTTGACAAACTGGTGAGAAATGTGTTATGATTTAAGGCTGCCGGTGATACATCTGTATTTTCTTGCTTACCACAAGCAATGGACTACTTTTTGAACGCGAAAGTACACAGGATAAACACGAGCGCTAGCTTTGGCAGCGCTTCACCTGATGCATGAAATCTGTTCCACGTGCACGTGGAAAAAGTGAGGGGCCGTCTCCAAAGGTCCTGCGCACTGTTCCGAGAAAAAAAAAGCGTGGCTCTTTGCGGAAGAAAAGGACCGGGGGGGGGGAGATGGACAGAGGGGGGGGGGCTCTGTTTTGTCATTTATTTTTTGGCTCGTCTTTTGCATTCTTTTGAGCAATGGTGGGTCAGCTGTAGAAAGAGTAGAAGCGATAGCCCGCTTTCGCGCCGCACTCGGACAAGACCAGGTAAAGAAAATAAGAATAAAAGTAAAGAACGCTGCTGACACATTCCAGCGATCATTCGTTTAGCTATAACTTACAGTGAACATGCAATCTAGGCGCTTATTGCGGTAAAGCTGGCACAAGTTTGCATTAATGCACCACTATAATGCGCACGTATATACAATTGCTTTTGGCTTTTGCAACTGCAACATCGACGAAACAATAATAGTTCAGCTTGACACATCGTTTTTATGCAGATAATAATTAGCTCGCGCTGTAGGTAAATCGCGTATTAATTGAAATTACGATGCCATGAGAAAGCAGAACTCACCACCAACCCTCCCTTACTCTCTTTTACCATTTACCCTTAGTGTTTACTTTTTGCATTCATTTCTTTTGTAATTACTAATTGCTGGATGGGACGAGATATGTGGTTCCATCGATTATTTGTGTGTATATAAATAACATTACTGGGTAATGTATATATATATATATATATATATATATATATATATATATATATATATACTGTGAGGAACTACTGTGAGGAACTATGTCGACACATAAATAATATAATACACCAATGTATATGACTGTTAACTTGCGTCATGTGTCTTTTGATGCATACTCTTTATATCGAGTATGTAAAGCTATATACGGGCCACGTACGCCGTATATGGAAGTATGCTGCTACCGTATATATCATATAAGGCGCAATATAAAGCCATATATTGCAGTATATAGCTGCCTTATGTGGCATATAAAACGCCATATACGTTTATGTCTGGCTGTATATGACCTTATATTGACCCTTATATGGCAGTATATAGCCTGATATGAGCGCGTATATGTCCATATCTGGCCATATATAAAATATATCTGACCCATATATGATAATTCCGTAAGGGTTATTCCCCCTTCGGTTCCTTTACTTACGTGCGAGCGAAGCATCATCTTGTGTTGTGGTACCACACGACAATATATTGTGGACGCCTGCATTAGCTGCGAGATGGACAACTAAAGATGCCGGCACAACACAACCGGAGTGTTCTTACGCTCGGCCTTTTAGATTGCGAGTGCTACTTCTGCGGCCTCAGTGAGTTTGGAGGCACTGTTCGTATTGCCGTGGTGGTATATTCTACTGTGATGTGGCTGAGCTAAGAAAAAGGGCGTATGACTACCAGAGGACAAAACGTGTATATGCGGAGACGTTTCAAGTTTATTTCGCATTTCCTTTTTTACAGGAAAAAAAAGAAAACGCAAGGACAAGGAACAAAAAGCTGCAAAACAGCAGCTTGACGAGGTTCCTGCCCCCTTGGTTTGGCGACAAAACATACAGCATATATACAAATAGAGGAAAAAAAATACATATTCACACGCTTCTATGTCCACATATCCATGTATACACAACATCTGAACACTTTCCCATTTATACACACAAAATATCTACATCTGCTCACATACAACAATTTTCATACATACATACAAAAAAAATGTGTACAGTAATGTGCGCACAGATAAACTTCGTCGATGCAGGAGTGATTAACGCGCACATACATAAAAATACTTAATAAGGGTTTAATATCGAAATTGACACTGTTGGGCTGAACAAGACAGGCAAAAAATATAGATACATAAATACACAGATAAAGTAAGGAGTACGAAAAGAACAAAACTAAAACAAGAAAAAAGGATAGAAAACATGAATGTGAAATTGGCAAATATTATTCATATAATTGTACCCTTATTTAATAGGTTTGATTTTAACGCCTTTTTTGTAAGAGTGCTCAACTCGGTTTTTGAGGAATACAACACATTTAATACCCAAGGCACTTGGTACTGCAATCGACATGAGCTGTAATTTGTTCTTGAAAATGGCAAAACCCAGTGATTTCGTTTTCTGAATTCGTATAATGGTTCCTCTGATACAACTAGGCTACACAAGTTTAAAAATATCGCATTGTTGCACGGGAAATACTTTTTGATTTTCAAAACAAGGTTATGTTCGTAAAAGTGTTCAATGGGCAGTACATTGAGAGCGCGGAACATTTCGTTGGTATGTGCATCAAATGGAGCAGTGACAATATGCCGAATAGTTTTCTTTTGTAAAGTTTGTAAGCTATGAATGTTTGTTTTTGATGTCGTGCCCCACACTAGGTTACAGTAACTGACATGCGATAGAAACAGACTGTTATACAACATAATTTTTATTTTGGTAGGAAGCATGTATCATAATCGGTAGATAACACCACATGCTCTGGCTAGTTTAGACGCAATACGCTCAACATGTGCGTCCCAGTTTAAATGATTGTTCAAGATAACGCCTAATGTTTTTACGTTGTCAACTAATTCTATCTTGTCTGCACCTAGGTAAAGAGCACTGCTGCAGTTTACATGTTTTTGCGGTGGTGTGAACAATACAGCCTTAGTTTTTTTGGTATTAATTGGTAATGAATTTAAGTCACTCCACTTTTGTAGTATGCTTAAAGATGTGTTTGCTACGTTTACGAGATGTACGATGTCAGGTGATTGAAAAAAAAGACTGGTGTCATCCGCGTAGACTACAAACTGAGCAAGTTTCGTTATATTTGGTATGTCATTAATATAAAGATTGAATAAAACAGGTCCAAGTACGCTACCTTGGGGAACACCTCGTGCTAAGGATCTTGCTGATGAGAGTTTTGATCCAATAAGAACGCACTGTTTTCTATGTTGAAGATATGATTTTAGAAGTTTGAGTGTAATGCTGCGAAAGCCGTAATGTTCCAACTTTGAGAATAGGGTTTGATAGTTAATAGAATCGAAAGCTTTCAAAAAGTCAATGAAAATGCCTAGAGTTAATATTTTGTTCTCAAAGTTTAATATTAATTCTTTTTGCGATAACAGAGCAAGCTCCGTTGACATTCCACTGCGGAATCCATACTGCGTATCTGATAAGATAATATGTTTTTCACAAAAGGACGTTATTCTTTTACATATGACCTTTTCGAGGCGTTTAGAAATTATCGGAAGTACAGAAACTGGCCTATAATTTGTTAATTCATTTTTGTTGCCGGACTTAAATAAAACGATCACTTTGGTAAGCTGCATTTTCTCGGGAAAGACGCCATTAGATAAAAAATTTTAAAATGTGAGTAAGCACATCTACCACAAGGTCTATGTTGAAGCTTAACCAAGTAATTTTATCTTAACAAGAGTAGTTGCTTCATAAAGGCAAACTATAATGCGTTGCATAACCGCGGGAGAGTGTGTACCTACTATTTAGAGCAGCTACATAACCGCGGTAGAGTACGTACCTACTGCTTAGAGCACTTACTGTTTGTGACCTCATGTTGCGAAAGCCTTGTTTGAGTCGCCTAAGTGCAATGCATTTCCTCATAATTCAGTACATCGAATTTTATGCAGCACAACTGAGCTGTAGCAGCTGCCGCAGGACACTTGGCAGATAAAACTCTGTCAAACGAATCAGCACAGGCTGAAGTAAACCTAACAGTTCATGAAGGCAAATCCGAGTATGACATGCTCTCAAGTCCCCCTATCATTCATTTCTGTATACAGGGCATTTCATGCAGCAATGGATCTGCCCTAGTGGTGCCACCTGGTGGAAAAAAGGCAAGTGCTATATGACTGTTTAAATAAGTCAGCTTATGAATACTGAATCGATTCAAATCATGACGGAACATAAGCGTGGACTTGGCTCCTCCTTTCGTGCTTTCATTCTTGGCCATTGCAGGGAAAAGCAATGTCATTACTTTTACCTGCATTGGTGCGAAACTCAGACGCCTGCCTTATTCGTTCAGCAGCAAATTTGCAAGGTTAATAAAGGTCAGTGAAACTCGCTGAGCACATTTCGCAGCATGGTTCCGTCATTTGGGCACTAAGCATGCTTCAGAAATGTGCAGATTTCTTGCAAACGAATTGCATCGGTTATCTCTGAACGCACACTTCGATGGTCACACTGTGTGACGTGCAGCTGTGTACGAGAGCAGCGTGTAAAAAAGAAAGAAGGTAGGAGAGGGCGTCATGTGGCAACGATGAAGCTATAGTCATAAAACATTGGAGAGATTCATGGGAAATGGGCCATGGTAACGTGATAGGCAAGTGGAGGGAAATGGCCCCTGGTCACGTGATAGGCAAGTGGAAATTGTGAATAATTCACGGTCAAGCACCACTAAGGGTTGCCCAAACAACCTCATGCGGTCCGGGAATTTTATGGGCCTAACCCTACCCGAGAGACACTGCGCACTCGGCGTCAGAGGAGGTCCGCTAGCGCAAACACGTAACGCCGTTTCTTAGTCTTTATTTATGTTTTCCCTTGAAGGTGTAAGGCGTCGATGGGAACGATGTCACAGAGCCAACTTCCGTAGCTGAACGTTGTTTACGGTAAAGAGTTTCGTAATAAGTGATATCGCACTTCTGGTGCATATACATCAGCACTGTCCAGCTGTACACGCTTGTACAAGTTAATAAGTCACATGATCGATGTACGGTTCGGTTAATTTAAGGCTTCGATTCTGTGCTTTTTGTTTGTTTCTCACAAGTTATAGCAAAATTTCGTGCAGTGCACATTTGTACTATTACGCACGTAGCAGAAGTGTCTCAGGAACTTATAATCGTCATTACCTCGACATCGTCAAAGGATAGTTGGAATTGGGCTCTAAGGGGAGAGAAAAGTACCTGATACCGCGCAGACATTTAACGGAAGTCCTGAAAGTACTAGTACTGAATGGACCAGTTCAGGACGATGTGTTCGCTTCTGCTGTATGGCATGTGCAATATTTCTCAAATTTTCTTCCCTGCTAATGAGGGCATATCAGCTCTTTATTTTTTTTTATTTCCTACATGCGGCGCTCCAAACTCTTACCACCCAGCCGAGCAGCAGAAACAACAAAATTTCTGCAGTGTAGAAAACTAGGGTAGCAGCAAGGAGAAAATGCGAAAGGAAACCAAAAGACTCAAATAATCGATCAGTGCGCAGTGAGATTCCATCGGCCGCGTACAAAACACATACAAATATCATAACTGTTGGCACTAAAAAAACAGGTGGTTTAGAATGTTTGTTACGTATTGTCTCGAGGGCCTTAAAGTAGAGGTGATGGAGAAATGCGTTGTGTGCTTGTCTCCAGGGTCTTCTATAGGTTAAAGGGAAGTGCGTTGTGTGCCCTCGGTAAGCACTGCTGTGCAGAAGCGTTGTAAATGGGTTTCATTCTTTTCGGCTCAAGTACTTCAGTTCCACATTCTTAGAAATGAGGAGTTAAGACCAATAATGAGGTGCTTCAAGATGCATCTAATAAACTTGACATCCCTTTTGTTGAGTATTGTAGAGCGCTTTTTAAATGTTACATGTATCATAAATAGTCGAATGAATAGAAGAATATTTATGGTTAAGTTGGTTCAAGCTGAGCTGCTGTTATTCCGAGACCTCCAAAATGCGAGGGAAAGCAGAGGAAACGTCATGTATAATACGCTGATTCCAAGGAAGCTCACTCGCTATGATGTGACTGCTGGGAGCGTGTAATGGTTTCGAAGGAAAGTGCGACGGCTTATGTAAATGTATAAATGGGATTTCTAAGCATACGTATCACGCGTTCAAAGCCCTAATTACACATATAATTAACATTGCTACTTTAATTATACACAGAAACACCATCTAGAACTTTCTACTTTCGGTTCCAGCACAATTTGACGTTCGTTGAGTTTATGATGAAGTAGCCACACAAGGCATTAGAAAGCAGCCTTGGTTTTAAAGTACATGAACAAGCATGCAGGAAAAGTGTGAGTACGTGCAACGAGCGCCCGCTTGAAGATTATGGCGAAGCAAAAGACCCGTGCAGGAAGAGCACATGATTATCTATATACATGCAGCTGAATGTCGGAGGTGCCGAAATAGCAGTATCGCACCATAGTATTACAACATTTTCGCAGGAAGGGCCCGCAATGAAAGGGCGACTGCGGTGGTTTTCTCGCTATGTTCTGATCTCAATGTTTTCAAATGGTACTGATAGTTCTTTAGCAGTCAGGGTGGTTCAATTTGCTCAGAAACACACTATGCTATTTTAAATAACCTACTGAAAGGCGTGTTCAAACCGAAACCGAAACGAGTAGACGCTTCGTGCAGCATATGCGACGACGTCACAGCCTCAGCACTATCAGAAACATGGAGCTGGTGCTAGAAAAAGACAGTGGCGAAGTCACCCGACAATGTATTTAGTTATGAGAGCTTTCCTAAACTAAACAGCGACGATTTAAGCGCTGAAGTATCGCTGTCGTGCTTTTGGAAGCCCGCAGGCTCGGGTAGGCAGCATTGAAGGTGATGACGTCAAAAAGACATGGTGAGCCGCAGGGGAATTCGCTAAAACATTTTAGAATTCATTTCCATGAAAGCTAAAGGACTTGCAACCGCCTGCGATATTATATTACAGTACCGAGGGGCACACATATTGAAAATTTCATTAAGATCAGAGGACACTGAGAAGTCGCCGGTGTTGCCCTTTAAAAAGCCTGTTTAGTTTTTTTTTATACAATCTGCCTGAAAGCTCATCTTGCTTCACAGAAATTTCTGGGGACAAATCCTATCAGCGTGGCAGCTCCTGGTAATCAACAGGACTCGTTCGTCCTCGACATGGCAACTTCAGCTGCAGCGCGTGGGAAGGCAAGCAAGATTCATTCTCGCTATATGCTCAGTGCTCATGCCGAGAGCCAAGGTAATCGGGTACTTTAAGGGCATGCCACTGCGTATGTCTTTTTCGAGCTCAGGAGCGTTCTGCACTCACAATCATCTCTGCTAACTATTACGCTCTACAGAAGAGCTGAAATTTAGAAACTACATGCCGTTCTCTTTTTCCCATAGACGACACCGCGTTCCAACATGGGAGCCATGCCGTATATCAGCTAGCACCCACGGACGCGTAAAATGTGTACATGCTGTGGCGGTGCTATTGGCCTCGAGATCGAAAACAGTCGGCGCCTAGAGGCTAGTGCACGAAGCTTCGAAGTGTGGATAACTCCTCGCGTCGTCTGGTAGCCACTGCGCTTTTACAAGTGCGCGTACGTCGCACATACCCTCCAATGTGTTTGTTTCCTGAGCCGGTGCTGTGTATAATGCTTTCATGTATTCCTATACAAACATAAGTGTACTAGTTATAGCATTATTTCGCTTTGCGCTGGGTATCCTTGCTCTTTCTTAAAATCACTGAGCGCCTTTGTCGTGAGTGCTCTATGTCATCGTCGCACCTCCTCGACGGCCCTTACCGTTTCTGCCGTCTCCAGGCACTCCTTCCTTCACTTAGCGCACCTCCCGCTACCCCGGACTCTTGGGTGGTTTGCGCAGCATCATTTCTTTGACGGTAGCCTGAAACGGTTTTCCTAGTTTCGTGCACATGCAGCGCGCCGGCAGCTCAAGTGCTTCTGAACATTTGCAGATCAATATCATCGCTCATTGTCAGATGATGAATGGTAGCTTACCATAGTCTCTGAAGAGGAAAGTGTGCAACACTTCCATCTTACCAGTGCTAACCTGTGGGGCACGAACATGGAGGTTAACTAAGGAGGTTCAGCTTAAATTGAGGATGACGCAGCCAGCAACGGAACAGAAAATGGTAGTTGTAACAATAAGGGACAAGAAGAGAGCGGAGTGGGTTAGGGAATGAACACGTGTTAAGAACTTATTAATAAAATTAAGAAGAAAAATGGACGTGGGCGGGCCATGTTGTGCTAAGACAACCATTGGTCATTAAGGGTAACAGATTGGATCCCTGGAGAAGGCATGCGTGCCACGGGGCGGCAGAAAGGTGCGCAGATGAGATCAAGAAGTTTGCGGGGGTAAATTGGGCACAGTTAGCAGAGCACTAGGATTATTGGGGATCTATGTGAGAGGCCTTTGCCCTGCAGTGGGCGTGACATGCTGCTGCTGCGGCTGATGATGATGATGATGATGAGCTCTCAGCGTTAAAGCGTTCCTGGGCCACCCCCCGTGCTTGGTGAAGAAAACACATTGTACAGGTAGCATAGCCTGATATCAACACCTCAGCCAAATTCTGTTGTCATCCCGTAGGGTTCACAAGCGGTGCACAAAGCTTTCACTTCCTCAGGAGCCCTCAAATCAAGAGAGGCTTGTCCTCACGCTCTGTGTGTATATTCCGCTTCGTCATAAAGCATACATGACCGATGGCAGACATACATATACCAACCCGGCTTCCGCACGGCGCGTCCGCGTGTGGCCCCTTCGCAGCGCGCGTTTTTTAAACGAAAGAGGGAGTGCTGTGCGCTCGGTTTTCTTTGCGTTGTGAGCGCCTAGGCAGAATAGTCGTTCGAAATGTCTAAAAATGTATTAGTTAATGCGAAAGTCTCGTAGATGCCATTAGAAGGTGTCCGTAAACTACCTCGGTATCGACGCCAGCTGTGCGATGAAAAATTCACCATAAATATCGTTTCGCAAGGAGCCAACAAATGCATGCCAGTTGTCCGTAAGATATGACAAATGACTCCCAAACTTTAAACAAGCATTGATCAATGATTGTAGATGGGTTAATACCCTTGGAACTCCAATGCGCCACATACTAAGACTTGTACTCAAGACCAAGACTGGGGTCGAAACCGAAATCTTTCTTGGATAAGGTAGACTAAAGGATTAGGATGCATTAGGGAGGATTATAGAGCATTGAGGTGAATTAGCGTGGATTGAGATATATTAAGGTGCATCAGGGTGGAATAAGGTATATTAGAGCGTATTACGGCACATTAAACGAGATCCGGGTGATTGAGAAGAATTACAGGTGATTAGGGTTGACTAAGGTGAGCTAGTGCATATTAAAATGAACTACAACTTTATGCACTGGCCAGATTACGCGTAGCTTCATAATCTGAGCTCAATTAGGCTTGGCTTAGTCATAATCTAATTATTCTTAGATTGTTTACGCCTGGACTGATCCGCTTACGCTACTCAGGCCTACTCAAGCTTGACTTAATTAGTCGCAACATAATTATGCCTGGGTGAATAAGTCATACCCTAATAAAACTTGGTCTAATTAGTCTAGGCTCAGTTACTCTAGACTACGTTATATTAGTGTAATTATGCGTCGCCTAATGAGTGTTACATCAATTAAATATAATTTTAAGTGTTAGCCTAATTGTGTTAGGCTAATTTCAATCAGCCTTGATTTATCTAGTCTCAGCTTAATTTGGGCTTGCATCATTACTCGAAGCCTAATTAATCTTCCTGTGTTCATCATCATCATCTCAGCCTATTTAGGCCCACTGCAGGACGAAGGCCTCTCCCAAGGATTTCGAGTTGGTTCCACTTTATGCCCGCAAGCTTTAAGTTTCATCGCTCCATCTAACCTTTTGCCTGCCTCTGTTGCGCTTTCCCTCTCTTGGTATCCATTCCGTCGTTCTTGCTGTCCATCTGTTATCCTGCCCAGGTCCACTTCTTTCATTTAATTGATATAATATTATCAGCTACTCCTGTCTGTTCCCTGATCCATTCCGCTCGTTTTACGGCGACAGCTGTATATGGCTAGGAGAGACGAAAAACCGCTCGGCATCTGTGTCACGAGCAGTCTAAATTGGCTGTGCTATCAGCTGCGTCGTTCTGAGCGTCGTATCCAAGCTCGTGCTCCATAGGCTGGGCCGTGAGTGACGTCGTCCATCCCGTCGCAGCCGTGGCGCCGAGAACGCGCGCATCAGTTTCGACTGAGAGTTTCAACCTCGGTAAGCCACAGATCCCACGAACTCCCGAACAGCGGACAACTTTAGAAGAGCGCCGACAGTGGAAACGTGAGAGAGCTCGGATTCGGTGGGCCGATGCTGCAGTCCGGGCAAAAGAGCAGGCCCGCGAGGCCGAGTGCCGAGTGCCGGCAGTAACTGCGTACCGACGATCCGGCAGCCTTACAAGCCGCGCTAAATCGCGAACGGGAATGCAAGCGCCGGTGGCGGGCGGATCCTGCAAACCACGCCGCCGAGTTAGCTCGCGATGTCAAACCCTTGCAACAACGGCGTGCCGAAGAAGCGGCGTTGCGGGCAGAACAGCGTCGACGTGATGATAGCGGGAGCGCGTTCGCCGGAAGGCTTCAGTGCAGCATCGGGTTGAACCCACTGCTCAACACCGGGGCCGCACATTTTAGCTTCGCTGGTTAACCATTTGTACGGAGTGTTTGGGCGGTGATTTTTTTTATCTCTTAGCGTTACCCCTATCATTTTCCTTTCCTTTGCACGTTGTGTGCTCCTTAGTTTCATCTCTAGTTTTTTTCATTATCCTCCACGTTTCCACACCGTACGTTAGTACTGCGAGAATGCAGTGATTCAATATTTTTCGCTTTAGTGAGAGCGGCAAGTTCCCAGTGACAATTTCGTAATGCCTTCGGAATGCGCTCTAGCCCATCCTTATTCTACGGTGAATTTATTTTTTGTGGGCATGAGTTCCTGTTAGTAACTGTCCCAGGTAAGTGTATTCGTTTACACATTCTAAGGGTTCACTGTTAATTTTAAATTCCTGTTCCTTAGGTAGGCTATTGAGCATAACTTTGGACTTTTGCCTATTCATATTAACTCCAATTTTAATACTTTTCCGGTTTAGATCATCAATAATATTTTGCAGTTCGTCTGCATCATTGCTAAAGAGCACTATGTCGTCTGCATATCCTAAATTGCTTAGATATTCTCCGTCTATTCGAATTCTTTTTTGTTCCCAGTCTAGACGTTTAAAGACTTCCTCTAAACATGCAGCGAATAGCATCGGGGAGATCGTATCTCCTTGTCTTCCACCTCTCCCGATCGGGATTTCTCTGCTTCTCATGTAGGAGTAGTGTCGCTGTGCAATTTTTGTATATGTTGTTTATCGTTTTCACGTACACGTCAGGTACGCTTTGTCGACGTAGAGCTTCCAGAAGTGGTTGTATTTCTGTGGGGTCAAATGCTTTCTCGTAGTCTATCAACGCCCTATAAAAAGGTTTGTTATATTCATCGTACTTGTCAATTACTAAATTGATAGCCTGGCTGTGGTTCATTGTTGAGTAACCTTTCCTAAAACCAGCTTGTTCTCTTGGTTGGCTAAAGTCGAGTGTTTCTCCTATCCTCGTAGAAATTGCTTTCGTAAATAGTTTGCATCTTACTGGAAGTATGCGAACTGGTGTAATTATTGAAATCCTTTATGTCACCTTTCTTGAGGATTACGATTATATTAGCATTTTTCCAAATGCGCGGTACACTACATCTCTTGATGCATTTGACGAAGAGCGGTGCAAGTTTTTCAAGTATAATGTCTCCTCCGCCTTTGATGAAGTCGGTTGTTATACCGTCTTGACCTGCTGCTTTGCCGTGGGACATGCCTTTGACAGCTTTTTTGACTTCGTTATCGGTTATACATGGAATTTCAGTATCCTCCCCGATTCTATTTTTATTAAGGTTGTATGGTCTGTCTGAGAGCTGTACAGTTCAGAGTAGAAATCTTCTGCTGCCTTTACTATTTCTTTGAAATTGTTGATAAGGTTACCGTGTTTATCTTTTAGCGTATGCATTTTGTTTTGTCCTGAGTGTAGTTTCTTTTTGACCGATGTAATGCTAGTGCCTTTCTCTACTGCTTTCTCTGCTGCTTTCTCTACTTCTCTCAATTTAAACTTTCTAACGTCTCTTTGCCTGGCTTTTCTGATCAATTTTGATAGTTCTGCTAATTCTATATTATCTTTTTAGCAGGTTACTTTCATTTGTTGGCGTTTTCTTATTAAGTCCTTGGTAGATTGGAACAACTTACTTGTTGCTTGCCTTGTTGCATTACCCCCTACTTTTATTGCTGTTTCAAGTATTGTTGTCGTTATGGTTTGGTTTATTTCTTCCAAATCATCATCGTTTTGGCTTAAGGCGTCGAACTTGCTTAGGGCGATTTTGAATTCTTCGTTCGTCGCTCTGATTGCCTCTAGAGTTGTGTTTTTTCTAGTAAATAATTTAGTTCTTGTTTTCTTTAGGTTAAGTACAATCTTTGCCCTCACTAATCTGTGATCGCTATATTCTATTTTCCCCACTACTTCTGCGGTATGAATTATGCCTGCTTGTTCCCACATTATGAAGTCAATTTCATTCTTCGTTTCCACGTTAGAGATTTTCCACGTCCACTCCTAATCTTGTGTTTCTTAAAAAGCCCATTTATTATTCGGAGTCTGTTTCTTTCTGCAAATTGTACTAGCATTTCCCCACGGTTATTCCTGTTATTCCTACGGCCGACGCCGTAGTTGCCAATCGCCTGTTCTCCACTTCGTTTTGTTCCTACTTCTGCGTTGAAATCCCCCATGACTGTTGTGTATTCTGTCCGTACTCTCTTTATTGCAAATTCGATATCGTCGCAGAACTGCTCCACTTGTTCGTCGTCGTAGCTCGTTGTTGGCGAATATCCATGGATTATCTTAAGTTTACACCGCTTATTTAGTTTTATTACGACGCATGCTACCCTTTCGTTAATGCTGTAGAATTCATGTACGTTGCCAGCTATATCTTTGTGAATTAGGAACACAACGCCATATTCTGTCCTTTCGGGTAATTTTCTATAGCAGATGACATGTCCATTGTTTAAGGCTATGTAAACTTCACCTGCTCTCCTAACGCCAATGACATCCCAACTAACTCCCTCTAGTTCCTCGAGTAGTTCCGCTCATCTAGCTTCGCTGGAGAGGGACCTTGCATTGAACGTTCCAATGTTTAGTTTCCAGTGGCGGCCTATCCGGGTCCAGTGATTATTTCCACCCTCTGCTGCTTCACAAAACTCACCGCCGCCGTGGCAAGATGTTCTGCAGCTGCTGGACACTGAGGGCGAGGGTTTAATTGGAGACATTGTGTGGGAGGTGGTGGCCAAGTACTTCAACAGCGAGGCCAATACCTGTTCTGGTGTAGGAGTTCCAATAATAGTCCTAGCTTATTTAGGCCTGACTTCGTGTGTGATAACTTAGTTATGCGTGCTTCAATTAGCCCTGCCTGAGTACATGCATAACTAAGTTGTCCCTTAGTTGTGCATGCTTTAATCTCGGCCTTATTAGGGTAGGCTTCCTTACACACGACCTGGATCTATTAGCTTAATCAAGTTTTAAATGCGAAGCATTTCTTAGCGAACTTCGGCGAGTTTGAGCGTATCTATCTATCTATCTATCTATCTATCTATCTATCTATCTATCTATCTATCTATCTATCTATCTATCTATCTATCTATCTATCTATCTATCCGCCTACGATTTTGTGCTCTCCTGGCCGTTTCGTTAATCGGATGTTTACGAAAATTGGTATGCCACATCATGACTACATGACGAACATAAATGCCAGGTCATAACATGAAAATCATGATATGCATGTCATGAGCGGCATGAGTTACAAGCCAGGGTCTTAGGGCTCTCCTGGCCGTCTCGCTAATGGGATGTATGCGAAAATTGGTATGCCACAATATCACTGCATGACGACCATAAAATACATGTCTGACATGAAAATCATGACATAATAATGACATGCATGTCATGAATGACATGATTTACATGCTACGCGTTTCGTTAATGGGACGTATACGCAAATTGGCATGCCACAACATGACTGCATCACAAACAGAAATAACAGGTCATAACACGAAAATCATGACATGCATGTCATGAGTGACATGATTTACATGCGACGGTCTTGGTGCTCTCCTGGCCGTTTCGTTAATGGGATGTATACGAAAATTGGTATGCCATGACATGACTGCATGGCGAACATGACATACAGGTCACAACATGAAAATCATGATATGCATATCATGGGCGACATGATTTACATGCCACGCGTTTCGTTAACGGGATGTATACGAAAATTGGCATGCCACAAGATGGCTGCATCATGAACGTAAATGACAGGTCATAACATGAAAATCATGACATGCATGTCATGAGCAACATGATTTACATGCCACGGTTTGGTGCTCTCTTGGCCGTTTCGTTAGTGGGATGTGTAGGAAAATTGATATGCAACAATACGACTGCATGACGATCATAAGTGACAGGCCATAACATGAAAATCGTGACATGCATGTCATTAGTGGCATGATCTACATGCCACTCGTTTCCTTAAAGGGTGTATACCAAAATTGCTATGGCACAACACGAAAGCATGGCGAACGTAAATGACAGGTCATAACATTAGAATCATGACACGCGTTTCATGACCGGCATGATTTACATGCCATGGTCCTGGCGCTATACTGCCGTTTCGTTAATGGGATGTGTGGGCTCCGTCTACTGACCAGAGGGCGCTATGTAGCTCTCGTCGGACGGCTCAGTCGCACACGGTGGAAACCGAGGCGACAGCGACGCGCGCGTTTCTTCGCTGCTTTCCGGGCTTGCTGCGAACCACAAGAACGCTCGCGGCGTCGCCCTTTGGAACAGTTTGCCGCAGGTTTGGAGCGCGCGTCTCAAAGGAAATAAAACCAAAGAACGTGAGACGGGCGGTCGCTGCTGCTATAGAGTTGGAGACGCGCATCGCGTTCGCGTATTTCCCTTTCACAGTTGGTTGGTTGGTGCAAACTTTATTCAGTGTCCTGCAGAGGCCTTAGCCGATCGGGCCTTGGGTCTCCCACGAAGGGACGTCGAGACCTTGTCTCTTTGCCGCCTCGAGGGCCTGCTGGACGGCCCAGAGTTGGTCACCGATGCTGGGGCTGCACAGGGCAGAGGCCATCTTCGGCGGGAGGGTTTTTGAAGTAGCGCCTTGAGGGTTTTTGATACAATCCCATAGCATGTGCGTGATGGTTGCTGTTTGCGTTCGGCATGTTAAGCATTGGTCTGAGGTGTATAGTTCCGGGTATATTTGGTGGTAACGTGCTCTGCTGGGATATGTGTTCGTTTGTAATTGGCGGAAGGCTGCGGCTTGTACTCTACTCAGTTTGGGACTTGGTAGGGGATAGACGCGACGTCCTAGATAGTAGGCTTTGGTGATCTCGTTATAGCTAGTCAGTCGATCTTTGTTGGAGATGTAGAGACGGTTCTCGCCGGCACGGTTTGTAAGTTCGCGTGCCTTGGCGTTTGCCGTTTCATTGTGGTTACGGAGTGTTGCGTGGACTTCTCCCATATGTGCGGGGAACCATTGTATCCGGGATTGGTATTCTGCTGTTAGTAGCGTGGTGTTGCGCTTCAGTATCCGATAGGCCGTCTCAGATATCCAGCCTTTGGCAAAGTTTCTGATGGCTTGTCGCGAGTCGCTGAGGACTGTGGTGCATGACGGGTCCGTGAGAGCTAGTGCAATGGCCGCCTCCTCGGCCTCTTCGGCCTTTTCGCATGTGATGCTGGCAGAGACTCTGCACGATCCCGTGCAGTCCATTGCTACGATAGTAAATCGTGAGCCACCTATATATTCCGCTGCATCGACGAATCGTGTGCCTAATTCGTTCTTGTGTGCGTTGATAAGGGCCTTCGCTCTGGCCACCCTTCTGCCTTGATTGTGCTCGGGGTGCACGTTCCTTGGAATTGGTTCTATTCTTATTCTGCTCCTTATTTCTTCCGGGATGCTTGTGTTCTGCCCCTGCTGGATATGATATCGGATTTTCAGGTCTTCGAGGATTTGCCGGCCGGCCTTGCTACTCGATAGTCTCTCGAGCTGTGATGTGCGTTGTGCCTCTGCGATTTCCTTTAAGGTATTGTGCACTCCAAGGCGCAACAGGCGCTCAGTGCTGGTTGTTGTAGGAAGTCCGAGTGCTACTTTGTACGCGTTTCTTATGATGACATCAATTTTGTTTTCTTCCCCCTTATACCAGTTGTGGAATGACGCCACATATGCAATGTGGCATATAACAAATGAGTGAATGAGTCTAATGAGGTTATCTTCTTTGACTCCTCCTCTTTGGCTAGAGATTCTCTTTAAAAGTCGGATTGCGTTAGTCGTCTTGTGTTTGAGCTTGGCGATTGTCTCGCCGTTTACGCCGTTGTGTTCAATAATCATGCCGAGGATTCTGATTTTGGGTACGATTGGTATGACCGAACCGTTGTGTGTATGTATACTAATTTCTTCATAGGCTCTTTGGACGTCGTCGTTCTCGATCTTCTTAGGCGGTCTACCCTTGCGTGATGGTCTGTAAAGGAGGAGTTCAGACTTCCTTGGCGAGCATCTGAGACCTGTATCCTTAAGGTGTTCTTCGACCAAGTCCACAGCTAGCTGTAGCGTGCTCTCGACGTGGCCGTCGCTACCTTCGTTGACCCAAATCGTGATGTCATCCGCATAGATGGTATGCTTGATGTTCGATTCTTGCAGTTTTCTGGCTAAACCAATCATGACTAGGTTGAAGAGCATGGGTGAAATGACAGAGCCCTGTGGGGTACCAAAGCTACCCAATTCGCTCTCGTCTGATTGAAGGTCACCAGCTATCAGCACAGCCCTTCTCTGGGATAGGAAGTCCTTGACATAATTGTATGTGCGTTCTCCCATATCCAGCTCTGAAATTTGCTTCAGTATGGCCGAGTGTGCTATTGTGTCGAAGGCGCGTTGGAGGTCCAGGCCCAGTATTGCTTTGGTGCCCCTAGTTGTATTGTCCAGGATGTAGTGTTTCAGCTGTAGCATAGCATCTTGCGTGGACAAATGGGGGCGGAAACCTATAACAGACGCCGGGTATTTATCTGCACGCTCCAGATAGGTACGCCATCGATTGAGCAGGGCGTGCTCCATCGTCTTGCCCACGCATGATGTGAGTGAGATTGGTCGGAGGTTGTCGAGGCTTGGTGCCTTTCCTGGTTTGGGGATTAATATTATCTTGGCCGTTTTCCACGCCTGTGGGATTTGTCCTTTCTGCCAGCACTCGTTTATGAACTCCGTTAATTGTTCGATCGATCGGTCGTCTAGATTTTTCAGGGCGCGATTCGAGATCAGGTCCGGGCCTGGTGCTGATCTACTGTTAAGTCCGTGAAGCACTACCCTTATCTCCTCTACACTGAAGACTCTGTCGAGTTCGTCGTTGACGTTACCCTCGTACGGGCCATGTTGAACGGCTAAAGTACTAGGCAAGTATTTCGATTGCAACTGGTCTGTTATTGTCTTGATGCCGCATTTTTCTTTTCCTTTGTGTAGTAAGCGTGCTAGGCAGTCTCTTTGGTGTGATTTCGTCTTTGCTTCGTCTAGGAGGTGTTTGAGCAGTTGCCATGATTTACCGTTGTGCAGTTGACCGTCGACCTCATTGCACAGCTCATTCCATTGTTGTCTGCTGAGTGTATGACAGTGCTCCTTCGATGTTTCGATTGATATCGGCTATCTTCTTTCTTAGCTTTCTGCTAAGCCGTTGTTTCTTCCATCTGGCCAAGATAGAGTTTTTAGCTTCAATGAGATGAGCTAGGCGGCTATCCATCTGTGGCGTCTCGATATTCGTCACAATCGCTTTAGTTGAGGTTTTGATGTCATTTCGAAGGGTTCGCGTCCATGAGTCTATGTCGGTTATCTTGTCTGCGGTGGTCTGTTGCTGGGTATCGCGTGTTTTCCTGAAGGCTTCCCAGTCCGTCCATATAAACGTGCGACTGTTGCCTTGCCGGATGTCGTCAGTGGCTACCGTGATTTCTATTATCATGTGGTCGCTCCCCAAATCGGTTGAGGTGTTTCGCCACGTGATGCTTCCGGGTCGTGAATTAGATACGAAAGTGAGATCGGGGGTTGTGTCTCTGGTAGTGGAGTTACCGGTTCTGGTAGGGTTGGTTGGATCTGTTATCAGCGTAAGGTTCAGGTCCAGCGCGTCCTGGGCGAGTTGCCTCCCTTTGAACGAGCTGTAACCGTAACCCCATTGCTTCTCGGGGGCATTGAAGTCTCCACCTACGATAAGTGTGTTCGAACCCGCTATTTTGGTTGCCTTATGGAGTATTGCACGGAACCTCTGGCGTTGATTCGAAGGGCTGCTGTAGACATTTAGTATGAAAAGACTGCTTCTCCGTTTTTTGGTGGGAATTATTTCAATTAGTGTATGTTCCGTTTGTGCAAGATGAGTGTCGTGCTCTATGATTGTAAGCTGCTTCTTGACCAGTGTATGTAATCCTCTACCGCCTGCATGGTTACTGAAAGATTGATAGCCTGGTAGCGTAATCTCTTTGGAGAGCGTTTCCTGGAGGATGAGAATATCAGGTTTGTGTATGGTGTGTCTAATGTATTGCTGCAAGACTGCCTTCTTATGCTTGAAGCCGCGGCAGTTCCATTGCCAAATCACAAGTCCCCTATTGTCACTGGCCATGATGGACTGAGTGAGAGTACGGCCATGTGGTTGGTTACCCGGATGGTTGTTATCGGCGGTTGGCGGTAGGGGCGTTGGCTGTGGAAATATATGATGGCTCTTCGTCGTTTGCACATTGCTTTCCAGGGTAGAGACTCTTCTGGAGAGGCTTGACATCTCGTTAGCTAGTGCCGAGACCATGTTGTGAAGAGCCTCTAGTGAGGACTGCATTGTGTTTTTAAAGTCCAGCACAGTAGTTTTTATCACTTGGATTTCTTCCCTAACTGATGCGTTGATTTCTGACCTGGTGGAGTCGTCTATCTTTTTCTCGTTGGAGGTTGCTTTTTGAAGTGCTCGTTTCTTCGGAGTTGGGGAATCTGATTCAGTTGTCTTCACGGGTACGGGTGTAGGTTGTGTGTACTGTTTGTCTTTGTGCTTAGCTTCTAATTCTGCGATTTTTTGTGTCGATTGTTGTAAAGCTAACCGTAGTTCGTTGTTCTCTTTCTCGAGACGCTCAAATCTCTTAAGTATGCTAAGGGGTATATCATGGTCTAACGATATTGGCGCTAGATCCTTTTCCCTCCGCGGCATGCCCCGTGCAGTGTCTGCCCAGCTTACCTTCTCGCTAGGAGTCGCTGCCCTGGTCCTCGATCTGGATCTTGATGAGGCCCTGCTCCGGTTGGTCTGTGACTTGGACCTGGAACGACTCCGTGAAGCCGGTCCCGTTGATGTGGTCGAGAGAAGCGGTGGGAAGTCTTGTGCCGGAGGTTGAATGTCCGCGCGTTGGCTTTCCCATCTTCGCCGTCTTACTAGATATGGGGCCTTGAATCTTGCTTTACACGTCTTGTCGGCTGTTTGATGTTCGCCGCCACACAGGTTGCATTTTGGTTGGCATTGATGATCTTGGTTTGGGTTGCGGGCTCCGCAACCGCGGCATATGCGGTTGGTGGGATTTGGGCATACGTCCATGCGGTGTCCCAGTCGACCGCATTGGTGGCAAATGTCAATCTGTTTCTTGTATAGAGTGCAAGGCATTAGTGCAAGGTCGTAGAATACCGTTCTTGGGACTTTCATGCCATCGAAAGTGATAATGACCGCCGTAGTGTTGCCGAGACGTCTGGCAGCCAGGGCTAGCGGGTTGCGTGGGTTTACGATGGCCATCTCGATGGTCTTGTTGTCGTATTCGAGGGGGATGCCCCGTATCACCCCCTTGGATGTTTGGTCCGGCGCCGAGACGTAGGTGTTGACATCGTAGCGCTTGTTGTTTATGACAAGTTGCTTGATCTGCTTGTATCGCTCCGTGTGCTCTGTCGATGGAGAGCTAGCCACCACGATGTTTTGCTGCGCATTCGGGCTCAGGATATCCTCCTTGGCGTCTTCTCTCTTGATTCCAGAAGCAGCGAGGATAGCTGACGCTAGTAGTGGGGTTGGTGTCTGGGCGATGTTGAGTCCTCCTTGTGGTCGAATGATCACTTTCTCGTGTTCCTTGGGGAGCCTAGGCATGCGCCCTGCCTTGATTACTGAGCCTTTTATCCGTTGAGGCTTCATGCCTTGGTGATTTTGCTGCGAGGTTAGGTTGGCGGCATTGTTGTTAAGCAGGAACTGCTCCTGTCTTCGCCTTTGTTGCCGGGATCTAACTACCTTCCAGTCCGAGTCATCAGTTGCACTCTCCGACGGGGCGTCCTCTCCCATCGTTTGCTCTTGATCAGTCATATTCGAAGGTGCTGAGAGGCCGCGGTGGCGGCTTGGCACACTCCGGCAGCGCGCTGCTGCGGCGTAGCTAGGCCTCGCGTCTTGCAGGAACGCCTAGTATCAGCGCGGCCGTGGCGTGGTCGGTGGGTAAAAAGTCCGATTTTAAGAAAAATATGGGTCGCCCACCTTGAAATCGGGTGTCCTTCGTATCCTTGTAAGGTCGCGGAACTTCACCTATGCTTTCCTGGGCTTCATTGTCTGTTTGCTCATTAACTTGTTTCTAACAAATAAAGAACGAGCCCCTGACCCCTTCCCTTTCGTTATTTCATAGCTTGGGCCTCGTTACGGCAGACTTGGTGCCTTAGGTAGCATGCGAGGGCTTATTGGGCAGCAACCATCTCATCTAAGTCATCTAAGTTCACGTTCTACGTGACGCCTCCTGGCAAGAAAGTGTGCTCCACACACGCCGCCTTGGCCATGAGTGGCGCTGCCTAACACTCCCAGGATAATAAGTACATAAATACACAATAAAGTGGACGGGGGACGAGCGCCTTCGTAGCTCAGTTGGTAGAGCATCGGACGCGACATCCGAAGGTCGTGGGTTTGGTTTCCACCGAAGGCAAGGTTTGTCTTTTCGTCCACTTTAATTCCATTCTACTTTCTTCACAATTACAATACCACAAGTAACTTCCCCTATGCTTTCCTAGGCTTCATTGTCTGTTTGCTCATTAAGTTGTTTCTAACAAATAAAGAACGACCCCCTGACCCCTTCCCTTTCGTGATGTGATATACTCGTCATATAGGTAACAACGACACTGCGATGCCGCATAGTTTTCGGCAACTCACACATTGCACAGCCTTCGGCATCGGCACATATATTGGACGGCCGGCTTAAAGAGCCCCGCTCTTAAATCAAGGAAGGACCACCGTCTGCCGTTACTTGCGATTGAAATGTAAATATAACAAGCACACAGACACTCGGGTGCAACTTACCAACCGTTTGAAGGGTATCGAACCCGCAACCACGAGGTTCCAAGCAAACACACTACCACTAGGCTGGCGGTTCGTCCCGGGCGGTATATCGAGTAAATAAACATACAGCACCTGGAGTTATAATGAAGGTGTTTGTGTTACGTGAATTGCACCTAGAATGTGTGATAAGCACTATTATAGCAATACATAAGTTCTGCTACCACTCAGTTCGCTAGAGTGCAACTTTGCCAGATTCCGTATAGAATGCCTCAACGAGCTACGCTTCTTTCTTTTTCGCCTCTGTGCTGTGCATCAGTTGTTAGTCGGCGTTCGTGTTGTTCACTGCTCTCCTTGTGTCCGTGTCTTGCACGCCTCTTCTTTTGACCATGGACTGTTACCAACTCGCTCAACTTTCTGTCCTTTTGACGCTTATGATTACTCATGAACGCGCCGTATAGTGCATTTTCCTCGACAAAGCAGACATCTGTGCTTTGAAATAGCGTAAGCACCAAGGTTACATCGTACCATGAGCGACTATTCACTCGCCACGGTGCTGTCGACGTTTCTGGCTAGCCCATGTTAAGCATAATCTTAAGTGCGTACTCATGCGCTTTGCACAAAGATCTTTATCCTACTTGCAACACTTCCCTCAATGCAGAACCACTCGTAATAATCCGTTTTCTCGCTGACGGCTTCGCATGACGCGGATTCTCACAGTGCGTGGGATCTCCATTTTTATTTTCTCTGCAGATATTCAACTGCATATATTGGGAATTAAGTGTTCGGAGTTCATACCCAAAATATTTTTTGTTGGGCTCAGAATAGCAACGAAAAGAATGATGAAATCGTGTGAGACCTTCAAGAGCATAAAATCAGCGACTCCTTCATGCCTGCATAACTACGTTTCAACAATTTGTAACGCGCAAGAAGAACTTGTCGTAACGGAAATAAACAAAGCCTATTGCGTGACTCATCTGTGCAAATTCTCTCTGGTTGCTGCCGCCATGGCATTGGGCGAAGCTTATGTTTATTCGCAGGTTGTAACCCGCTATAGTAGCAGCCGCCGACGCCAGAAAGCTGAGGTGCTCGCTGCCGAAGGAGGATGGTCTGTAATTGTACTTACATGCTTCTTTGCAATTGTTCGCCTCAACACATCATACAGTAGAAAGAACCGCATAGAGGAACTCTTGTTATTCTAAAAATATAGATTCTTCAAATCACGCAATGTCTTAAATATTTTTAGCACGGCCTAAGTTGTAGAAAGTTCTAAAGTTCGACATTTTTCCCGCAAACTAAGTAAACTCGAGGACGGAAAATAAATAGCACCCCAGTAGTCACGTAAACGCAGCGCTATCAAAAAAATTTTAAGAATAAACATGAACAGGATGTGTGAAAAAAAAATCTCGATATTCACTTTTTTGACAGAAAAGCCCCAGAGTCAAGTTAAAGTAAGTGACGTTGGTAGCGGGGCTAAAGACATGCATTGAAAAAAAAATGTATCCGCTCAACATGTGCAAGGTTACAAAGCGGTATTGTTTTTCAGGCGCGAGAAATAATTTTTTTTCTTTGGATATATGTCACTGCGCCGGTATTTCTACGACACGAGCTGCTTTGAGCGATCAATGGTGATTGGCAAATCGAACCCACTTACCTGAGAAGCACACGGCAGACTTGACATCATCTTCAATGCAGACAAAACGAATAGCGTGATCATCATTTTATTGCTAACAGACGCAGTCTGCACGCAATGTGGCTAGATATAGAGTCTGCCATGCTCAAGATGCGCCTTCCAGTCACTGCGAATGCATGATCACGACATTTTACTTTTGCCGAGGAGATCCCCGAGCGTAAGTGAAACGTACATTGTGTACAATCTGCTATACAAACATTCACTCACGCGTAGTCTATGAGCACATAGATAGAGCGCTCATATTACTCAAGCAACGCATCGTTAAAAACTGACGAATTGTTAGTCACTTGAACTAATTTATAATAATGCCGCGCGTTTCGCTTACGGCAACTATAGCCGAACGTCAAGCGTAACTTTCATGAAAAACTACTTACTACTTCGCTTTCATCTTGACGTAAGTATTTTCACCTTGCTTTATTCCGTAACATATTGTCACGAGTTCTTGTGGCATTTTCACAATTCCTACCTGCGGGATAACATTATGTCATCTCCTAACTTACATTTCAGCTCGCATTGATCATAGCCATAAGGAATTGGAATGATACAGTGCCATACCAGAAGCTTTCACGAATCATTTAGTCCCGCGACCTGTCAGGGATGGAACCACCTTCCCAGCGTGGTTGCCGCTATCAGACATCATCATTTCCGGACTTACTTAACCATTCAGTGTTTGTGGTATTCTGGCGTACACGCCAAACTGGTGTAGTGTAGCCTGGTGTACACACCTCGTGGTGTGGTGTATTCTGGCGTCTTCGGCATCCTGGTGTGATGTGCTCTGACGAACACGCCACCTTGGTGTGATGGGTAATGCAGCGCGTTCGCTTTGTATGTAAGTACAAAACACATCAGTTGGATATGGTGTTGTCGCATAAAAAGTCAGGTGAATAAAATATCCGATTGGACATCAAAAGCACCAAGTTACTCTTTATGCCTGGAAAATATTGTTGCGGTCTGTTTTTCATATTATTCTATTGTGTTTTTATTATTACTCATAATCATTGTTATCTCGTTCAAATACCCATGTTATAAAGGCGTTCTCTGAAATAGTACCAATATGTTTCGCATCTATTTGTTTTGACACATGGACAAAATCGTTAATTATATTGAAAGCTAGCTAGGTTGCTGTAAAAGCTCCCCGCGTTCAACTTTGGTATTATTATTATTATTATTATTATTATTATTATTATTATTATTATTATTATTATTGTTGTTGTTGTTGTTGTTGTTGTTGTTGTTGTTGTTGTTGTTCAAGATTCACTGATTGCGAATCAGCATGGGTTTCTCGCTGGCCGCTCGATTAGCTGTCACTAAATCTTGCCAGTTTCATGATGCGTCTCCACGCCTATATCGCAGAGGACAGGTTGACGCTATTTACTGTGACCTTAGCAAAGCTTTTGACGTTGTCAGCCATTCGCTGCTTGTGGATAAACTTGCGCACTTCGATGTTGATTCTTCAATTGTGAATCTGCATAGCTATCTTCTTGATAGATCATGTTATGTTGCCGTAAATGGTCAAACGTCTTCTTTGTACAAAGCTACTAGTGGGGTTCCTCAAGGGCCGGTATTGGGCCCACTCCTCTTTTTAATTTATGTTAATGATGTTTCTTCTGTCATTCGGAATTCTTTCCTTTTGTATGCCGATGACATAAAGATATTTAAGGAAATTCATTCAGTCGTCGCTTGTCGCTTGCTGCAATCCGATTTGTGTTCTTTTTCAGAATGGTGTAGGAGCCATAACTTCTCCCTAAATATTTCAAAAACCAAGGTAATGAGTTTCACTCGAAAAACATCTAGTGTGCCATTTTTATATTTTGTCAATTCTGTGTCGTTGTGTAAGGTTTGTAAGATCAGTGATCTAGGTGTTCTTTTTGATAGCACATTACACTTTTCTGCTCCCGCTAAGCGTGTTGCTTTGCGCGGTCTTCGCACCCTAGGCTGTGGTTGCAGAATGTCTAGAGAATTCCGTTCTCCTATGCCCTTCCGTAAATTGTACACCGCGATATGTCTTCCTCAATTTGAGTATGCATCCGCGATCTGGAATGGCATTTCTAATTCCAGCAACAACGCCATTGAGCGAGTCCAGAAAAAATTCCTGAACATCTATAACCATAGTTTCGCTAGAAATGGCCCTGATTCTTGCATTGGCACTGTTGGATCACTGTCACTGCCATCACTACACTGCTGGAGAAAACACGCTGATCTGTTCTTTGTTTTCAAGCTTGTGCATGGTATCGCACCCTGTCCTGTACTGCTCAACTGTCTTAATTTCCGAATTCCACGTAAGCTTACCAGAGAGAATAGACCTTTTCACGTAACCCCCTGCCTCTGTGAACATTCGCCCGTTGACCCAGGATACAACGTATTTGCTTACTTTTCAGATCTCGATTTTTTTCACAGCCCCCAGTCGCTGTTCTGATCCGAGCTTTGCACTGTACTAACATAGTGTCGTACACTGTTGACATCTTTTTCTTGTTTTGCCCGCGCATAGTTGTATATGTGCAATTTTATAACGCTTTCTACCCCTGAAATTTTATTATGAATGTTGGCCTTTGTTGTTTTTTTAGTATTTTAACGCGATAGCGTAAGAGAGCTCGTTCCGCAGAAATACCGCCGTCGGTGTCGGCGTCTCCACGCGTCTCGCCGTGAGCGAAAAATAACAGCTCCAAAAATGGACAACTACGTCCATCTAGCGGAAGACATATCAAGCAATGTCTCGACTACCATGACCTCCGGAACGTCGAACGCGCCCGCCATATCGAAGGCCATGCGACTACAGCAGAGCCTATATGCGGTCTCGTCGGATGCTCTGCATCCACTTTTTTAGCATTTCATTCTCACGACACCATTAAAGAAGTGAAGAACTGCAACTGCCATTTCACCGACCATAAGGCGATGCTTGTTGCGGTTGGCCGGAAGAGGTCTCCAGAAGAACAAATCGAACAGCTGCCAGATAGTTAACGCACGAAGAAAAGAGAGAATCCTGTAGTACGTTGTGTGGCCGTGTTGTAGGCAAATGTTACGAACGGCAGGATTGCGTCCCAGTTTGTTTGGTCTGGACTGATATACATCGCAAGCATGTCCAAGAGCGTACGGTGAAAGCGCTCCGTTAAGCCGTTGGTCTGCGGGTGGTAGCTCGATGTGGTCTTATGAACTGTGTCCGTGGCTCGGAGAACTTCGGCAAGAACAGACGCGAGAAAGACTTTGCCACGGTCGCTGAGCAGAACGCGGGGAGCGCCATGGCACAGAAAGATGCTGCGTAAAAAGAAATCGGCGACTTCGGTGGCTGTGGCGGATTGCAGACACGCTGTCTCGGCGTACCGTGTAAGATGGTCAACGGCCGTCACAATCCAGTGGTTGCCGGTAGAGGTCTTCGGAAGAGGGCCGTACAGGTATATGCCAACGACTTCGAAAGGTGAAGCAGGACAAGGAAGAGGCTGCAAAAGGCCTGGAGGAGCAGTTGTAGGTCGCTTGCGACTCTGACAAGGGACGCATGATGCAACGTGCTTGGCAACGGATGATGACAGGCCAGGCCAGGGGCAGCGACTTCGTATTCTGCCATAGGTCTTGGGGTAGCCTAGATGACCTGATGACCTGCTGTCGGGTGATCATGAAACGCCTCGAGTACGTCACGTTGCAGAAAACGTGGTATGATGGGGAGCCATTTGTTGCCATCGACGTGGCAGATGTAGCGATGTAAAATTCCATTGTGAAGTTGGAATTGCGCAAGTTGTCGACGAAGCCGAGCGTTAGGAGGTGGAGAACAACCTTTCATGCGTTTTAGAATAGTTATGCAGTATGGGTCGGCACTTTGGTGGGCAACAAGAACAGATGAGCTTTCGGGTTTAAGCCAGTCGAGCGTCGAGATAGGTAAACCCGATGATGAAGACTCGTTGTGTATGTTGGAACAGAGAGACGACGGTGGTTCATCACTGTTTTCCAGAGGGTAGCGAGATAGAGCATCCGCGTCCTTGTGCTTCTTTCCGGACCTGTAGGTGACCTCGAAATCATACTCTTGTAAACGAAGGACCCAGCGACCAAGGCGAGCCGATCAGTTCTTGAGCGATGAAAGCCATCACAAAGCGTTATGTTCGGTAACGACTGTAAAGTGGCGGCCGTGGAGATACGGACGAAATTTTTGCACTGCCCAAACAACAGCCAGGCACTCCAGTTCGGTTATAGTGTAATTCTCCGCCGAGGTGGTGAGAGTGCGGCTAGCGTAAGCGACGACTCGTTCGCGAGAGCTGTGATCACGTTGGAGAAGAACAGCACCGAGACCATGAGTGCTGGCATCAGTGTGAAGAATAGTGGGCGCGGTCTGATCAAAGTGGCACAATACCGGGTCGGAAGTCAGGGCATGCTTCAAAGCCACGAAAGCGCTTTCACATTTGTCGGACCAAACGAAAGCTGCGTCATTCGCGAGGAGGTGATCGAGCGGAGAAGCAAGCACGGCGAAGTTGCGTATGAAGCGCCGGAAGTAGCGCAAGCCCGAGAAAGCTGCGCAGGTCCTTTTGGCACAAAGGACGGGGAAACTTGAGCACGGCCGCTAGTTTCTCGGGGTCCGGCTGAATTCCGTCTTTGCTGACTAATTGTCCAAGAATTTTGATGTTCTTGCTCGCGAAAGTGCATTTCACTGTGTTGAGCTGTAGGCCAGCCTTTGCGAGACAGACGAGGACTTCATCGAGCCGTTCGAGGTGTTGTGAAAACGTGGTTGAAAATACGACAATGTCATCTAGATAACAGAGACAAGTCTTCCATTTCAACCCACGCAAGACGTTATCTATCATGCGCTCGAGTGTAGCAGGTGCATTACAGAGCCCAAAAGGCATCACATTAAACTCGCAAAGCCCATCTGGGGTGGGGAAAGCAGTTTTCTCTTTGTCAGATTCGCGGATCGGTATTTGCCAGTAGCCTGACCTAAGATCTAGATTCGAAAAGTATTCGGCGCCGTGTAACGAGTCCAGTGCGTCGTCAATCCGTGGAAGAGGGTAAACGTCTTTGCGCGTGATTTTGTTCAACGCACGGTAGTCCACACAAAAACGCACTGAACCGTCTTTCTTTTGCACCGAAACAACCGGGGAGGACCAAGGGCTGGAGGAAGGGCGTATGACATTTCTCCGAAGCATGTCTGTCACATTTTCTTCGATTATTTTCCTCTCCTTATGAGACACGCGATATGGCCGGCGATGAACAACGCAGGAGCCGTCAGTCTCTATACGGTGAATTGCCGTGGTAGTCATACCGAGTGCCGGTGAATTGACGTCGAATAAGGAATGGTGTTTGCTTAACAGGGACAGAAGATCTTGTCTCTGGGCAGGTGTCAGGTCGGCGCTTATGTTGGCCGAGAATGGTGTTGGAGAGGCAATGAACGGCGGCGTTTTGGACTCGGACGGTACAGGCGAAAGGGCAACAATTCCAATAGGATGGGCCTCAACAATACAAGTGATACTCGACCCACGGGGTAGTGATACTCGACCCACGGGGTAGCATTAGAGGTTCGGGAGTCTGGTTTATGGCGCTAACGAGAGCAGACCCCGCAGAGAAGCGAATGAGGCCAGGGTTAATCACAATCCCTCGAGAAAGAGTACCCCCGTAAGGTAAAATAAACACATCACCATCCATAATGGTGCTGGAGTGAACGCGTATAATTTGTTCTCCAGCTGGCCAAAGTACGTAATCGGAAGAGGCAACAAGGCGAATTCGTTCTTCATGGTTCGTAAGGGAAGGGCCAGTGGTATCCATTTGTATGAGGCCCTGACGGCAGGAAATAGACGCGGAGGCTGACGATAAAAAATCCCATCCCAAAATGAGTTCGTGCGTACACTCGGGAAATACTGCAAACACTATGTGGTGACGTATTGCACCTATCACGACACGAACCGCACACTGGGCGCCCGCATGAACGACCACGTTGGTAGCACCACGTAGAGGAGGGCCACTGTATGGCGTGGTCACTTTACGCAGGCGGGAACAAAAGTCTCCACGAATAATAGAAATTGCAGCGCGGGTATCCACGAGAGCTTCCACGTCTATGCCTTCTGCGCACACTAACAGATTCGACGGTCGGTCTGGAGGAATTTCAGGCTGTCCAGTGAATGCAGTTTCCCCTCCTAAAACTGCACTGGGGAGTTTTCCGAGCGGGAGTTGGCGATGTTGGAGGCGGGCCTGAGAGGACACTGAGCGACGACGCGGAGATAGTGATCGGCGGCGAGAGTCTCGAGTATTGGTGGGCATAGCGGCAGGGTAAGGAAGCGAAGGTGACCGGTGGACGTCCGCTGGTATCACCCTGCGGGACGTGTGCTGGTGCGCTCTTCCGGAATATAGCCGCGTTGCTCATCAGATTGACGTCGTCAGTAAAAACGAGAGATGTGTCCTCGATAACCACAGTAAAAACAAATCGGTCGAGCAGGGCGACGACCAGCGTAGTAAGGCTGCGGACGCATCGTTGGTGACAACGAAGCCACAGGGACTTGAGCTGCAGGGCCGCGGGAGTGCATGGAGCGAGCGCCGCTATATCAGCATAAGTTGGCACTTGGCGAGCGCAGGAACTGTCGGGGCACGTCGGACGCGACGCGGATGCAATCTCTCTCTTAATGATGTCGCGTAATGTATTCGAAGAAGGGGGGACACTGGCGGCCGTAGGACAGGATGAACATTGCGCGTGAAGCTCCTCACGAACGATATCGCGTATCAGTGTACGCAAGTCGGTGGTCGATGGAAAACGAATGTCAGAAGTATCTGTGGATAGCCTGAGGGATTGCAGTTCCTGAAGTTGCTGGCAAATGGCGATCACCTCCTGAATTGTTGCTGGATTTTGCGTAGCGAGGGCATTGAAGGCGATGGTGTTTATGCCTTTAATAACGTCGCGTATTTGGTCTGTCTGGGACATCGTGGCGTTAACACGCTTGCACAAGGCAAGGACATCCTCAATGTACGAGGTGTACGATTCGCCAAGAGATTGGATACGCTCACCGAGCTTCTTCTTCGCGACCTCAGCGCGAACAGACGGAGCACAGAAAATTTGACGGATATGTTCTGTGAATGTCGCCCAGTCAGGAATGTCGGGCTCGTGGTTCCAAAACCAGGTTTTGGCGACATCGGAGCGGTAGAAGAGGATGTTGCTAAGCTTTTGTGAAGTGTCCCACCTGTTGAAGTTGCTGACCAGGTTGTAGTTTTTAAGCCAGTCTTCGACGTCATTGCCTCGTAAGCCGGCGAAGACCGGAGGGTCGCGTTGGCGGGTGTTGATGGCCATCAAGGTTTGCGCAGGCTGTAGTGCAGCGGCGGCGTTGAGCTCGCCTGGATTCGGTGGAACTTGCATTGTAGGAGGTAGTAGGCGGCGGCCCGAGCGAAGCTCCAGTGAAAAAACTTGCGAGAGGTCTTCGAGGACGAGAAGCACCTTCCACCACTTGTGAGGTACCACTTTTATTCCAGCCGAGCGCGAGCTACAGCGGGCAAAAACGAAGCGGGAAGCTGATGATGATATGTACAGACGAAGAAAAGGGACCGTTGGTTGCGCTCACAATATATATATATATAATATATATATATATATATATATATATATATATATATATATATATATATATATTGTGAAGCTGTGACGATGACGCCGTTTTATTAAGCTTTGAGGCTACAGATGACGGTTCGCACCCCAAGCACAGATTGAGCTCTAGATGACAACCCACAGCCGAGAATGATGACGAAACCAAGGTGATGATGATTATGTACAGATGAAGTAGAAGAGGCTAATGAATGCCCACACTAATTTCCCGCGCGCAAGAGCGGCCATCCTGGCCGCAGCTCAAGGGGACGGAGAGCGCCGGGTGAAAGGTTTCATACGAGAAACGTGGACCACTTCGGTAGCACGGCAGCGGCGGTCAGTTGGGACGACAACAGGTGTCACGCGGTAGTTGACGGGGGAGGTCTGTGCCAAGACGGTGTAGGGGCCGATGAAGCGAAACTGAAACTTCTCACATAAGCCAGGGGTGCGAACTGGTGTCCAGAGCAGCACCTCATCGCCAGGGCGGAAGGAGACGACGCGGCGATGTGCATCATAGTGCTCCTTGCGATCCCGTTGCCTAGCGTCGGTATTCATGCGGGCGAGCTCGCGACAACGGAGGAGACGGGACAGATATTCTTCAAGAGTCGATGAAGGCTCTTTGATAGGAGCCGCGAAGAAAGAGACGTCAAGAAAGTAAGAGGGCGAGCGGCCATAGACAAGGTAGAACGGCGAGTACCCGGTTGTGCGTTGTACCGCAGTATTATATGCGAAAGTTACAAATGGCAAAATGGTGTCCCAGTTTGTGTGGTCAGGTTGAATGTACATGGCGATCATGTCGGAGAGCGTGCGGTGAAATCGCTCGGTTAAGCCGTTGGTTTGCGGGTGATAGCTGGAGGTTGTCTTGTGGATGGTTCCGGAGGCACTGAGCACTTCTTCTACAAGTTGCGAGAGGAATGCTTTTCCGCGGTCGCTCAGGATGACGCGAGGAGCACCGTGACGGAGTATTAAAGCTCGAAGTATGAATTCAGCGACTTCAGAAGCTGACGCTGAACGCACACAGGCGGTCTCGGCGTAGCGTGTCAAATGGTCCACTGCCGTCACAATCCATCGATTACCGCTAGACGTCAGAGGAAGGGGGCCGTACAGGTCAACGCCGACTACGTCGAATGGTTCTGACGGACATGGGACCGGTTGCAGCTGTCCGCTTGGCAGTGTTGTAGGGAGCTTTCGACGCTGACAACGGGCGCAAGAAGAGACATACCTCGCTACACTGGCAGACATGCCTGGCCAATAGAAGCGAGCTTTGATGCGGTCATAGGTTTTCTGAACACCAAGATGGCCAGAAGTCATGTCATCGTGAGAAGCCTGAAGGACTTGAGGCCGAAGAGAGCGAGGCAGGACAGGCACCCAGCGTTGGCCGTCGGAGTGGTATACATGGCGGTATAGGACGTGGTCTGCGATCTTAAACCGTGTCAGCTGTCGACGACTGCGGGCGTTAGGTGGGCGCGAAGTTCCTTGAAGGCGGGCTATGATGCGCTGGCAATAAGGGTCTGCAAGCTGATGCGATAGGAATGATGGGTTGTCATGCGGCAGTACTTGGTCCACAGTAGCTAAGGACGTAGCGTACGAGGAGGGACTTTGCCAGAGCTTGTCACATAAGGTGGTTGAAGGTCCATTGCCCTGTGACGCAGGAAGCGGACATCGAGAAAGGGCGTCTGCATCCTGGTGTTTTTTACCGCTCTTGTAGGTGATGGTAAAGTCATACTCTTGGAGACGTAGAATCCACCGACCAAGGCGCCCGGACAGGTTCTTCAACGTCGAAAGCCAGCATAAGGCGTGATGGTCCGTCACGATAGTGAAATGTCGGCCGTGAAGGTAAGGTCGGAATTTCTGCACGGACCATACGACGGCTAGACATTCTTGTTCAGTAATCGTGTAGTTCTTCTCGGCATTTGTAAGAACGCGGCTTACGTACCCAACGACTCTTTCACGTGAGGAATGGTCTCGCTGTAGGAGAATGCCACCGATGCCGTGACCACTGGCGTCCGTATGCAGGAAAGTAGGTGCGGTTTCGTCAAAATGGCAAAGTACGGGTTCAGAGGTTAGAGCGCGCTTGAGATAGTCAAAAGCTGATTCGCATTCGGCAGACCACACAAAGGGAACATGATTTCTGAGGAGTTTGTGTAAAGGGGAAGCTATGGTGGCGAAGTCGCGTATGAATCGGCGAAAATAGGAAGCGAGTCCTAAGAAACTGCGGAGATCTTTAGCTTTCTCGGGACGAGGAAAGTGCAGAACGGCGGAAACCTTGTCAGGGTCGGGGCGAATGCCGTCCTTGCTTACAATGTGGCCTAACACCTTGATTTTCTTGCTTGCAAAATGGCATTTCTTGGTGTTTAGCTGAAGTCCAGCACTGGCAAGGCACGTGAGAACTTCGTCCAGACGGTGCAGATGCTGAGGGAAGCTTGACGAAAAAATAACGATATCATCTAGATAGCATAAGCAAGTCTTCCACTTCAGGCCACGGAGAACAGTGTCCATCATGCGCTCGAAGGTTGCGGGTGCATTGCACAGGCCGAACGGCATTACATTGAACTCGTAGAGTCCGTCGGGTGTTGAAAACGCCGTCTTCTCTTTATCGTCCTCATGCATAGGTATTTGCCAGTACCCGGAACGCAGGTCGAGAGTCGAGAAGTACTCGGCACCCTGCAGGGTATCCAAGGCATCGTCTATGCGCGGCATAGGGTACACATCTTTGCGCGTGATCTTGTTGAGTGCCCGGTAGTCTACGCAAAACCGCACAGAGCCGTCCTTTTTTCGAACGAGAACAACGGGGGATGACCAAGGGCTCGAGGATGGTCGTATTATATCCCGTTGTAACATATCGGCGACGTTTTCTTCAATCACTTTGCGCTCAGCAGACGACACGCGATATGGCCGACGGCGCACGATGGAAGTGCCTTCTGTCTCGATTCTATGCGTTGTAATGGATGTCTTTCCCAACGAAGTGGAATGCGCGTCGAACATATCTTCATGCTTCTTCAGCAAAGCCAGCAATTCTTGTGATTGTGAAGGTGTCAAGTCGGAACTGATTGTAGATGAAAGAGCAGAAAGGGACTCAGAACTCAGAGCAGATGACGCCCCAGAGGATGTTGATTTAAAGGAAAGCAGTGATATAGCTTGCGATTCAAGGACGCGCGCCAGTGTAGTGCCTTTAGCGACGAGAATTTTTTCGGGAGTCGTGTTCGTCACGTAGAGATGTGCACGGCCACTATGAAACCGAACCAGCCCTGATGCAAAGGCTATCCCTCTTGCGAGACAGCGGACAGATGGTAAAACCAGCACGTCACCCTGGTCAATCACATCAGACGTTATGGTCACAATTTTCTGATGGCGAGGTGGCAGCTCAGTGTCGTGCGCAGCAACAAAATGAAGAGGTGCGTCATCGGCGTGGAGTGAGTAGTTGGTGTCGGTCAAGTGGATAGCGCGTTGCCGGCAGCAGATTGAAGCGGACGCCGTGGAAAGAAAATCCCATCCCAAGATGAGCTGGTGCGGACACGAACTTAGCACGGCGAATGGTATGCAATGTAGAAGGCCATCAATGAAAACACGGGCGGTACACATAGCCATAGGGCGAATAGCGGATCCTTGAGCAGCAAGTAATGTAGGTCCGTTATATGGAGTGGTAACTTTTCGCAGACGCCAACACAAGTCACGATGAATTACCGATACGCTAGCACCAGTGTCTATCAAAGCTTCTACTAACACACCCTCTACGGAAACCAATATCATGTTACATGGACGCGCTGGAGGAATTTCTGTCCCATCGTCGGATGCAGGCTTTTCCTCCGGAAGCTGCATAAGTTAGTTTTCCGGACGGCGATCAGAGAAGGGGGAAGCAGGGCGCAGCGGAGACGTAGAGCGGCGAAGTGGCGATGGGGAGCGGCGCCTCGCCGGACGGTAGGCACCAGCATTCGCGGACTCTGCAGGTGGTGATGGAGAACGACGTCGAGGAGGAGAATACGGACGGCGTTGGAAAGTAGGTCCGGCGGAATAGTCATCTCGTTCGTAGACGTCGTAACCGCGGCGCTCGTTTTGCTGGCGCTTGCGGCAAAACCGCGCGATGTGACCACGATATCCGCAGTAGTAGCATGTAGGACGCGGCGGGCGCCACTGCTGATAACTGGGCTGAATGGATCCACCGACAGTCATAGAAGCCATGTGGACCGGTGTTGGTTGAGGAGGCATCGATGGAACTACGGCCGGCGAACTTGCGGCTACTTTCGCGTATGTTGGCGGGGGATATGTTGTTGGACGGTCCACACAAACAGCACCAGTCATGGACGCCAACTCTTCCTTGACAACGTCTCGCAAAGAGTCACCGGAAGCAGCCAGGGGCGGTGAAGCTGGTAAGAAGCCAAGCGTCTGGAGCTCTTCCCGTATGATGGTACGGATCATCGCGCGCAATGAGGAATCGGTGGTAGCGATGTTTTCTACGGTGTCCGGTTGCAAGCGGACCGACTCGAGTTCATCAAGGCGCTGGCAAGTGGAAACTACATCGGCAACGGTTTCGGGGTTCTTGATGGCCAGGGCGTTGAAGGCGATACTCCCGATGCCTTTGAGAATGTGCCGAACCCTGTCGGATTCGGTCATGGCTGAGTTCGCTCGACGACAAAGGGCAAGGACGTCTTCTATGTAGGAAGTGTATGATTCGCCGTGTTGTTGTTTACGGGAATCGAGTGTCTTCTTTGCGAGAGCAGAGCGAACGGCTGGTGTGCCGAAAATTTGTCGAAGCTGCTGCTTGAAATTGCCCCAGTCTGCGAAGTCTACCTGGTGGTTGTAAAACCAGGTCTTTGCCACTCCCGTTAGATAAAAGGGGACGTGGCTTAGCTTAAGCGGCTCGTCCCAACGGTTAGCTGCGCTTACTCGGTCATAGTCGTCAAGCCAATCCTCGACGTCTTCGCCGCGAAGTCCAGCGAATAAGTGGGGGTCACGCTGGTGGCCGCTTACAACCCAACAATGAGGGGCGGCAGATGTCTGAGCCGACATGGGTGATGCGGACGTGTCTGTTGGCTGCGACATGACGGCGGGCAGCTGACACAAGCGGCGGCCCGATCGAAGCTCCAGGGGTGTGACCGGGGTGGCAGAGGACGGGGGACCGAAGAGCACTCTCCACCACTTGTGAAGCTGTGACGATGACGCCGTTTTATTAAGCTTTGAGGCTACAGATGACGGTTCGCACCCCAAGCACAGATTGAGCTCTAGATGACAACCCACAGCCGAGAATGATGACGAAACCAAGGTGATGATGATTATGTACAGATGAAGTAGAAGAGGCTAATGAATGCCCACAATATATATATATATATATATATATATATATATATATATATATATATATATATATTGTGAGGGCAACGAACGGTCCAATGAACGCAACGAACGAGCGCAACATATATATATATATATATGTTGCCGGTGAACGCTTCTCCAACGCGACCAGTCCGTATTTCTCAATCAAGAAACTCGCTAGGAGACGCTGCCTGTGCCAACGTTGTCTCTCCCGGGTGAGGGCGCGTTCTACTTTGCGAACTGGTAGCGTTCCTCTAAGAAAGAGCATTTCCATAGCCAACGCGCGCCTTTCGCACCCTCTCTGTCTCTCTCTCTCTCACGCAAGACAGCAGAGGCACGCGCCCGGAGAGAGAGAGAGGCACGCGCCAGGAAGCACGCGCCGAGGGCGAGCGCGTGCCTCCCGGCACGCGGGTTACGCCTGGCTACTGACGCGTGACAAGGTTAGACTAAGAGGAGCTTCGCCCCTAAATATGTGGTGATGTGGTCGCGAGGGAACGCGGCCAAGCCCAGGCGCGGAGTGAGCAGGCGGCCACAAGCGCGTCCAGCCAACTGCCCCCGGCAGTCGCGCGCTTTTGGATCAACCACTCTCATCTGATGTTGAAGCCTGGTGACGTAACACGGTGGGCGTGGCACCCCCTTCGACACCGCCCAGAAGAGCTCTATGGGATCTACTCCGCTGAGTAGGCACAGAACTGGAAAGGTAGTTCTTCTGGTGGCAATATCCACGGTCCTAAAAAGTCTTTTTAGGGGCGAAGCTCCTCTTAGTCTAACCTTCTCACGCCTCAGGCGTCAGGCGTGAGTCGTCAGGCGTAACCCGCGTGCCTCCCGGCACGCGTTCGCCCTCGGCGTTCGCCTCGGCGCGTGCCTCTCTCTCTCTCCCGGTGCGTGCCTCTGCTGTCTTGTGTGAGAGAGAGAGACAGAGAGAGTGCGAAAGGCGCGCGTTGGCTATGGAAACGCTCTTTCTTAGAGGAACGCTGTACCAGCTCGCAAAGAAGGAGAACGCGCCCTCACCAGCGAGAGACAACGTTGGCGCAGGCAGAGCGAGTTTCTTGATTGAGTAATACCGACTGCTCGCGTTGGAGAAGCGTTCACCGGCAACGTGCATATATATATATATATATATATATATATATATATATATATATATATATATATATATATAGGCACTGGATCTTGACTTGCAATGAAGTGCCGGTGGGAGATTTCACTTGTACATAGTTGAACCATGAGGATTCGTAGCGTGCGCGTTAACTAAATTAATCCGGAACTCGGCACGATCTACGATGAACCTCCCGAGCTTCGCCCACTCATCATCATTCACTCCGTGGATATGCTGTAATTTTTTTAAAGAATTCTTTCGGCTGTGAATTTCTGAGAAGCTTTCAATACACACCCAGCCGTTTTCAAACCCAAGCCAGAGGGTTGGTTCAAGGCCCCTTTAACGTTTTAAAAAAATTGGCTCCCGTCGCTCGCGGCGAGGGCGAGCACCAGGTGCCACGCGCTCGCCCTCGGCGCGTGCGTGCGCTCCAGCAGGCACGCGCCGGTGGCTACCTACTACTAACTACTACTACTACTACTACTACTACTACATACATCGGGGACGCACGAAATGGCTGCTAATGGGGAATGAGAGAGAAGAATTCGGCTTTTAGTTAACGCGCGCTGCGAATTTTTTATTGTTCAACAACGCACAGGAGAAATCTCCCACCGGCGCCACCTTGGAGGTCAAAGCGTAAGACTGGTTACGCACTACTACGACTACGACGAGGGACGAACGGGTGCCGCTTTAAGGAGCTTCGCCCCTAATATATGTACACTTAAAATCGACTCGCCTCAACGTAGAGAATTGTCAGACGCTTGTGCATGAGGTTGAAATTGGGACATGTGCTCTATAGTCTGTTTCACTAGATCCGTGCAGCAAAGCCAAGGCTATTAGTCCATCGAGGACAGAATTCTTCCGAAGCGAGACGAAATGCCGTTGTTCGGACACGCACATACCGCTTCATCTTCCTCCTGCCATGGTTGCAGCTGCCACTGCAGCGCCCGCCGTTGGCAGATGACAAGCCGTGGAAGGACACTTTTAACATGTGTTGGCCCTCCGGATTGACCGAAGAGGGCTGTACCTTCCACGATGCTGCACGGAACCTCTGAAACAGACTATAGAGCTACTCTCGCCTTTTAGAGGCACTCTGCCGGATAGCTTCATTAATACTTATTGATGGAGTGTTACATCTGAAACTACGATATTATTATGTGGCACGCCGTACTGAAGGAATCTACAAATTCCACAGTAGGACGACCTGCAGCACTTAAACTGGCACAACCACATTAACCTTATTACTGCTAAATCGCTTAAGAAATTAGGCTACCTAAGAAGAACGTTAAAAGGCGCCACAAAGGAATGCAAGCTTATAGCGTATAAGTCACTGGTCAGGCCTCTCGAATATGGGTCAGTTGTACGGTCAACACATCTTGTAAAGGACAAAAATAAACTTGAGTCCGTCCAGCGAAAAACAATCGGATTCATTTTTAATCGCTACGACCGTAACTTCTCCCCTTCAGAGCACTACCACGTTTTATCGCTGAATCATTTAGAACTCCGACGTATGTGCGATCGGCTTATCATGTTACATAACATCGTGAACGAATCTGTCAGCATAGCTACACCCATTTCTTTCACCAGTCATACTACCCAAATGACCCGCCGGTACAATCCGTTGAACACTGTGCCATTCAGGTGTTACATTGATTGTTATAAATACTCTTTTTTTCCCGTGCACAGTTGAGATTTGGAATAACCTTGACATTTCTTTGAGACGGCTACCACATTGCGCAGTTTGTAAAACAGGTGTCCAATTATGCGTTTTGAGGTTTTCCTTTATTTTTATTTTTCTTTGTTGTTCGTGTGGGTTTCTTGTAAGCACTCCTGCAATTTCTGAAACATGAGACAGCAGTATCTGTAAATAATAATTACGCCTCCACCGAAGCGCGACAGCCACAAGTCGGACCGAACCTGCGTCTTGGGGTCAGCAGCCGAGCGTCTTTACCACGGCACCACTGTACTGGTGTGGTGTTCATTAAAAACTATAAATACTGCACATTTTCAGTAAATATGACTGCGCCAGGGAACTTAACGAAATGTAAGTAAGCTATCACTTCGCTCCGAGACGTGCCAGTACACGAGCAGTCGATATTGCAAGATGTTGCAAGGAAACGGAGTGCGCACATTACACCGCCGGCTCGTAGTCTGCCTAAGATAATCTTTCCACGTGTAAGGAGTCGGTGTTCTGTACCCTTTTGAACATTTTCAATGGGAATTGCATGAAACTGCCAAGGAATCAATGAGCCAATTTTCATTTATGCTGTTATTCGCCCCCTGCTTTGCCAGACAGAGGGACGGCGAATAAAACTGCCATTCAGCAGCTTCGTGAGCCCGCTTCAAATCCCACTCTGCTGGCGTTATTGCTGCGGTCTCTAGGGGGGAAATTGTCAATCTGCCCAATAATCTATAAGATTCTCGTGCGCGTTCCCGACATGCGGGTAAATTTTGCGCCACACTGGTGATTTCCTGGGAAGTAGTAGCTCTTATATACAATGATACGACCGCGAGGCAATTAGCAACAACCGTAGCTACTCCCACATGCCCTACGAAAGAACTAGGTGCTTGACCAAAGCAATGCACTCTACCTGCGCCTCATGCTCTCAATACATTACATGTAAACTTAACAACTGCAACTTAACTCTGGCCACGCAGCAAAAACGAAGACGGATTGTGGGAGCTGATGAGGGCATTTTGATGGGGGCTGATGAGGGCAACTGCGATCTCCCTAAGATCTGCGCTCACAATACTCCGCAACCCCTGTCGCTCATATCCATTCCTCTTTTACAGATTGAGCTACAACAACGAAAGGGGAAAGAAATACCGTTTGGATGGGCGGTGGACAGCAGCGGTAAGGTAAGCATTGTTGCTTACGTTCGTTCCGCGTGTTTTCTAGGTGCTAGCGTCTCCTGGCAACACCGCCTAGATAAGTTTCGAGGCCAGGGTGTCACGTGATATGACGTAGGCTACGCCACTACCCGCCGGCCGCGTATGTCTCGGTTGGCTTGGCCGGCTCGATGCCGGGTGCACTTCGTCAGCCGCGCGCTCGCGCTACATGAAATACGTTCTTTCAAGGTACAAAAATAAGCAGTACAGAAAACATCACTTTTCTATAAGGCCACGATGAGCGGCGCATTTTGAGGCAACATTTATAGTACTCCGAAGCCGGTTTCAGTTTTCGCAATTTCCCACAACGCACAATATGCATGGAGAATGAAACGTTTATTGCTCTGAGAAAATCTAACGACCCGAAAAGCTCAAACCAGGACACGTAGTATTGCCGTTGCGCAGTAATTCATTACACAGCATATAATTCAGTGCACATCATAGGAAAAGAAGACAACGCAATGAATAAAAGAGGCCTAAATGTGCAAAGCAAGGGTCCAACATTGCACAAATGATACGAGGTCGCGCCGCCACGCTGCTCTAGTGGCTATGGTACTCGTCATCTGATCTGAAGGTCGCGAGATCGAATCTCGGCCGCGGCTGCATTTCGATGGAGTCGAATTGTTGATATCCATGTACTGTGCGATGTGGGAGCACGTTAAAGAACCACAGGTGGTCAAAATTTCCGGAACCGTCCATTACGGCGTCTGTCATAATCATAGCTCCATTTGAACATCAAACCACAGAAATTAATCGATGCACGATACGGTTAGCACTAAAAGGCGGCTCCGGACGTTTTTAAGTGTTCGCGGATCTCAATGAAATTTTCAGTATATTTTCTTGGTACTGTAATATATATGCCAAGCCAGGCAGTTCAAAGTCATTTAGTTTTTCTGAAAATGAACTTAAAAAGTTCGACAATCCCTAAGTATATTTTTATGAGAGGAGAACGCGAAAGTGTTTCTTTTGGCTAGATTGTCGTTGCGGAGGGGTGCTTCAAACTGGTGTTGCCGACTGGTGTCGGCAACACCAGTTTGAAGCAGCCTGATTCCGAGGAGCAGTCAGCACGACGAGGCAAGTTGTTTTGCTCCTGTTCGTCGGAATCAGGCTGATATGGACGTGCTTACCGTAAAAGAAGAACAACCCAGCAGACGATGGTCGAGCCCGAGCGCGCTGCGTCGGCGGGCGCATAGCCTCGACCTGCTTGCAGGTTGACTCCGTCATACTTCGCTGATGCACAAAAAGGTCGCTGCTCGTGCTCTCGCGTTAAAGAATGGGGCGGCTGTACGTCAACATTATGCAGCGCAGATGAAACCTGAGGCATATTTGAGGCCAAATATGTGTACATTACGGTGATCCGCAGCGTTCATTTCATTATGAATACACACTGCACTTGTTTTTACGTTAGTAAGTGAAAAATGAGCGCGTTAGCAATGGAGTCGGAGAGACGCCGCGCGTTAACGACAAGCCAAGAGAAGCCTTGGCTCTATAGCCAGCTTTAGGCCAACAATAATAAATGATATCAATAGATAGTGCGAAAGCAGGACGAACGCGAGAATTTGCATCGAATCCAGCAATATCTGTAATGCATTCATTATCGCAGAAGCAAGATAGAGGAATGGCGAAAGGTTTAATCACCGCCAGGCATAGGCTACCGCAAGTGAGCGGCAAACAGAGAGAATGTAATTGTGGCGGTGAGAACGGGCATTAATGTCGGAAGTGCCCGCAAACTACGCAAACTATACGCCGAAAGCAGCGGCATCAGAAGGGAGGGGGGGGATAAATTCTATCTCCTCGTGAGAAAATAATTGCGAGGGCTGCATGCGAATTTACGGCGGAATATATAATTCCCTCCACAGACAGGGCCAGTATGTCACGCCTAACGTGGATTGACTTGGTAAACGCGGGGCTCGTAATCAATGCATGTTTAGATTCTGGATTATATATAACGGTCGTGAGAGAAGAGTTTATTCCAGATGAAGCGAAACTTCAGAGAGTAGGGAGCGTTTGGCCATGCTCTCCCGGCTGACCTGATGTACTTTCCATTGGGCCGGCATACCCCAGGTGGAGCGGCTGGCGCTCAGCTGGTTCTACTCTGCGCAGTTACAGATAAACTTTCGGAAGGGGGGGATGCTCTACTAACGCCGGACACGTGGGAGAAGCTCAGACAGACTGAAAGGGAGTCTAGAATCAGCGCCACAGAAGTGAGAGGCGAGTTAAATTTCGCTGAAGAATTCGATCGTGAATACGAAATCAGCGCAGAGGAGGTCTCAGAGCACGTGCCTGATTCAACGGATTCGCGAGAAGGGTCTCGGACACAGGCTCATGCTTCAGGGAATAAAGCGGACAACGAGGTGTTCGCAAAGGAACAAAGACAGCTAACTCACTGTGGACTGCGTGGAATCAGGTCCGTGAGGGGACGCACGGATTGTACCACAGTGAGCTGTTGAACGAAAGGCAGTGCCGTCAACTGGTCGCACCTGAAACGCGTCGCGGGGAAGTCTTGGCGCCCGCACATGGTGCACCGCGTGACGAGCATTTTTCATTGACGAGCATTTTCGACTGGGCTTGTTCGCAGTCTTGGCAAATGATATCGGGCATTGGAAGGCAAGTCAGTCGTGCCGTGGTGGCACGGGAAGAGCTTTTCTCTTATTGTAGATATTAATTTTACGCAATATCCGTTTGTTCCTTTGCACTTTGCAATTTGTCCCGTGTTAAATGTTGTCACTTTGCCCAGAGAGAGAGAGAGAAAAAACTTTTATTCTATCTATATACAGGGAGTAGGTGGGAGGTGGCCCGGTGCGAGCCACCCCTCACAAACACTAGGTGGGTTCCTGATTGCAGAAGCCCATTGGCGTCCAACGCGACTCGGGCTCGGTTGACCAGGGCCTTCTGGCTCGCCAGGTCGGAGCAGCCGAGCAGGGCTGCCTCCCAGTTCTCCCGGGTGGGGTTCGGTTTAGGGGTGAGGCGAAGAGTTGACTGGCATGCGCACACCATGTGGAAGATGTCCGAAGACTTCTCCGCACAGTGCGGGCATTTTCCTGTACAGGCAGGATCGAGATATTTAAAAACTGCCGGGCTCAGCAGTGTTTTGGTGTAAAGGCGGAGGAGTAAACGCTCCTCCGCCTTTGTAAGGCCCTTACAGGGTTTAGGATAAATTGAGTGGCCGAATCGGTAGAATTCAGTAATTTCTCGAAATGTTAAGGCCGGATTAGGTACGAGATCCATTTCGCAAGGGTCTGAAGGCGTTACCCGGAGAGTGAGCGCGCGGGCAGCGGCGTCAGCCGTTTCATTGCCTTCGAGGCCCATGCGAGCTGGAGCCCATATGATCCTTCGGGACGCGGGGGGTCGGACGTAATTGCTGTTTTGTAAGATGCGGTACGCCAGGTGTGGGACATGCCCGCGTTGAATATTTCTGCAGGTCCCTCTCGAGTCTGTAACGATGACGCGCGAGTCCAGGTCTGCGGCAGCTAGCGCGATGGCGACTTCCTCCGCATGTGTTATGTCCTGTGCTCTGAATGTGAGGCCATTCACCGCGACGTTATGGTGGAGGACTGCAGCCGTGTACCATCCCCCATGGTGAGGGCCGGAGGCGTCCACGTAAAAGATGCCGTGTTTGTTCCCATAGTGGCGGGCCAGTGCCTCCGCCCGCGCAAGGCGCCTGCCACTGTGGTCGTCACGTGTCATGTTGGCCGGAAGAGGGCGCACGTGCAGGGCGTATCTCCAGACTTCTGGGATGCGTACGCGCTCCTCCGTCTCTGTTGGATGGTGTATGTGTAGTCGGGCTAATAGGCGGCGACCCGACGGAGTCTTTGAAAGTCTCGTGTATTGATTGGTCAAGTGTGCCTCCCGGAGCTGTGCTAAAGTGTTTACCATCCCCAGGCCCATAAGGCGCTGGTTAGACGTGTTTATTGGGAGATCGAGGGCACGCTTGTACATCTTCCTGAGGATCACCTCAAGGGCGTTCTCGTCGAACTTGCGCAGGTGGAGGTAAGGAGCCGAGTAGAGGACTCGACTGGTTACGAATGCATGCGCCAGCCGCAAGGCGTCTCTGCAACGTAAACCCCGCGCTTGTTGGAAACCCGGCGGACCACACGGCCCACCTGGTCCCCCACCTTACGCAGTTTTGCCAATGTTGTATCGACTCGGCGATGTTTATGAATAAACAGACCCAGTACTCTGATCTCATCGTGTTCTGGGATGGGTCCGCTTTGCAAGGACAGTTCAATTTTGGTAGTGCACTTTGGCGAGGAGCGGATGTGCACAAATTCCGATTTGGTCGGGGAGCATTGAAGGCCGCAGCGGCGGGCGTAGGCGTCCATGATCTCCGCCGCTTGCTGCAGGTTGGCTTTTATGTCTCCTACCCAGGCAGCACGCCAACACAGGACTGATGTAGGCGTGAAGTCGGCCAAAGTCGGCAGCGATATCGGGCCTAAGTCGGCAAATCGCGCTCGCGCTACTTTCACCCACATCTGCCCGATGACGGCCAGCCACAATGGCTCCACTGTGGCGAAGCCACCATGGATCGAACTTGGCCAGCCAGAGTGGGCGAAATTTGGCCAGCCAGCGTGGGCGAAATTTGGCCAGCCAGAGTGGGCGAAATTTGGCCAGCCAGAATGGGTCGGATTTGGCTAGGTAGCATTGGCCGATGTTGCGGGCATTCAGGCTTTTTTGGCGTGTTGTCGGCCACGCCGACATCGGGAAACCCCTTGCGCGACCGTTCACAGCCACTATGGTGTTTCTAGTGTTTACCCCACGTGTGTCGTGCCGTTTGGATTGCAAAAATTTTTATTTTTGTGTTTTCACATTTTCGAAGGGCTATGAAGGCATTTTCTAAGGACCAACAGTAGTTTGTGCAAATGTGCCTCTCGTGCATACGCGAAAGCTTTATTAACACAGTAATAAGTGGGGCTAAGTGGATCCTCCGTACTTTCTATTACTGCGTTGTAAACAAAACAAATAACAAAACAAGAGAGGTTTATAGGAAAAAGCACTATTTCATTTATTTTGTGAACTCTGCATTGATAATATGCTATTCTCTTGTTGCACCGTCGTAGTGGAAAGGCTTCGGCAAGGGTGGAACCTGCGGGAAAAGGGGTGAATAGTTAGCACAGCTGTGGAGCACATCAGCACTATACTATAACTGCATGCAATTTATGTGCGACTCATGAACAAACGCGGAAATTCAAGAAATGTCGGAAACATCTCATAATCGGGCACTACTTTCGAAAATAACAAAAGAAAGTTGTCCTTTTACTATAAAATGAATCTATGTTCAATATTCAACCCCCAGATCTTGGCTTTTTGTCACTTTAGATACCCAAGGGAAAAATCATAGAAACACGAGTAAAGGTTCTGCTGCAAAGCAATTTTAAAAGCGGCACATTAGTTGAAACAGGAGCATTTTGCATTATAATAAATTTCATATTTTTGGCATACATCGGAAAGGAAAACATGTAGACGTGAGCTAATACGGCACACACCAAGGATGGGGTCTTTAGGCAAAAATGTCCTTAAATGATAGGTTCACGGCGCATTATGAGCAGATATTAGAGGAAGAACATATTTTCAAGGCTACTTTAAAAATGCCATCGCGTGCCGAACTGCCACACGTGTCCAACACCAAAGGAGCGCGTGTTCGGTATCACGTTACCTTTAAAAATACAGGCAAGAAAAAAAATGTTACGAGAACTGCAAGTCACCACACAATGGGGGTTTGATACCAGCACAGGATTAACTATATGAAGTAAAATTGCTTTGGGACAATGTGCGTTGGCTCTTTATTCGAAAATATAGAGCCTACGCACCTCACGACACAAATAATAATATATAAAGGTGGAACCGGTGGTTTAACATCGCAACAAAAAGTGCCAGGTCCCATTCTGAAAAGTGGTCAGCAACTTACCGAATTTCGGCATCCGCTGTGCACTCTTGAGGTGTGTCAGCAATACAAATTCAGCGACGGCACTGTAGCCTCACCAAAAGGTGCAGGCTTGTGTTCATATACAACCGATGTCACAGTTGTGATGGGCATTGTCTTAGGAGGCACACTGGCCAAGGAATCGCGCAATCAACTTGGTGATCGATAAATGCGGTACATACGCCGATACGCGTAGGCAGACTGCGTGCAGCTGTTGAAACTCATTCGCACACCTTCCATGTGGGTAGCACTGCAGCCGCGACGAGAGAGCGCAGAAAGTTCCCCGAAAACTGCGCGGTCTCCCCCTCCGAAGGGCCATCACTGCCACCGAAAGCAGGTTCAGAACGACATTCTTTGCAAACTGTAAGTGCGCACAATGGACGTGCAGGGAGGGGGCCGTGACGAGGGTGGTCAGTTCGGGAAGCGACCCGCGTCCCCCCCTTCACATACTTTTTTTTTTATTTTTAGTTTCTGCTAGCTTAGCATGTGCTAGGTTAGGCAGAATATGCGCGTTTTTCTTTCTTTCTTTTTTGTGGTTGTCGCAAAGCGTGGAAGACAGCATTTCAGCCGGGCAAAAGCACAATGGCGGGGACACCCGCCGGGACTGCATTTGTTAAGTGCAGCCTGGTGCAGCTTATGGAGTATGCTTGTATGCACGTGTTCTCTTGCTATTTACCTGTAGAATAGGATTTCGCAGAGGCTGAACCACCCACTCTAGCTAAAAACGCGATCGAAATGCTGCACTGCACGTAACAAACGTAGCGAGGACGCGCGGCGTCGCCATTGTGAATTTCTGCAAGTTTCTGCAGTGCAGGAAAACACGTGCTCCCTTCCCGTGCGACAAGAAATATTGCACTGAACCTCTACTCCCGCCCTTATTTTACTCTTTTTGGTTATAAATAAATTAGTTTTTAAGTACTAGAAAACGCAGATGTGGGCTTCTATCGACACCATAGTCTCATATGAACGTCAGAGACAAATCCTACACTCGCTGCACAGAGCATGCAGTCAAGCTCGATATATTCTGCTCATCTAACTAGTACAACGTAACCGCGATGGCCGATATGTAAAAGAATTCGATATGTATGGAAAGAACGCACTAACGGTCGTTCACAAAAAAGCAAAAAAATAAAGAAAGAAGGAATTATACACAATGCCGTGGACATATTATGGAATTATTAGCCTATTGTATCTGTGTAGTAGTAGAGAGCATGGAGGTGGAAAAGGGAGGTATAAGTTTACCCGACGAGTAGACAATTATTTTCTGTTGCTGAGCTTATGCGAGCTGCGATACATGCGTTGCGGAGCTACTTTTGAAAGGAGTGCACTAGTTTTGCGAACGCCCTGATGAAATGTAGTGGAGGGGCACGTGGTCAACTACAGCTTGACTTAGGACGGTTGGTTTATACTGTGACCCTGCACAAACATATGAAGAAACTAGGGAACAGAAGAGAGCTTTGATTTTCAACTGATTTTTTTTTTCAGTGCATGCTTGCTGTTTTTATATACCATAAAATACGCACATCGCCTGCGCAAGAACACTTTGTGATCGCATACACTCTAGTAGAACTCACCAGAAAAGCTCTCTATATATCAATTATACGTGTGTGCATTTGTTTGCCACCTTTCAGATGAAAAATGCTTGCCATATGACTGCTTTGTATTTCTCGTTTTTGCCTTTTTCGCAAATGTCGTGGTCTTGACAAGAGCACTTCATTTGAATTTGCAACGCAAGAGGATCTATGTATTTCATGGTGTATAAAAACAGCTAACATCCTCTGATTATAAAATGAGCACTAGATCTGTTTTGTCCCCTCGCTGTCACGCTGTTAGCTCCGTATACCCTTCTTTTGCATAGGCTGCTAAATGTCAGTAGGATAACGCCGGTTGCGAGAGTTTATTTCCGCTTCAGCGCACCATAATGTCTGCGCTAGACCTTTTTTGTCCACTCGCTGTTGCGCTGTTACCTCCGCATGTCCTTTCCTTCCATAGCTTGCTAAATGTCAGTCGTATAGAGCGCCGCTTCCGAGTGTTTATCTTTGTTTGAACATATGAGTGGTGGTTGTGCCCATCAATGTAAGCACGAACAATTTCTATGAATTTAAATTTTCTGATATACGCGCTGTCAGATAATTTTTCACCATGCTTGTCGATCCTTCTGGCTAATGTTAACTGTTGCGCCAGCCTGCTTCGCAAAGTTCCCGCAAAACAGCGTATAGATGTATATATGAATAGTTTATATGCATGTTTTTTGTGTGCCCTGCTTATTAAAAACAATGCGCGCGAACATAATGTCATATATGCTGCTCAAAGCCCACGTGCGCTATGTTCCGGCACTGAAACGCGTATACATGAATATATGAAGCTCAACATCTGATTCTTACGTCGAATCTCTCAAGTGAATTTCGGTCATGCTTGTCTCGATCGGATCTCTATTGTTATATACAGCAGGCTTCCAAAGAGGCCCGGCTGATATCAACCATGAAAGGCTGCGGCGTAGTCGACGTTGCCTCCAGGACAGCAGAAATGACTCAATGTTTCCTGTGAAATAATCTTTCTGGGCAAATATCGCGCCAAATTCGCCATTCCTCAGGCGATTCTGATGAGCGGCAAAATCGGCGCCACATTTGCCGGAGAAAGTTATCGGCTAGCCGACGGGCGCTCTAAGGTGGCATACTTGGCACAGTGTTGCCGATAAATGGCGTCGGCCAGCCCATATTGTCTGTACAAAGGCAAAATCGGCGCCATAGGTGCCGTTGAAAGCCATCGCCTAAGCCGATGTCGGCAGTAATGCGGCATAAGCGGCCCCATATTGCCGATTACAGTCCACGGCCTGCCGATATCGGCGGGGCAGCGGCTATAGTAGCCCGACGTTGCCAGTCATTGACGGCGGCGTGGCCGATAGTGGCTCGCTGTCGGCAACATTAGGCCGTGGATGGGCCGAAGTTTGCCGCCATAAAACCAATATCGGCCCTACGTTGCGTGCTGCCTGGGTACCGATCCGTGTTCAGCCCATATCGTAATGTCGTCAGCATAAAGCGCGTGCTGAATGCCTTCAACATTCTCCAGCTGAGTCGGTAGGTTCATCATAGCCAGATTAAACAGTAGGGGTGAGAGGACTGCGCCCTGTGGGGTACCTCTCGTGCCTAATTGGTAGGGGCCGTGTTCTTCATTTTGTATTCGGATATATGACTGTCGGTCCGAGAGGAATTGTCTAATGTATCGAAACGTGTTGTGTCCACAGTTGGTTTGGGAAAGGTGCGTCAGAATGATGTCATGTGTGACGTCGAAAGCTCCCTTCAAGTCGAGGGCGAGTACTGCCTTGTCATTAAGGGGGTATTCGACGGGATTTAGAATTTCGCGGTCTAACTGAAGCAAGACATCCTGTGTGGCCGGTGCGGGCGGAACCCGAACATAGTGTCTGCAAATACGTGTTCGTTCTCTAAAAACTCGGATAGCCGATCTCGCACTATAGTCTCCATCAGCTTTCCCGCACAAGACGTGAGAGAAATGGGGCGAAGGTTGTCCGTGTTTTTGGCTTTGCCGGCTTTTGGAATGAAAGTGACCAGGGCGGTCTTCCATTCAATTGGGAGGGGTGTCCCACCAAGCCAGATTGTGTTTATGTACGCAAGGAGTGCGTCGTAGGCCGGGTCGGGAAGATTGGCAAGTAATTTCACTGTTACTTTGTCTTTCCCCGGCGCCGTTCCTCGCTTCATTTTAGTCCGGGCTGCCTCTAGGTCATGGAGCCGGAACGGTTGATCCAGCTCCGCGTTTTCGGAACCTGCATACGAGTACGCTGGCCCTTGGGTGTCACGTCGGACACAGAGGTATTGATCGCGGAGTTTGCATGCTAACTTTGAAGTTTCTCCATCGAAGGCATGGATAGCCCGTTGGAGATGTTTTTGTGTCTCGGCTCTGGTTTGGGTCGGATCAATCAAGGCGCGAAAGAGACGCCAAGTGTTCCGGCTCGACATTTGTCTAGCAGCCGTGTTGCATCGGTCCACCCAATTCGAGTCGGCGAGCTGGGCCGCGTACTCTGCCGCTCGTTGGGTGAGCTCGGCAATGCGAATTTTGAGCTTCCGATTGTGTTTTTGGCGGCGCCATCTGCGGACGTGGCTGTGCCGCGCCTCCCAGAGGTGAAGGAGGTGGTTGTCCACCCTTGGCGTAGCCTCTGAGAGTTGAACTTAAGTTTCCGTCGAACGAAGGTGGGTAACCAATTCTTGTGACCACGCGTGGTAACCTGTTTCGTGAATAGGGGCCAGATTGGTGTAGTTTTTCCGGAACTTTGTCCAGTCGGGTAGGCGGGCTTGGGCGTGGGGTCTTGCCAATGGTGTGGTTGTGACGGTTGTGTTGAGTATGCAGTGGTCACTGCCGTGGGTTTCCTCGGTGTTGGCCCAGTCTGCGTGTCTAATGTTTTTGGTGAAGGTAAGGTCCGGACACGTGCCCCGAGTCACGGAGTTACCCACTCGCGTTGGATGTGCAGGGTCAGTGTGAAGAGTGAGGCCCAGCATGGACGCAAGTTCCGCTAGCTTGCGCCCACGCTTCTCATCACGCACGTACCCCCAGAGTGTGCTGTGAGCGTTGAAATCGCCCACTATCACAAGGGGATCCCTGCCCACAGCCTTCAGGGCGCGACTGAAGATCAAAGGGACAGAAAGTTGAGCGAGTTGGTAACAGTCCATAATCAAAAGAAGAGGCGTGCAGGACACGGACACAAGGAGAGCAGTGAACGGCGTTCGTGTTGTTCACTGCTCTCCTTGTGTCCGTGTCCTGCACGCCTCTTCTTTTGATTAGCGACTGAAGAGTGCTGCGAAAGAAACATTTTTAAGTTTGGGAGAACAGTAGATGTTGAGTATGTGTAATGGTGCGTCTCGTTTCTTAAGCGGAAGGAGGGTGACCATCGCATAGGAATATTCAGTATTAAGTTCCAAATAAACTTGGTTGGCTATATAATTTTCAAATCTCGCTTCACTTCCCGCGGTGGTTGCCCTCCAGGAGCCAGGGAGCGGCGCTAGCCTTCCAAATTAGTCACTTTGCCCACACCTGTCAAATATTCGCGAGTAGGAAAGTGGCCGATGGAGTGCCATTCAGTCACTCAATCGACCTAAATGGTTCAGCTGATCAGTGCATTGACACCTTGCCCCGGTTGGACAGTGCGCGTCAGCAGATGAGGGTGATTTTTGCAGGCAGAAAGTCGGGTGTCGATAAAGACTACAATAGGCACCGCCTTCAGGTGTATTCCTGCAAAAGAGACTAAAGGTCAGTCAGGATATGGCGCATCAATATTGGCCAAGTGCTACGGTGCACGAAGGAATGCACAGGACAGGCTTCAACCTATGAGAGACCTGAAAAAACGTGCGTGCCTCTCGGATTGTGTGTGTAATTACTCTTTTTCGCAAGTGTACGCGACTTTGTGCGTTGGACAATCCACATGCAGTTTTGACAACGGTGCATCTGTGTTAGCCTTAGTATTCTATCATGATCTGAAGGATGCTGGTGCAAGGTGTTTTATGTATGTGCTTTTGTTCGGCTTACTAGTGATTAGTTTGTGGAAAGCAAGCGGACTTTAAGTGCAGATGTTTGACCCTACTATGACCCTCTGCGCTTCCCCTCCACCCGCCCGCATAGAAGTGTATTTGTTTAACACGAAAGTGTTTTATGCCGGGATCTCCCAAGAAATCAGTGACCTACTTCCTGAAACGGAAGTGGATCTTTGAAAAAATGAACTTGCACCCACACTCACCCAGGCGGACTCGAACCCACCCTCAACCGAGATTTGACGATCTGAGTTTTCTTAACGATACACAACGGCAACATTGCTCATACGTGGAACAGATGGGCCTTGTATGTGCACTATAGTGCTTTATAAGTTACATTTAATTGTAGTCCGGTTAAACCAAAAGGTGTTTAGTACAGTGAACTATGGTGTTTAACACGCGAAATTGATCTTAAACTGACATCGCCTCATACTAATGGCATTGCCTCATAGCGGCCGAGTTCATACGAAGTACGAACGCGGCGGCTGCAAAATTTGTCGTGCGTGGCCAGGTGTGTTGAGTTGCGACGCGCACTGCTCCAGGATTGCGAAGACCGCCGTAGACAAGCAAATGAGTGGCATTTCGTTGCAGTGGGCTGTGTTTTCGGAAAACGACCCGCTGACAACCCGTTCGGTTTCTCTTTCAAGACGTTTCCATTTGCGGACTATCCTCGTTTATGGCAGGCTTGCGCAGGGCTCTGGCGCGTGGAATTCAGTGTTTCCAGAGCAATGTGACTCGCTCTAAAACATTCTCTCGTGTACAACTGTCGAGAATACCTGAGCCATGATGAGGTGTCGCTGATGTCTAGATTTAACGTGTTCACATGTTCACAGTACCCAAGCCATCTCCTCACCCTCGATCCGCTAGACTGCCGTTTATGCATTCCACAACTTCGCGAAGACAGGTTTCACTTTCGTGTTATACAGATTCCTATGACAGAGGGATCAGCCACATTTTTTATGTTGTACGTACAACGAGTGTGCATATATTATTTGGTTGGAAGGTGTTATGTTCGGCGGTAGATCGACGGGAAGAGCAGGCGACGGCAGCCTAGAGGATGGCTTTGCTGTAAACACGCCTTCGTATTTACTGAGTACTCAGGAAGGGCGGCGGCTTTGCTCCCGCGACGGCCGCGGTCGGTAATTGCTGTACCGTTACCACATCTGTACAGCGGCGGGGACATGACGGGTGACAGGTGTCTCCACCGTGGTACCGCAGAGCATTTTCGGCGGGAATGCGGCATCCGAGAAAGGAACAGAAGGGGGAGAGCCGCTTGAAAGAACAGCTGGCGGAGGCTCGCGGTCGAACTAATCCTTTGCCGTTTCTGCGCGCTTGACTGTCGCCAAGGGGTCGTGCGTTCGGCGGAGATGACTGCGCCTTGGCAATGCAGGGAAGTGCTTTCGATGATAATACACCTCTCTGGACGTTCTTTTCAAGCACCCGCTTGTATGCATGCCGCCAGGTAAATAGAGTGGCAATTTGGCCCTGCTGCGGTGTTCTGCTAACTCATACAGGATTAGTGCCCGATGCTATCTTTCGCAGAAGCTCGGTGCAGCTTGGGGTTTGAAGTGTGCGAACGCGAAGGCGTAACCGTAGGCTCTGATAAAGAGAGTGAGGACGTGTTTTATTGGTGAAGTTCTGCATATGAGTTGTTTCCAGAAGGCGGTCGCAGAAGCGACTGGATCTATGTTACGGGAAATGAGAAAGAAGGCGAGGGGAGAGCTTTGCGCTAACTCGGCTCGCGGACGCGGCAAGGACAGAGATCGAGCTTAGCGCTGCTTCTGACCGAGAGATGAAGTTGTAAAGCTCGGTGCTTATCTCGTTTGCAGTGTACACGTTAAAGGCTCGGAACAAACCGCTTGGGGTGGTTTGAGCCCAATTGTGTTGTCACGAAGTCTGCTGAGAGTACTGGCCGCCCGGCAAAGTTTTGTAGCGAGTGTACGGTGTAAATAAACCAGCTTGTTTTGCTGTAAGGACATCTTGGCCCAGACTTCGTCGTGCAACGTGTGGCCGCGGTCATCGGAACTATCAAAAAGGAAGTCCATCGAAAGAAGACTATCGACTACTACTTTTTTTTATGTCCACACAGGAAATCACGTATTATGTTGCGCCTACTGTGTTCACGCTCGTCCTTTTTTTTTTTTTTGCTAATGAGAAGGAGTGCCAGTTATAGCTTTTGCTAACATAAGTGTCCGAATATTAGAAAACATCGCCTTATTACGTCGTTTCGAAGAACAGAATGTAGATATAATCACTGGTTTCTTTCGCAGGCAACGAGTGCTCCGAAAGAGGCTCTGAACAACGGTGCTTTGTTGCCACTTGGAGGATCGCCTGAGACGGGTAAGCCACATTGGGTTGTGGGAACTATACTGCTGTTCGATCGTGAATAGGATCAGAAGCGCTTGCGAGAAATACCGAAGGAGCATAGGTCTGGTAACCCACTTATAAGTATACTCACTAGGGTTCATTCAGAAGATAGAGACGAACGTGCGAGCCTGAGGATCAGCGAGTCAACCTGAAAAAATTTTTTTTCGCATAATTCAGCACGAGCGTTTTGTGGGGCACGGTTTTCGTGCCTTCGAATCCGAGGGAGCGCAACTAAGCAATATATGCGTGAGCGTGGCGGAGCCCTGTCAAGATGAGCATTGGTAAGTTTAGGTCGATCAATTTTCACTAACCGAAAATACCGCGCTCGTGTCAACGCGGGTACGAGTGATTCCAGCTGACAATTTCGGTTTTATGAGATGGAATCAGCCGCCAACAAAAGTGCTGTTCTGGAGAGAGTTTTAGGGACGCTCTAATAAACTTCGTCACTGATCAACGATTAATCATACTTCAATTTTTCCTTTAATTGATTAACTGCTTTCCATGCACTGTTTTTAATCGATTAATCGTTTGATCGATATTTTCATCGACGCTTCCAAAACGAGGATATCTTACTGCGGTAGTGTTACCGGTTCTTTAGGCACCGCCACGGTGGTCTAGTGGCTAAGGTACTCGGCTGCCGATCCGAGGGTCGCGGTATTGAATCCCGCCCGCGGCGGCTGCATTTCGGTGGAGGCGAAATGTTGAGGCCCGTGTGCTGTGCGATGTCAGTGCACGTTAAAGAACCCCAGGTGGTCGAAATTTCCGGAGCCCTCCACTACGGCGTCTCTCATAATCAGAGCTGGTTTTGGGACGTTAAACCCCACATAACAACAAAAACCTATATGAGTGACATACTGTAAATATAACGTGAATATGTTCCCTTCATCAGTGAGAGCAGTAACAGCGGGCGTACACTCAAAGAAGGAGTGTAGCCATCATCTGTATATAAAAATGTAATTATATCAAAACAGAGGATTGTCCTGCGTAATCGAAAAGTGACCTAATTTTAGAACTGACACAGCGATGGATGTCAGTTGCTTGAATAGTGCGAGAATGATATCTGCGTTACTGACTGGTACCTGCGTTATGGCGGACTTGTAACGCAAGACAACATGCAACTCAAACGTGTATTTCGCGAAATGGTCAATGGTTAACACGATAGAAGAGAAGAGGACAAGATGCGACGCATGCTTGTTTTAGACCACGGTGGAAGGAAAAAGTAGTCCTGTCGACCTTGAGAATCTGAGTCAGAGAAGCAGGCAAATTAATTGCTGGCGTCTTGAGGGAGGCCGCCTCGTGCAGTCTCAGTGCTGGCTAGACGTGTTGCGTAACGGAGAACGGGCTCGTTAAAAGTCAACTAAGTGCTCATTTTTTCTTTTTCTTTGTCTTGTCGCGTTCTGTTAGCTGCGTCCTGCGAGTCGGAAGTGTTTAGAAGCCAGGTAGTTTTCTCCAGCCCAGCCAAACTTGCGCGTACAACAGTGTTGTAGTTTGTACAGTTTTGTCGCGCTCATAGCATTTATTTATTTTGCGTACAGCTCTACAGCAGAATCCTTCTCGTTGTCAGGCCGGCCAAGGATGAAAAATATTTTGTTTGCTGCAGCGATAAGAGCGCGGATTAAATGCGTTTCAGTTTATTGAAGCAGTCTAACGGAACTATCGGGGGGTTTATTTTTATGGGAATACTGCCGATCTCACAAGAGATCGTTGAAGGGAGGGCGTACATGCAAATCGAAAAAAAGCACAATCAAGCAATTTATACAATGGAAAACACTAGCAGAGTTAATGCATAAAATTAATAGTAGCACCAAGCTCGGCGTGACTAAAAAACAGAAATCACGAGAAATACATGACAGTATGCGCGATGATGTGGTCACATTACTCAACCAAAATGCCGAGCCCCGCCACGGTGTTCTAGTGGTTATGGCACTCGGCTATAGATCCGAGGGTCGCGGGATCGAATCCCGGCTGCGGCGGCTGCATTTCGATGGAGGCGAAATGTTGAGGCCCGTGTGCTGTGCGATGTCAGTGCACGTTAAAGAGCCCCAGGTGGTCGAAATTTCCGGAGAGCTCCACTACGGCATCTCTCATAATCAGAGCTGGTCTTGGGACGTTAAACCCCACATAACTACAACCAAAATGCCGAAACAGGCTTTTAATAAAAAATGTTCACCGAAACTTCTGAGCATGCACATTCATTTCCACTACAGCAAATGTTACTTTTCGCTTGTGCGGTAACGGTTAGCGCGAACGCAAAGCGCAGAGATATCCAAAATCAGGCAAGCAAGGACCAGCGCAGACGGCTCCAAGGAGCCTGGAGTCGTAAGACTCCTCGGCTGTGGGGAAGCGCCGACGAGTCGGTGAGACATGCGCGTTGGAGGTCACGTAAGCTGAGTGTGTGCGTGCGTGTGTGTACAAGCGGCCCCTATTCTTCCTTCGGACGCACACCCCTCCTTCCTTTACTTTTCGCCTGCCGACGCGACATGTTGGCGCTGGTTGCTTGCAGGTGCGCGCATGAGGCGGTTGTGCCCATTCGTGGTCCGATCTTCCGCCTGCGTTCCTGATTGCACCAGACCGTGCCTCGTGTTCCAGACCACTGTGTGAATCTCCGCGTTGCTGGAGCTAAGGTAGCCGCTGATTTCGACAATCGCGCCAAGGCACCCTTCGGCTACGGGCCTTACAGGGGGGCGATACTTATATCAAAACTGCGGAATTGCGGCGCACATGGCTGTTTACGTCGTCATGGCAACACGAACAGGAGGCGCGTGGCGCTCCCTCGCGATGGCTACTTTTTGGTGTGTGTTTTTTATTATTGCACTGCCTTGACCGCCTTGTCTGCAGGAAGTTGAGTTTTCTCAGTATCACGACAGATGATGCTTTCGGCGTGTCGCCATCGGTTACATGTCATCCTATGGGCGCGACCTACAATTATCGCATTACCGTCTCATATATTGCAAATTTTCTCAGCCTGCAGCATTAGTAAATAGTGGCAGCGGACAATTTAGGTGCAGTTAGCAATAAATTCTCACTTAATTACTTGCGTATAGCGCTTGGAACGAGCTGCTTCCAGTCACACCAGAACAGACGGCTCATGCCACCGGAAGTCACTCGCAGGCGTATTATGAGCACGCATGGGTAAATGAATGGCCTTGTGAAGAAAGGGCATGAAAGCTGCGGCGTATTTTTTGTGATCTGCTGACTCATAGAACTCTCACGGGATTACGCGTTGTGCTGCGTCGGCGGCTCCGCAAACTTTGCACGGGCTATTCGTGTTGCAACAAAGGCATGCGCTGTCCAGGATTTCCATCACTTCCGTTTTAGGGACAGGAATGGGTTGTGCCAAACCTTGGCATTGGCTCATCCTGCAAGGTGAAGCTGATTACTTTCAAAATTCGCAGTGACTCCGGGAAATTGGAGGTGCACGCTCGTGCAATACTAAGGAAAGACCAAGGGCTGATGCGCCATAACTATGTTGGCGAGAAGCATTTCTCAGAAAGTCGCATAACGCGGTGATGTCAAAGCGAGCATGGTCGCGAAGTCTTCCACAAACGGAGACAGACGGCCTGTCTTTTCGGAACTAGGCGCCGTGCCGTCAATGTTTCCGCGCTGTCTCAGCTAGGGATTTATACACCCTCCCCCAACAGTTCCCTAACACCTTCCACTGTTTCTTCTTACACGCCCCTTGAAAATCTCCAGATAACAATTGACTTGGTATCCACCTCCCCCCCCCCCCCCCGCTACTGGTTGCGCAATGGGTAGGCACCTCCCCCAAATTGAAATCCTGGCTCAGCTACCTGCTCTCTGTTCACGAAGAAAATGACGACGAAAGGCCACGGCCCTCTCAACCTGTCGTGAAGTGCAGAGAACACGAAAAGACGGAAAAGACGGACGGCAGGCGAAAAGACGGACACAATGAAGACGGAACACGAAAAGACGGTAAAGACGCAAACGTGCTCAATGCTTGCCACGATGAGGCAAATGAGATGGCGCGTCCTCTCACATCCGTTGGCCACGAGTCCACTGCATTGAACAACAAGGAAGCAAAGAACGGCGTACGTGTAGCTGAAGGAAAAGAAACGACGCCGTACCGATAGTTCTGGTGCCGACCTAATCAACCGAGCTCGCGTTATAAAATAATTATACATGTGACGTTTCAGAAAATGTACTCTGCAGGTAATTGTTGTGTATGCGACACATTTTATTGGGGCGAAGCACCTCAGGCCGAGCCTTCTCTGCCGTCGCTCGTAGTCGCCGTACTCTGGTTTCCATGGAGTCCGCTAGGGGCACTGCGGTGCACAGATTCGAGTGTCCGCTTTGAGTGCAGACCGCTAGAGGCGCTACGTGCTGTGGAAGAGCTGCGCAAACGACAGATCATATTTTGATTGAATGTACAGATGTCCACCCAGGTGTAGCTGTGGACATTACCCTACAGGAGGCCATGGGTTTCAGGAGTAACAGGGGAAAGCTGAACATGCCGGCGATAGAGATAAGTAAAAGGCGCTTAGAGCATTGGTGGCGCAAAAGTATGGAGCAAACAAAAGCGCAAGGTAGTTCGGGTAAGATTGTTTCATCCCAGAGGAACGATAATAGATAAAATAAATAGACGAGGAGAAAAATTAGTTGTGAAAATATGTGTGATTCGGGAAAAGAATTGTTTGTAGAGGCAACAGAAATAAAGCTAGAGCTTGGTGGCCCGGCTACGGCCCCGTTATGAAGGGGACGCTCCTAATATCCATCCATCCATCTGTAGAAGTCTTCGTTGGTGCCGCGCGCTCCCTTTTAGGGGCGAAGCACCTTAAGGCCGAACCTTGTCCCTCCCTCCCTCGTCGTTCTTCGTAGCTCTGGTTTGCATGGAGTCCGCTAGGGGCGTTGTGGTGCGCCTAGCGTGTGGGTACAGTGCCTAGAAAATATACTTACTAGTGTGCCGACCGCCGAGCGTTTCCAATGGGAGACGCTGGCACCGCCGGTGATGCCTCCCGCCAAAGGCCACCAGACGGCGACACTCTTAGGGACCGTGCTAACCGGGCGGCGCGCCGGGCGCGCGCTGGACGCGGGCGCTCGTCGATTGCGTTTCGGATGGACTTCGGGTGCGCGTTCGTATACGCAGTCGGTTGCAGTATATTTGCGGGGCAGTTTTGCTTTAAGCAAGTAGCGTACGGTGCTCTGCATGTCAGGCCGGTGTTTCTTTTCTGTGCGCGTGGTTCGCGCGTGTGTCTCCAAGAAACCGCGATGTCGTCGCAGAAAAGGAAACGTAAAGACAGCACCTGCTTTGTTCCTTATTGTACGAGTGGATACCGCTCAAACAACGAGCGGGTGTCATTATTCAGCGCACCTGCTGACCCACGACGCTTAGCGGATTGGGAGAAGAATATAAAGAGAGAGGATCTAACTCCGACGGTTGTCGTTTGTGAAAAACACTTCGAGAATAGCTGCATTGAACGCTATTTTCGATGATCATCCTTCACATGAGGCGCCCCGAAGAGCACCAAAAAGGAAAGATCGAGCCCGGAGTGAGGAAGAACCTACGGATAAGCGTCGGAAGCATGACCTGGAATCACTCGATATAGTTGCATCACTGCGAAACGTTAGTACACAGTCCGTTGTAATGGATATTGGAAACACCTTATAGATTAGTCACATGTTATATTTGTAATTATTTTAAATAAATACTATATCGCAAATGCCGAATGATAGCTACAGTGCCTATAATATACTTGTAGATATACATTCCAGGTTCTTTATTACAGCCACCGAGCGCGTGCCTAGCTTATTCCCCAATCGGAATGAAATCGGTAGGTGACGCGACGTTTGATGCGCACACCATCAGATTTAGAAATTACACAGCGTACAATAATCCAACACTTTGCAATGGTCTTTGCAGCAAATTAAACGAGGTCTGTGCATTGCTTCACAAAAAAAAAAAATCGGCCATCTCCCACGTAGTCCGTAAATACGTTGACACCTTGTGTGACCCATTAAAATTTTTCCCGTTTAATCACCCTCAGTGTGTTTATGTGATTAAACAGACCATTACTAAATTTATGGTGATTTACAACAAATTGGTGTGAATTTAGCATTTGTGGAGATGTGCCCCATATGATTGTTTACTTTGAAACAAGTTAAACTTCTCTCTCGGAAACAACCAATTTATTTCACGACTGAAATATAGCGCTGGTTTCATTCAGCGCTATTTTCTGCATCGTCAGTACGTACCAACAAGCCCAAATTTCAACCGCGCGGATGTATTTATTTATTGGTATTTTACGAAGAAACACTCGATGTAGTGTAGCGTATCAATGATAACTGTGCGTACGTACGTTTAGAAGTGCGACGAAATCACATTCTTTCAATTAAGGTTTGCACCGCAACCAGCGTTCCGCAGCGCGAAACGGGTGGACGTCTTTTGTAGGCTCGCGTTGGTGGGAGACGCCGCTAGGTATAGCACGGTCCCTACGGCTATCGCCGTCTGGTGGCCGCCGTTGGAAGGCATCATTCTCCGTGCCACCCGGCCGCCCGCGGTCGGCACACTAGTAAGTATATTTTCTAGGCACTGTAGTGTGGGTATGGGCCCATCCTGAGGGAAGTGCAGTCTGACTGTGTGCATGTGTGGGCCGATTCCGGAGGCTGTGCACCCAGACAGTGTCGTCTGCTGTCTTGAGAGAGCGAACGGCGCGCGTTGACTATGATGATCAATGTGACTCGGTTAAGGAAATGACACTAATTTCTGCAGCCCATGTCGGGAGCACGGCTAAGCGTCCGTGAAGGTTGGGGAATGGGACAGAAGGAGAGAAAGGCTGCAGTGGACATCTCCGGAAATTTAGACCACCTGGGGTTCTTTAACGTGCACTGACAACGCACAGTACACGGGCCTCTGGCATTCTCGCCTCCATCGAAAATGCGACCGCCGCTATACAGCTAGCCTTGTTGTGTAATCCGTGAATGCTATCTTAAACCAACGACTTCTCTAATGCTACCGTACGCAAATGGTCCACCGCTGGGATATTTGTAGGCGTAATTTGTCGCAACGTGCGATTTCAACGTAAACTAGCAAAGATATGTGTTTGCATATTATGTTGGCATATATATGTAGTTTTCGTGAAAATTACCACCTTTGATGTACTACAAATAGTTCTATTAACATTATATATCAGTACTCCTATTGCCTTCAGTGGCAGTAAAACATGAAACGCTTGCATCCTTGTAATAAGTTGTCCCTTTTCATCTTGTAATTATAACTACCAACTAATTGATGGGCAAGTATATTTGTTATGTACGAACCGGCGAATGAATTTCCAAACTTACTTTCATGTTCCCAAGGAAACAGCAGAGCGCGAGAGGCAGTCTTGTAAAGCAAATCGAACGAATGAAACAAAAGAAAGTAAATGAATGGCGCAAAGCGTTAGCATGAGCAAGCGGTTTATAACTGCTTCGTTCTCTTGGTTATGTACGCCTTCTCGTAGTTATTCTATATTGCAGCAAGTTTACGCTCTTCATGCAACACTTAACTAAATTAAAATATTTCCGCTCACGATGAACTACAACCAGCATGCGCGCCTGAAACAGCCACGTAAAGTGGCGACCGTTGCAGTGAAAATTCTGCAAGCATGGAAGGAAATATGCAAAATCCCCGTATTTACAGCACAAACGCGTTCTCTGTGCGGTGAGTCACTGCGGTATTACCCTCTGTGGCGTAGTATATTATAGGAGATATATTAACCTAATGTTGGTTAATAGCACCCAAAATATCAAACGCGTAGCAGACGGCCGCTGCTTTGTCGCTACTTCTACTGCGGAAAAAGCCCACGGGTCCGGCAAAGCAGCGCCGATGTGCGCCAGTTCCCCAGAAAAGCTTCACACTCCCCGTGTATTCGCATGGCACTCTGGCAGGTCGGCGCACTCGTGAGAGAATGCCAGTGGAAGTGAGTGCCAGTGAGCGTGAGTGGATGTGACTGCCAGCGAGTGCCGCTGAGTGCGAGTGGAATTGAGTGCGAGTGCGAGTGAGTGGAAGTGAGTGCGAATGCCAGTGACTGCATGTGAGTGTGAGCTGCCGCGCGGCAAAGTGGCACTTATTGAGGTTTAGCTGCAGGCTTGCGTTCGCTAGGCAGGTCAAAACAAGTCTGAGGCGAAGCAGGTGGGTTGGAAAGTCAGGCGAAAAAGCCACAACATCATCGAAATAGCATAAACACATCCACTAGTTGAGACCACGCAGCGTATTGTCCATGAGTCGCTTAAACGCTGCGGTGGCCTTACACGGGCCAAAGAGCATTGCATTAAATTGATATAAGCCGTCAAGCGTAACGAATGCCATTTTCTGACGGTCGGCCTCAGCCATCGGTACTTGCAGTACCCCGAACACAAATTCAGGGGCGTGAGGAATTCTGCCCCTTGAAGATTGTCAAGAGCATCGTGGATGCGCGGCAAGGGGTAGACGTCCTTGTGTGTCACATTGTTTCACCGACGGTAACCAACGCAAAACCGAATTTACCTATCCCTCCTTCGAAAAAGCACGACAGGAGATGCCCAGGGACTCTGCGACGGTTGCAGAACGCCACGACGGAGCATATCTTAGACTCGATCTGTAATGACGCGACGCTATTCTGCTGAGACCCGGTATGGTAATTGAGGCAAATGTGGATGCGAATCGGCGTTTATGCAGTGCTGCACTTCCGAGGTACGGCCCAGTTGAGGCTCCGAAACGTCGGAGGAATTCCGAAATTCGTGCAGGAGATTAAGAAGATTGACACGTTCGGTAGGCGTGAGCGTATATGCAATAGCACTCGAGGACGTATCGCGGGATGTCTCCTCAAGCGCTGAAATCGCAGATAGTTGACCTGAGTGGTCACGAAGTGGGTCATCCGGCACGTCGACCAAAGACGAAGGGTCGAGGCGCTCCACGAAGCCGAGGCATTCACCAACGACTAAGGTTACAGGCGCGGAGAATGGATTGTAGCAGAATATATTGCTACAACTGGCAGTGATGTCAAGCGTTTCGAAGGGCAGTGGGACAGATTTACGACTCGTGAAGGTATGCGACGGCGTGAAAAGGACGGTTGCATCACTGAGTATGTCGCAGGAGACGGGTACGAGAGCGAAAGTGCCAGGCGGAATATCGGTGTGAGGTAGGGGGCCTACGTGACTGCTTTTTTAGGGTGGCGAAATCTCAAAAAGTCCTCCAAAATACCCCGCCAAGTTCGGCGGGAAATGCGCTCGCGGTTACCAGCTTGCGCCAAATTTGGCGGAATTTCGTGCGCCGGCGCCATCTTGGGTCCCGCCGCAGCCCGCCGAAGGCGCATGGCCGTAGGAAGGCCAAGGCGAAGCGCCCGTGCTGTTTACATCGGCTTACGCGACTGAATAAAGTGGCAATCTCGAGTCAGCAGTGACCTGCCGTGTAATCGCACCTTTCTTATCTCTCTCCCTTTTTTAACAATTTCCGCTGCCGAATGTAAGGGCGATGTATCGCAACGCTTCCTTTTCGCGCACTGTCAATGGCTTGAGATATGCTTTTTTTTTCGTTTTAGCGAGCGGCTGGTTATTTCCTGACTATGAAAAAGCGGATATTGAAACACAACGCAACAACTGCTGCACACAGTTAAGCCTAAGAGCGACCCGGCACCGATGATGTGCTGTCCCAGTTTCGATCACCCGTGATTGAAGGGCCACTGTCATCGCACAGTAAGCGGGGCTCCAGCATTTTGCGCCCATCGAAATTCGGCCGCCTCCCCTGGCATTTGAAGTCGAGTACACGCACGTGTGCACGTGCATAGACACACACACTCTATTACAGAATGGCACCAATTAACCTAGTCGTTATGTCACTAATCCTTCAACATAACTTCGCAGCTGTGATGAAGTGAATGTGCATTATGTGCAGTTTTTTTGTGACTAATGCTTCAACATAACTTCACAGCTGTGAAGTGAATGTGCATTATGCGCAATATTTTTTTCTGGTAACCTGTCTTTTCCATAAACTGACACTTCATCGTACACAGAAAGCAGCACTTCACTTGTTCTGGCTTGTAGTTTGGTCATAGAAGCTGCAAGCAAACATATTGTCTCGCTCCCATTACAATATTGCATTACATGCGTTACAATATTGCTACCAGCTTTCATCTATTCAGCCAAAAAAGCCTTATATATGTTGTTTTGAGGTTATCTTGAAAAAATAGCTACGCAGCAGTTTGGGCATGTTGGTCAACCAGTTTGGTATGTTGGTACAGCAGTTCCTACGTGTGTGCATATTTGTGGCTCTCTTCGTGTGTTGTATGTGCTATTTTATTTCTTTAAAATAAGTTATACTGCAGTTTGCTCACGCTTCGACATTCCTGTAACCTGAAGGCAATGTTTGAGATTTTGTTGATGCTGGCTGTGAATATCATCATATTCTACTCACGTTAGCTGATTCAATTGTAAACATGAATGATTAAGAAATTCCTGCCATTTTTAATGATGCTGAGCAGTTGAAGAAAAATTAATCATTTCAGAATGATATTCACAGCTATAACCTTCAGATGTAAATTGCTGTGCTATGCGATGAGCTTACAGTTATTACAGTTATTGGGTCAGTGATGTCACCAGTTCACCTCGTTGTTTGTGCAAATACTGGAATTGCAGGAAGATCAAAACCTAGACGTGTGCTTTCAAAACTGCCAATTTTCATATTGTAAAGTAAGCTTTGCAGAGAACAAATTAATTTGAGCTTTCATTTGTAACAACTTGCTGCATGTCAAAGTTTCCATTCATCGTTAGATGCTATATGTTCGTGCCCTAAATAGAAATGTGTTTGTAGAGGATCTTGAGTAAAGTGTCTTTTGTCAGTGGCTTCCACAAAATGCCGTTTTGTTTCGCTTCAATGAAACCATCACTGGCTCCAAGTCTCTTATGCCTTGAAAAAAAAAAAAGCAACTAAATCTGCATTTCATAATAACAGTGGTCATTGAAACTACCGATGCAATAACTTAAGCAGATGTTGAAAAACCTCATTCAGCTTTTCAGCGAGTGCTGAAGTAGCTAGAACTGGTTTGCACTTAATTTTCATTACAGCGGAAACCATTCATTGCTAACGAAAAATTTAACTTAGCTGTTAAATTCTGAAGCAATTCTATGAGGACCACCACAAATGTAAACATTGTCTAGCTGCAGAACATTTAAAAGCACAATATTTATCAGAAAATTACCTGTTGCACACACAAAGCTTCCTTTACTTCTGTACATTCAGGCAAGTGTTGCTATCTCGTCACGAGCTACAGAATTCCAATGTTAAACTATTTCTGTGGCCAGTTCATATCAGGTATAACTTCACTCAAATACTATAACATAAAATATCATAGCAACCCTCTTCATGAAGACTGTAAACATAATCCTTCCGTAATTTCGTGCCAGAAGGGACAGTGATCAATGCAAATTTTATGCGAGTTTCAAAAAACCATGGTAGGCCGTCTAAGACAGCATAGAGCTTTTCTAGTTCAATTGTGCTTCATAATCGATCAATCTGGATGACGAATTCCATGTTATAATCTGGACCTTACCTTTAGCCAATGTCACCTCTCTCCCAAGCTGAAAGTTTCATGGTCAGTTAGGAAACTGACTGATCACCTGCCTTATTAATTGGCAGCAAAGCGGCGCAATGAGGCTTGTGGCCAGATACAAGTGTTCGAATAGAGACTGTCATCTGGGGAAGTGCAGGAAGCTTTGTGTGTACGAGAGAATTTTTTTTTCCGTTAAAGGTGTTTAATTTTTTATACCCAAATAGTTCATATTTTCTTCGTGACCCTCAAACATCGCCCTATACAGTTCTATCTAGATTTAGTGCACTGTACATTGGCTGTTCAAGCTGTGCGTTCACTAAATATATTGCCAGCTAGAAATTCACTTCAAACCAAAAACTGCTGTGCAGAGATCGCTGCGCAGGGTTCAAAAGATGGCATCCAGCCGTTATTGCAAAGAAACTATCCAGCTACTTCAGCATGGGGCACTCAGCTCTTGCCTTTTAATTGTTTAGCTAACAATGTTAGGCACCTCAAGGGAAAAGTACAAAAGTTTATACACTCTTAGCAAATGCCCGCTTAAAACAACGCATATGAGGCGGAAAGTAAGTCAAAATTTCGACGCTTATAAATGGCTCTCTAAACGGCTCATTTAAACGGCTCTTTTCTATGCGGCCCAATTTTTTGTGGCCCATGCCTATGCGGCCTTCCTATATGCGCGGCCATCTTGTTGTCAGAAGGCCGCTTAAAGGTACTGCTTAATATACCGCATACCGTAGATTTGGTTAAGCGGTATTTTAAGTCAAATTTGTCCTGCTTACCATGCGGCCCAAAATTATGCGGCTCCAATTATAAGCGGTACTTCTGGATATTTTAAAATAAAAAAAAATCTTTCGTCACGCGGCTGATTTTTTCACGCAAACACTTTTTTTTTTAAACCTTCAGCCACCATCACACATGAACTTAACCAAATCAACGACACACACTGCACAAGCAACCACATATGCACACAAACATGTAACAGCGAGGATTCGAACCAGGGTCGGCCGCGTGAGAAGCAGACACTCTAACCATTACGCCACAACACCTTACCTGCCTGTGTAGCATTTGCGTGGATATATATGCACATCAAAATAATTATGAACTAGCTTGTCTATATTTGATCATATGCTATCACCATTCGCCAGAATATGGATATGAGATGCGCAGACGCGTCCTTATCGATCATCATAGACAGTCAGAGCTATCTCGCGTGCTGCCTTAATTGCTCAAATGCCAATGCAGTTTGTATAAATGGTACTGTGTCAGCTGTGTGAATGACACCATACGGTTTGACTATATGTAAATCCGGGCTTTGTGAAGCGAAATACACACCGTTATCACGTGTTCTTTACGGCGTTCGCAACGCAAAGTGGCCACGATCAGTTTTCGAGCGCATTTCCGAGAACCGGAATCATACTGCAGCTGCCCGATCGTGAGCTCATGAGCTACTGCAGCCTCCAAATGACTACTTTTGCAAATGTTTTTCGAAAGGATCGTAAGACTCGGTAACTGGTAAACCTGACGGCTCCAATATCGCCTCTCGTCTAGCTGCGAAGTTCTTACGTCTTCCGAGTTCTTCATCAACATCGCGTCGATGCGGCGAGCGCGTCTCGTATTATCAGAATTCGATGCCCTGTTTCACTTGAACGTTTCCGCTCAAGGAATCTCACGTTCACGCAGCACAGGCATGTACAGCGGCGCGCCAGCTTCCACCGAGGCGCGCGAGGAAGGTGCACAATTAAAAAAAAAAAAAGAAAAAAACTATTCGCACAGAAGGAATTGCACACTCCGGTGATTAAGCGACAAATCCTGACAACGGAGATGAGCGATCCGGCGGAGGCCCCGTGTTGGGGAGAACGGACGGTCGAAGGTTCTCATATTCCGCGCGTTGTCGATGGTGAAAACGATTCTCAGTTTGGCTACGACGATTACCAGGTGTGACCGAAACATCCAGTTGATCATGCTTTCGGCCTAGCGACAGTTTATTAAGTACACTAAACGCTGAAATAGACAACTCACGCAGCGATGTTGTTTTCAAGGAAAAAATCGTGGGTCCTAACAATGTGCAATCGTAAGCCGCCTGCTAGATTCGCATCACGAGACGCGACATATCAATACACACTATACAGGTACTTCGGCAGAACCTTCCTTATACTCAATAGGTGTCATAATGTGCAAAAAGCCGCCAATTAAAAATACGCTTCCCACACATGGAAGGTGCTTGAAAGTTTAGCTTCACAATGCGTCCCAGTGGGCCTTCCTTATGCTCAACATGCAGCTTTAAGTGCATCCCTGTTTAAATATCAACTCTCATGCAATGTCAGATTTTACTAGTACAGCAGCTGATGTCAACTCTTCTTAAGAATGGACGAATTCTTCCAGGTGTCATGACTAGCTATACTTAAAGGGGTCCTGAAGCACCTCTCGGACTTCGCGAAAAAACAGGTTCTATCTACAGTGTAGGCTGCAATAAACAGCTCACCCAAATTCTACAGTCGTGCGCGAAGCGTAGAGTTAACAGGGCAAGCACAAAGTTGTCCCTTACCTAGGAGCTCTCGCTTCAAAAAAAGGCCGGTTCTCACTCTTTTTTTAATATGCTCTAAGACGAAATAGAGCAGATTGCTGCTATTGGCTGGTAGCCGGCTTAAATTAAGAGCGATGTTTGAATCATGTTTGAATCAAATGAACTTGGTTATGCTGTCACTGTGTATAATATCTTTTGCAAGTAAATAAACAAGATGAAGTAAACAACAAATCTATCAACTTCGTTTAAAGTTTTGATGCGAAAGACGCATTTCCGGTAGAAGAAAACTGTCGTCTGCACTACTCGGCGCGATCGCGCGTCTTTTTGGCACTGCGGAGTTGGTGCTGCGTTTCCCGTGAGTTTCGTCAATAATAAAGAAAAATAACGTTCGCGTACGTACCACAAGCACGCGCTCATGCACCTAGGTTGTCGAAGTTGCGGTTCCTTTTCGACGCCGCGCCCTTTGTAACGCCGCGGCACTATCGCGAACTTTCACTCGAAGGCAGCACACAAAGCCAGTTTCCCACGATCAGATGCAGCGGAAGCGACGTTCAACGTTTAAGGAAACGTGTTATCTGTCCTAACCAATTAACCTTTGGTTGCCGCCGGGAGATTCAGCTTGCGTGATAAGATGCACCTGTGCTGTAGACTTTCACCGACGGGATATATCCTCTCGGAGTTGGCGCACAGCCACTGCAGTGGTTTTTCGGCTGCTTCTGTGCGATCCACTCTTCAGTTTCGGCCGCGCTTAAACAGCTATGCCGGAGCTGGCTGTCGATTTTTGCGGATGGGCTCAATCTGGCGAATGTGAAACTCTGCACCGCAGTCGGCGTCATCAAGCGAGCGCGCACTGCGCGCACACCTAACCCAGGGAGTAACGAGAAAGGAAACGGTGCCCTGCGCTGCCGTCGGCTGCAAAGTCAGCGACAGGAAAGGCATGAAGTCCTGATATACGCTGGCTCGCGATGACGCCTTGCGGTGTGCATGGCTGCAGCGTATTGGCCTTCCACCCACGGAGAAGCGAAACAACCTACACTTTTGCGGCAGACACTTCGCCGTATTGCCTCCCTTCACGATCCCGAACTGGCGCAGGGTTAAGGAATCAGTTGGACAAGTTTTCATCTGGAGCCAAACGCCCTGCCTACGTTGTTTCTTCCTGGCATACAGGCAAGTGAAAAGTGCACACTTAACGTTCTTTATTTGTTGCTAACTTTTGTAGCAGTGCGATGGAACACTCGCCAGTTAGCGCCGGGGAAAGTACTGTATATAATATTTTACGTAGTTGGGGATACAAATTTTGTTGCATGGATGGTGCAATCAGCATTCAAATGTGTAGCATGTATGTATTTATGCTTACAACACAACACCGTACGTAACAGTAGCTCAGTAGAAGTGACTCTTCTAGGTATTCGTTTTCAGAGCTTACCAATCGTTCAGTGAGGCAGAAAGCCAAATTCTGCTTCAGTTTCTTTTATATAAGGCGCAGTACTATTCGTATAAACGTACCAGTATTTGATTTGTTAATGAGCAATATGAGCCGAGTAAACCTTAGAAAATGTTGCAGCTCTGTGAAAAGGTCAATGCTGGTGCGTGCAAGCACAACAAGCATGAATAGATAGCAAGTACCAAATATGCATTTTTAAAGAAAGTGACAAAAAGCAAACTGGCATTCAATGCTTTATTTTTGTCAAGCGCTTTCACTAAGAAAACAGAAGTAAAACTGTACCACGTTACTGTGGCCAATTACATGTTTTCAATTAAACTGACTGCAATGTACACTACTGCAGGCTTTATGTTTCAGTGAATGAACTCACTTTTTCTTTACGTGTTGCATAATGTTTTTAATGATTCACTATTTTGAAAAGTGTACTATTGCATTAATCAGCCAGCTGGATTACATGGCAGGCCATAGAACCTGTATGATGTAACACACGTAGTGTTGCCATTCAGTTCAGCACAGGGAGCTATAAAATGTCAAACAACATGCTTAGACTAGTTCACAGTCTGTTTTACTGCTTTATATCATGCTAAACATGCTCTGGGTGGTCCAGTACAGGTATGTTGGTCAGTAAGCACAACTGCAGGTGTGTGCATGTGGGTGCTTATATGTGTGCATGTAGCGTACATACAGAGTGTCAAGATTTCGGGGAACAGGGAGCATTTGAAAACCCTGTCTACACATACACGTTCACTTTGTCTAATAATTTGTCATGTAGTAATTAAACAATCAGTCATTGGAGGCAAATACCTGAGTGTAGCAGATTGGCATCTTAAACACACAAGCACTATTTCACATTTAGGCATTTATGGCCACATGAAGTGACATTAAATTTGCACGATCAGTGGTCTAATATGATAGTGATACATATTTTCATATCCCAGTGATCCAGTGCACGAAGAACATAATCGCTACTTCACCAGAACAGCCCCCTCTTGCGACACACAGGCTGGAGGTTCACAGGGGGTGAGTAGGTGTACAGAAACTATAATGCCCTTCTGCCTAAAACACTTGATTCACAGTCTCAGCATG